>OX940807.1:9680709-10095558 GCA_954870605.1 Acer campestre
TAAGGGAATTTCAAAGAGGAAGAAGAATCTTGATACCTTAGCATCCAAGTATGCAATGTTCCCCTTGAAGATGAAATTTGCACGAGATGTTGCTTCTTCACCTTTGAGGCTTCTTTCTTCCAAGAATCGCCTAAGCAACAACTAATACAAATAAAGAGAGTTTTGCAATGGAATCAAGCCAATACAAATAAAGGATCTTACACTTATCTAGGATGATGATATTGCAATTAAAACAATCATAGATATCAATAGCTAAATGACATGTCATAAAGCTTAGCTAAATATAGATTAAATAACCTAGATAGCTATCACAACACAACACTCTATCAAAACAACACACAATCTCTATCTTGTATAATAGCATATGAACTAAGAACATACAAGTAAATAAAGAGATGCCTTGATAAATAAAACACTAATTATATATGATAATAGTGAAGAACATACCAAAAGCTTGTTTGGTTGGGCTTTTGAAAAATCTTTATTGGTAAAAGATCTACTTGTAGTAGATCTATTGGAAATGGAGTTTTTTTTTTATTTTTTTTAATTATTGTAGTTTGGTTGGTAGACTTTTTTTTTTTTTTTTTTAAATGTCTATTTGGAGAAGTACCTCCCCATGAGCTTTTGCCAAGTTGAGGTATAAACTATACTAGCCTCTACCCAATTTAAAATAGACAATCTTAAAAGTCCAACCAAACAACTCTAAAAAAAACTCGAATATACGTTGGTAGACCTTTTGAGGCAGTAAAAAGCTCAACCAAACAAGCACCAAGGGAAGTGTGTTGAGCAAAACCCATGCAAGCAAACATCCTAATTATGCTAGCAAATGCTAGATGATATTTTGATGCATATGAGAATGGTTTTTTAGTGTTAAAAATGAGTTCTTGATTTTATTTTCTCTCAAATATCTCTTTTTGAAATTTAGTGTTCTTAGAGTCAGAGAACTAGTCTTTAGAGAATGAGAAAGTGGTATATTTATAGACATCAAGAACAGAGCATGTGAAAAGTCAAGTTTGCCCCTGAAAATGTACAATCGGCGGTTTCGGCAGCTAAGCCGCCGATCACAACCGCCGAATTGAACCCGAGAAGAACAGGGGAACAATAGCGGTTTCATTCGGTGATTTCATAACCGCTAATCCAACCGCAAAATCAAACCCGAGAGAAAAATCAATCAAGTATGAACGGCGGTTTCGAACGACGGTCGTGGCCGCCAATCATAACCGTCGTTTCACCAAATGTGGTGAAACTAAGGGAGAAGCCAAGAGCATTCTCCGAGGGTGGTCCTGCATTTAAGAATTGCAATCATCAATCCATGCTTTTTCAATTTAGCATGTTATTAGAATTTTATGCTTTTCATATGAATTATCATGTCATAAAAGAATTATCATGTCATGGAGATATTTATAGGTCATTCAAATTGTACTTCCTAAGTAGATCTCCTAGTCCAAAAATGCACGTTTGAACATAAATATGACATGATTGTAATTAAAGCATGGTTCACACTTATTGAAATAAAAACATATATACATATGTGCAACCAAGCTTACTTCAAGCAATTAATAAAGAAGCATAAGATCTTTCAAGTTTTTTGCATACATCAAGTATGCAAAAGCTCTCTTTGCTTGAGTTCCCCGTACGGGGTCAAATACTACCATGCATCAATTAAGGGTATGAGGTCCTATAGACCTACCAAGCCCATTGGACTTAATTCAACCTATGGGAGATAATATAGTCTCGTAGCAAACAGGTTCATTATTTTTAATCCACTTAGGTGAAAAATTTTCAATCCTAGTGGTCAAAGGTTCAAGAGTTCTAGGTATCATAGGATCATGTAAATGGATTTTATCCTTCCTATGAACATGCATTCTAGCTCTTACCTTTTTTTTCTCAATCATGTTTTTGGCTCAACACAATTTAATGTAATGAAAACAATTTGATCTAATATGACCATCAAGACCATCAATACCACAATAATGACATGTAGAGATGAAGTTAGGAATCATACCATGTCCTTATGCATGCATAAGAGCCTTCCCATGTCTTTGTGGTTGTCTTGGTTGTTCCATAGGATCTCTCCTTCTTTGTTGCTGACCAAGACATGGTTGCTTCTTCAGTTTAGCTTGCATGATTGGTCTCTTCCCTTAATGGATTTTGAAAATGCCTACAAGGGGGAGTGAATAGGTTGACACACTAGTTTTAAAAACTCATTCGTGACTTGTGTCAAAACCTTGGTGAGCATATAATAAACCTTGAACAAGATTGTTATGAGAAAAACAATTTGCACAAGTATGCTCAATTCACCACCCTTAGTCTACAAAACATATACAAAGAAACAATGTATCTCATATACAAGTATATTCAATAAAGAGCACATTCAACAAGTTATATTATGAATATTACAATGAAAGATCACTAAGTAAAATATTACAACTTGATATAGAATATAGCAAGATACAAAGATCAAACACTTACAAGATACAAGAAACAAATGTTGATTCAATAAACAATGTGTACATCTCTTTCTTTATCAATAACATGTTTACAAGGATGTGAGAAATTAAAGATCATAAACAAGTTATATAGAACAAATATACAAATATAAAGAGATAGAGATAGAGACATTTGACACATTGATTTTTACGTGGTAAACCTCCGAAGAGGAAACATCCACGGGTTGAATCCACAACCACCGGCAAAGCAAATATGAAAAGGACATACACACTCAAGCTATCAACACTATGATATCCACCTCAAGCTATCAAATCCTAATCTACCTTTGGGCTAGTGAATCACTAAGCCTACTCCCTATCCAAGGTGTGTCCTACACCTCTAGGAAGCAACTTCCTATCCAAGGCTCTCAAGCCTCTAGGAAGATTTCCTTGCTTAGCTATCTAGATCACAAGGATCCTAGTCAAGCTTCCCTAGCTCAACCATCCGGAGTACCACACTCCTAGCTAAGACTTTTGCTTCGCTATCCGGAACACTTTCCTAGCCAAGTCTTCTTGCTCAAATTGAAGCTTCACTCACTCCAATATGAGACTTCCACCTTTTGCAAGGCAAATGATCTAAGAGATGCAAATGATGCAAGCACATGCAACATAGAATATATGATCAATACATCCTACGGAAACTAGAAATAATCAATGAGCACACAATGTATATTTTTCTAGTTTATGATCCAAAACATGACATCACACAAAATGATGCATGAGCATATGAAATGTATGGATAAAATACACTCCATGAAGATCTAGACATAGGCAACAAAGCACACAAAATAAGGTAGTCTAGACCTTAAACATGAACAATAATCTAGAGCATGCAAAACACCTAAAACATATCAAATCCTAGATTCTATTCATGTTACTAAAGCTTGAAAACAAAGCATGATCAATAAGTATATATTCAAGACTTTAGAACACAAACAACAAAAAATGCTAGAATTACAAGATATGATCAATGAATGTTCTAGCAAGTACTTAGAGCAAATATGTACACAATAATCAATTAAGTCCTAATTAGCTCTAAATACAAAATCAAATGTGCTAATCCTAGAATTATTCAATTAAAGAATCAAAGCACATTTCAAGGATTATTAATCATTAAATGATTCAATCAAGTCTCAAATAATCTTAGATATCAATTTAATCACAATACAACTCTCAAACATATGAAAATCATAGAATCAAAAATTCTAGTTCACAAGTGTCTCTAATTAGACTTATGATTAAGATTGATTATGAAGCTATCTTTCTCAATAGCATTCACTAAACATATACATACATATAAAAGAAGAAACCCCAAGCAAATTGAAGGTTATAAAAGAAGAAATCACAAAGATAAAGTCAATACCTCTCCATCATAAGCTGTCACGATTTTTTGGGTAGAACACCTTGAAAACTTAATCAAATGACTATAAGATCACTTGGAAGAGGTAGATGAATCAATTACGAACAATCTCCAATTTGAATCACTCAAATTCGACTTCGTATGAAGAAGTTATGGTATTTGGAAGTTGAGAAAATTGGAGAGAAAAAACCTGAAAGGATTTTTCTATTTTCTTCTATCTTTCTTCTTCTTAAAAATAAAATGGTGGGAGGTTGGAACATTTAAAAGAAAGAGAGAGAGGGAAGAATTTTGGCCAATGAAACAAGGCCACATCAGCCTCTTCCCCATGTGGGGCACTTGGGCCACACGAGACCAGAGGGCTGGTCAGCCCGTGTGGCATACGGCCTCCACACGGGGTGGCCAAGGCATGGCCTTTGGTCATGCTTGCTTCTCCCGTGTATCTCCCACGTTCTTCGACCTTATTTGGGTCTTCGAACTCCGATTTTGAATTCATTTTCGGATTATGAATCGTGACTCCCCCACGCACAACGACGACTACGAAACTTTGACAAAAGGTTGAGAATTCATCTCAGAAAATGATGACGAACACAACTCAACGAATGAGAACGAAAAGTAGCGTAGCTACATCGTTTGGACTTGAAACCTAATGAATGAGTAACCGAAATGATCGGGACCCAATAAGGAATCAAATAAGATCATGTACAAGTCCAAAACACAAGAAACACAAACAATCAAGCACAAATTTACATATGAATGTCATTTCCTAGACATAGTCTTAGAACATGCAACTCTACAATGTATGAGCATTTGAGTTCAATGCATGAGCATACAAAAACATGTGAATGTGTTATATAAATGGTGCACAACGATGCAAGGACACTTATGAATGATTTGTGTATGTGTGTCTTACGCCTTACGCCTTACAAGAGGAAGAAGTATCTTGATACATTAGAATCAAATAAGATCATGTACAAGTCCAAAACACAAGAAACACAAACAATCAAGCACAAATTTACATATGAATGTCATTTCCTAGACATAGTCTTAGAACATGCAACTCTACAATGTATGAGCATTTGAGTTCAATGCATGAGCATACAAAAACATGTGAATGTGTTATATAAATGGTGCACAACGATGCAAGGACACTTATGAATGATTTGTGTATGTGTGTCTTACGCCTTACGCCTTACAAGAGGAAGAAGTATCTTGATACATTAGAATCCAAGTATGCGATGTTCCCCTTGAAGACGATATTTGCACAAGATCTTGCTTCTTCACCTTTGAGGCTTTTTTCTTCCAAGAATCACCTAAGCAACAACTAATACAAATGTAGAGAGTTTTGCAATGGAATCAAGCCAATACAAATAAAGGATCTTACAATCTCCCCCTTTGGCTATTCCATAACCACTTTTGAAAAGTAACCCTACACATACTTCTCAAAATCATTGTCAAAACTTGTCAAATTATCAATTAATCACTTTTGGAAGTTTTACCAAACTTCATTTTATGTCAAAATTATGAAATAAGCCGATTTTAACTTCTCAAAAGTAATACCAAACTGGCTCTCAAACTTTTAAATTCCATAAAAATCTTTTGAAATCTAAATTGAATATACCATCAAAGCTGCAATCTTGTAGGTACAATTGAAAGATTTAATGAAATATCATATTTAAATATTGTCTATTTGTTTTCATGTTTAATTTCTCATTATGTTCTTGCTATTTTATTATAAACTTATTTCAATTTCAAATAAATAAACTTATTTCATTGATGATTGAGTTGATAATTGAGGTGCAATAATAACAGAATTACTAAGCATGGAAATATGGAATTGTGATATAAAATTCAAACAAAAGACGCCGCAAGGACCGAACCCGTGACCTCGCATGCGTATTATAAATTTATAATGCAAAAAAATAAGAAAAAATGCAAAGCCAGCCCCCGGCGAGGATCGAACTCGCGACCTTTCGCTTACGAAGCGAACGCACTACCACTATGCTACGGAGGCGAGCTGCTAGTTTCTTGGATAACGATGTATATCTATTAATCGAAAAGGTAGTCAAAATTTACTTTGTCTTAATTTTTTGGGTTATTGACATTGGTTCC
Organism: Acer campestre; assembly: GCA_954870605.1. Lineage (NCBI taxonomy): Eukaryota > Viridiplantae > Streptophyta > Magnoliopsida > Sapindales > Sapindaceae > Acer > Acer campestre. The sequence continues at coordinate 9,686,668 of OX940807.1, forward strand.
CCTAAACTTTACACAAGTTTACATTTTACATATTGAACTTTTTTTCAGGCATTAAACTGGCTTAACTTTTATTTATTGGCAAAACTTGACTATACCTCTCAAACAGGTGTCTAGGAAGCAATAAACCAAACCGTTTGCTAATAAATAAGAGCTTAGGGGGTTTATTACCTAAAAAAAGTTTAAAGGATAAAATGCAAACTTACGTAAAGTTCAGGAATGGCTAATACTAATAGCCCTAATTTTTTTTTACATGATTTAAAAAGTGTCAAAATTGTTTAAGAGATTACAGAAACAATATATTTTGTGATAAGATAGTTTTAGAGGAATAATCTTCTCAGTTGCTCTTGGACTATACAAGTTTAACTTGAGTTGGAAAATCTAGTCCAAAGCATGCACTACACTTGAAAATGTATGAATGTATTTCACGTGTGCATTAATTAGACAAGTTCTGAAGGTGGGAGCAAATTTTATATGTACAAAATAGAATTATGAAGATTTTTTTTTTTTATTTAGAAAAAAAAGAAAAGAGAAAAGATAGTTTTTATGTAGTAATGGAAATTGATTGTAATCAGATTGACAGTAAATATTATAAGGGATATTATCATTTTCCCCCTTGATATTTGTCATACCGGTCAAAATCACCATCTAGTTCTATTCATGGTTATTTCCCCTTAGATCTCATACTATTCGCCATTGATTATTGACTGTTAACCTCGAAGGGAAATATTGTAACTACGATACTTGTGCTTGAATGAGAATTAATTTGGTAGGGTAAAAAGGTAAAATATGAAATTAACATAATGTAAGGAATTTGAATAATACCGAATCTAACATATATAGGCACATAATTAATCCAAAGTTTAACCTAAACATGTTTCTATATAATGCTTTAATCAAACCCTAAATATATGTTACTAACCCATGTCAATTTAAGAGAAAAGAGAGATATTAGAAAGCGGAAGCGTACCTGAATCCATTTCCGAAGGTTGGTAGACAGGTTGTGATCTTCCAAATTATCACGATCTTTGTGAACATTAACATGTTCTCTTTTGTTCTGTTGATAAGGATGCAGACAAACAAAAAGTATCGTGTAATTTGAGAACCATAACCCTAATATATAATAATGAGATTATTATAGGTTTAGATATTTCTAATTTGGCCCCTCATCAAATTAAATATAACACTCTAGTATCTACACATTAATTCCATGACAATTATACTCTTAAGTCTTAAAACTTTAAATCTTAATTAGATCACTTTAATTTAGGTTTAACCAAAGATAGCTTAACACATTTAATATTACATGTGTGGGCCCCACATGATGGAATTTTCCAACAATCTTCCACTAGGCCACATATGTAACTTTACAAATGTGTATAACTTTATGAACTCCAAAATTTTGCTATCACAATTTTAGGGTATATCCGAACAATCTCGTCCATTGATTATGCCGTTATAGGATCAAAGCGGTTTTCGTCATATTTAGCGTGACTAAACCCATCAATGGTCACGTATAGCAACATAACCAAATGACATAGACTAATCATGGATGTGTAGCATGGAAATTACATGCAATGTGATCTATACATGTCTATTTCCAACTGGTCATACTTTATTCTTAAGTGAGATTAATACTTAACACAATGCAACAGAGTGAAATAAACTAAATACTTTATTTCTGATCAGAAAAATTTCCAAATACATAAATGCATAAGTATGTTCAAAACCAAACATAAAACAATAAAATACAAAATAATACAAACTCTCACTATAACGTGATATCCTCACAAAAAATAACACCCATATGAGCAGTGTGCTCATGAAAGACCTTGGGTGGTAATCCCTTTGTAAGCGGATCCACTATCATGGAGTTTGCCCCAATGTGCTTTATGGATATCTATCCACTCTGCACTCTCTCCTTCCCAACTAGGAACTTAATGTCAATATGCTTTAACCTATATGAGCTCATGTTGTTGTTGGAATATAGCACTGCTGACTTATTGTCACAATATAGTTTGAGTGGTCTTTTAATACCCTCTAGAATGCACAGCCCAGTGACAAAATTCTGTAACCATATCCCATGGTTGGATGCGATGCCTCATATCATGCTACAAACTCTGTTGCCATGGTGGAAGAAGCTATAAGTGTCTGTTTGGCACTTCTCCAAGAAATAGCTCCACCAGCCAACAAGTATATGTAGCCTGATGTGGATCTTCTACTGTCTTGCCATCCAGCATAATCGGAGCTGGAATACCTTATGATCTCCAACTGATCCGATCTCCTATATGTGAGCATGTTATATTTTGTTCTTTGCAAATACCTCATAACCCGCTTGACTGCTTTCCAATGATCTATCCCAGTGTAACTTAAATATGTGCCTAACATACCAACAATGTATGCAATATCCGGACGCATACACACCTGAGCATAAATTAGACTCCCTACAGCCGATCCACAGGGAATCTTCTTCATTTCCTTAACTTTTAGGTTATTTTTAGGGCACTGATTGAGACTGGACTTGTCTCCTTTAGCGACAAGGGTGTTATCTAGTTTGCTGTCTTGCATGCCAAACTTTTTGAGCACTTTATCGATATAACTCCTTTGTGATAATCCAAGAATACCCCGAGAGCAATCTCGTTGTATCAGGATCCCTAATACAAAGGAGGTGTCACCAAGATCTTTCATCTCAATATTCTTTGATAGAAATCTCTTGGTTTCATGCAACATGCGTATATCATTTGTGGCAAGCAGTATGTCATCAACATACAAAACCAAGAATATGTGCTTACTCCCACTGAATTTGTGATACACACAATTGTCAATGGCGTTTATCTCAAAACCAAACAAGATAATTACTTGATGAAACTTGTAGTACCACGGACGGGAAGCTTTCTTGGGTCTATAGATGGACTTTGTCAATTTACAAACCATATTCTTTGGGTCTCCCGACTCAAAAGTTTTCTGGTTACACCATATAAATTGTTTTGTGAATGTCACCATTGAGAAACGCCGTTTTGACATCCATCTGATGAAACTCAAGGTCAAAATGTGCAACAAGTGTCATGATTGTCCTAAAAGAGTCTTTCATTGAAACTAAAGAGAAAGTCTCTTTAAAGTCAATCTCTTCCTTTTGGGTAAAGCCTTTATTTATAAGATGAGCCTTATACCTCTCCACATTACCTTTCGAATCCCTTTTGGTTTTAAAAATCCATTTACAACCAATGGGCTTCACACCTTTTGGTAGTGGGACAAGTTTCCAAACCTTATTGTCTTACATAGACTTATACTTCTCATTCATGGCATCAATCCACTTTTGAGAGTTGGAACCCTACATGGCTTGATGGAGGTTGATTGGATCATCTTCCACTATTCCAACGTCTTCCTCATGTTCCTGGATAAATACAAAAAATAGTCCGGAATAGCATTTCTCCTTTCTCTAGTGGATCACCTTAATGGCACTGGTTCTTGAGGTTGTTGAGTTTGTTCCTCATGAATAAGTACCTCATCTTGAATTGGGGGTTGATCAACATTGTCTAGTTAAAGATTCGGATTCACTTCTTGATCAATGACAGTATAGAAACCTACACATTGTCAAAAGTGATAGTGGGAATCGAAACCGATTCCTCCTCAAAGACAATGTCACTGACATTATTTCTCCTCCGAAACTCAACATCCTCAAAAAAAAAAAAAAAAATGTTGCAGTTCCCATCTCAAAAATTGACCTAAGTGTGGGATCATAAAACTTATAACCCCTAGATCACTCAGAGTAGCCAATGAAGTAGCTGCTCACAGTTTTGGAGTCCAATTTCTTTTCATGTGGCATGTAAGGCCTTGTCTCAGCTAGACATTCCCAAATGTGAATATACTTTAGACTAGGCTTTCTGCCTGTCCAAAGCTCATAAGGTGTTTTTTGCAGCTACTTTAGTTGGCAGTCGGTTCAAAATATAAACTGCTATTTTAAGCGCTTCATTATTCTTCCTCTTTTTGTCTTTGTCCTTAGAGGTGCTAGCCAAATGAGCACTTTCAATTATGTCTTACTTCAATCTCTCTTCCTATTGCACACAGTAAGAAATGAGCTCATTAGAGTCCATTTCTCTTTCTGACAGTTATAACTGACCTTAAACTGATGGTATTGTGTAGGAAGTGATATTAATACTAAATGCACGAGCAATTCGGTCAAGTATTAACCTTCCTTTGGGCTGGCTAATAGCCGCATGAATTTGCACATACACAAACATCCAACATCCCTCATAAATAATCTACACATGAGAGGTTACTTTGGCGACATCTTGCTTCAATTAGCCCATTTAAAATGATGGACTACTTTATTTAACCATAAAAGATATACCACATAATATTTGAATTTGAGTTGAATTTATATATATATATAATTACAAATTAGCCCCTGATTTTGCAAAATTATAGAAAGGCCACTCAATTTTATAATTACAAGTCGGCCCTAAGTTTGTAAAATTATGGAAAGGCCCTTCAAGCTTCAATAAATACAAATTGACCCCTATATTTTGTCAAAATCGTATAATAGCCCAAAATAATTACAAAACAGCCCCCTCAAGAATTTTAAATTTTCAAGAGAGGGGCCTAAGTAAAAAACGATTCTTTTTTTTTTTTTTGAAAACCCTAGGTTTGTTGCGCTGTCGCCCAAACCTCACGCTATCACCAGGAGGAGACGACGAACGATGACGCCCCACCAACGACTGACCCGATCGTGATGGGTGTGGGTTTGCGTGAGATGCAACCTATTGACCCAAAACACAAATCGAATTTTTTTTTTTATTGGGTCTGATCTGTTACCCAAAACTCAAACAATATTCACCATATATATGTCTTGTAAAAATCAATATGGTATTGTATAGATCACAAAGTCAACACGCAAACATCAAAACAATAAAGATTGTCTACAAACACGCAAGCATCAATACAACACCAAATATTCGATATATATATATATACCAAATATCAATATATCAGTAACATATATCAAACATATATTATAAAATATATCTGATACAAAGCACCGATTTATTAAACAACATATATCATATAACAGTGTATGAATAACACAACATATCTCCAAAAAAATTCCTTAAATTCTCAAGAATCGGTCATGGGTTGCTCTGATACCACTTGTAAGAAACTTGATTAATACCGAATTTAACATGTATAGGCACATAATTAATCCAAAGTTTAACGTAAACATGTTTCTATATCATGCTTTAATCAAACCCTAAATACATGTTACTAACCCATGTCAATTCAAGAGAAAAGGGAGATATGAGAAAGCGGAAGCATACTTGAATCCATTGTCGAAGGTTGGTGGACGGGTTGTGATCTTCCAAATTATCGCGATCTTTGTGAACCCTAAAGTGTTCTCTCTTGTTCTGTTGTTGGGGATGCAGATAAGCAAAAAGTATCATGTAATTTGGAGACCATAACCTTAATATCTAATAATGAGATTATTATAGGTTTTGCTATTTCTAATTTGGCCCCTCATCAAATTAGATATAGCACTCTGGTATCTACACATTAATTCCATGGCAATTATACCCTTAAGCCTTAAAACTTTAAATCTTAATTAGATCACTTTAATTAAGGCTTAACCGAAGATAGCATAACACATTTAATATTTACATGTGTGGCCCCACATGATGGAATTTTCCAACACATTAACCTTGCATAGTGACCAAATGCAAATATTCTAATATAGTCGCAGTCCCTCACTCTCTCACTTTCCTTTCAGTTTCCACCATCACGGCAAATCGTTCATCTCCCTATTCTTACAAAAATAAATAAATAAATAAATAAAATGTATGGCCATCACCAAATCTTGACTAACTAGTTGTTGAGAATGTTGTTTATGAGTGTTTGAAGTAGAATTAGGTTAGTTTCTTGTAGTATAGCGAAGGGCTCTTGAAATCAAAGGATTTAAAGAGGCTTTATTTTGCTTTCATTTATTTATTTATTTATTTATTTATTTATATTTTTTTTAAGGTGTTGTTGTGTTGATTTTGAATGTATGGTTAGACTTTTGATTGTTCATTTTCATTATCATTTTGGGGGTTTTCGTTTGAAGTTGATAACTTTAAAATTGATAGTGTAGTTGACATGTTAATGGGTGTTATACATGAAATAAGCATAAATAATGTATAAATTTTTTTTTTAATTATTTTTCACAGACAGTTAGGATTATTTTCCGTTGGTTGTGAGGTTTTCTTATGACAAAGTTTCGTTGAGAACGTTTTAATTTAATTCATGCAAGTTCGAGAAGATATAGTTGGTGAACGTTTGCTTTTGCTTTTGCATTACAGGTTTGTGAAGATATAGATGATGTTAATGCTTTTGAATATGTATATTTGACATATGTTTATGTTACTGATTTTTTATTATGTATATATGTTTATAATATGCTATGATACATGTATATGGTATGTTTGATGTTTTGCATGGTTGTTGTTTCTATTCGTTCAGATTTTTTTATTATGTATTAATTTTTTTTTTTTTTTTAAAGTAGTCCTACTTAATAATCCCAAAAACAACTTAAAATAAAAATAATAAATCCAGACTTTTAACTTAATTCCAAATTACTAGGTTGAATTCAATATATTTTCTTCTAGATTATCCTTCCAAAGATAATATATTTACAATTTTATCATATTATATAAATTTATTTATTTTAACCTATTTCATATGATAAGCTTAAAAAACAAACAAACAAACAAACAAACAATAATCACATTGTCGCTTTCAACACCATTGTTGAACCTCCAATTTTTTTTATTTTTTTTATTTTTTTATTTTTTTGTAAAATCAAAATCATTTCTAAATCATTATTTATCATATTTAAAAAAAATATATTTATCATATCTTAATCATTAATATTATCTTATCATTATTACATAAAAATGGTTTAGGATTTGTTAAATTATTTTTATTTAGTTGTTTGTATAATTTAAAATAAAAATATATAAGAATTAATAGTAACATGGGTATAAATGTCAAATTACTTATTTTTAACCATTTTTTCTTTAAAAAAACAAACAAGTTGACACTCTATTAAGAGGTGATAAAAATAAAAAATAAACATGTCATTCAGTTTCATTCAGGACATTTCAGTCTTCAGACAAAAAAACAAACGACCATTTTATACTCTTTATTTGATATCTTGTTTCTGAAGAAAGGAAAACAAGAACACCAAGAGTGACTTGGGGTTCTTGTTATGGTATATTGTTGAATTCGGTGTTATTGTTTGGGATAATTACCCCAGTGGACATCAATTTGATGATACATTATCAAAATGGTCACTAGATTCAGAATTGGTTTCAAAGTGGCAGTTTTTGGCAAAAAGTGTAACACTAATGGTCATTCCATTCAATTCCATCTAATGAGACATTTTGGTAAATAAGGGGATGCTATTAATTTATTTTAGATGTTTTTTGGAAATCAATTTTTTCTTTTGTTTTTTGAAATGAACAATTATAATTAGTGTGTATATAGTTATATATGTATAGCATATCTCAAACATATATATATATATATTGAGTTTCTCATGAGGGATCCCTTATTGTAATTTAGGTAAGGACCTTGATGAAAATACATCGATTTTAATGAATTTTTATCTAAATTTTTTTGTGGATGATGAGTTCATTGAAATCTACCTATGAACAAAATTTGAGAATTTTTCGAATACTAGAACTAATCTATTGGCCATTCATTTGATTAATTGGTATCAAAATGATCATTATATGTACATCTATATTATATGGAAAAATAGAGTAAGCAATCATAAACAAAAAAATTTATTCAAAACAAAAAATGTATAAATTCAAAAACAATGGAGAAAATTGATTCTTCATTTGATTCAAAAAACATCTAAAATAAATTAATATCATCCCTTTATTTACCAAAATGCCACTCATTGGAGGGAATCGGATGAAATGGTCATTAGTGTCACACTTTTCGTCAAAAATGGCTATTTTGAAACAAATTCCTAATCTAGTGGTCATTTTGATAGTGTGTTATCAAATTGATGGCCACCGAAGTAATTATCCCTTATTATTTTTGTATATTGTTGAATCTGGGTGTTCTTTTATCTTTTTGTATATTGTACGGCTCTGTTTGATTTTTCCAGTTAATACTGAATGGTATTTAATGTATTTCATTCAGTTATTTTGTTTGATTTTTTAAGTGTTAAAATCACTTAATGAATCCCTAAAGCCACTTATTTTGAAAGGTAAAAGATTTTCACTTTTCACTTAACACAAATCTAGTAAAATTTAATGCAAAATTTTACTTCCAAAACAATCCTCACTAATTTAATCTATTTCCAAAACTAACCATTTGTTCTATAATGCTTTTTTTTTTTTTTTTACATGCAATTTATAAATTATATAATTATCCAAGTTTATTCTAAATCAATTAAAGAATAAATTGTTCATTGAATTTTCTTTTGGTAAGGACGTTGACCCTCAATATTCCCTAGTGGATCATTTTGTTACTGTCTATCTATATGCAAGAGTGCAAGACTAAAAATAAAAGTCCATTAGTTTTATAATGTCGCTAGCTAGGAGCTTAGTGATTATTAGATTCTATACAATAATAAATTTATTTTAGAATTAATTTATATGTTAGAGTTCTCCGTAATATATTAAAATGTAAATATAAAACAAATAATAGTTAGAAGGGCATGGATGTAAAAGTATTTATTTTAGATATTTATAACTACAAACAACCTATCACTTATGTTCAGTTTTCAGTGAAAAAAAAAAAAACAAATATGTCTTTCAGTTTTCAGTTTTCAGTCACTATTCCGTCTTTAGTAACATTCAGCACTATTCAGTTTTCAGACAAAAAATCAAACGGGGCCTAAGTTGTATGACCCATTTTCTTCTCTCATCTTTATGTTTTGTTTTGCTCTGGTTGAAGCGAATCAGTAAGAGTGGCTTATCATGGATTATAGATCCCACTATTGGAAAAAATAAATAAATTATATAGACTTGAAACATGTATGAATACACTTTCCTTAAAGTGTTATTTGCCCTTCTTGGTTGAGATTGCTTATGGGTTATACAGTAAACTGCTTCTGTGATATGATAAGCCTTTGGGTGAATTTGCACAAAGGAAATGTGAAAATGTATAAAAGAATCAAAGGATGTTTAGAATTCTGCTTTGTTGTTTTTCTTTTGAGTAATGCTATATTATCTAAATTTGGTGCCTAAATGATGTGGCAACACTCTAGTCCATTCATTTAAATCATCCAAATCTAATACAATTTAAATGAATGGTCTACAATGTTACCACATCATTTGGGCACCGGATTTGGACACCAAATTTGGACAATATAGTATTACTCTTTCTTTTTGTACTTATATCGGAAATAATTCTCTACCTATTCTTTTATGGAGTTTTTGATATCAGTTGACAAAGAGTTATATCTTTTTTAAAAGACATTAATTACAAAAGGATTGTGGCTTTAAAAAAAAAACACTAACAGCTAGAGGTGACCACGGTCCCGGTAAACGTCGGTTTTGTCCGCGGTTTAACTGGAATCAGAAGTGTCAAACCGAAATCAAAAACCGGAACCTAAACGGCCGGTTTGAAAACCGGTTGGAAACCGATGGTTTCGGTTTCGGTTTCGGTGGCCTATAAACCGGCCAAAACCAACGGTTTTGTCCCCGGTTTAAACCGCCGGTTTTAGAAAAAAAATTATAAAAAAAAAATGACAAATCAGAAGTTTCCACGTGGTACTTTTTTGAATTTTTTTTTTTGAAAAACCACCTAAAACTGAAACCGAAACCGAAACCGTATCCAAACTGTTTGTAAGATCCTTTATTTGTATTGGCTTGATTCCATTGCAAAACTCTCTATATTTGTATTAGTAGTTGCTTAGGTGTTTCTTGGAAGAAAGGAGTCTCAAAGGTGAAGAAGCAACATCTTGTGCAAATATCGTCTTCAAGGGGAATATCGCTTACTTGGATGCTAAAGTATCAAGATTCTTCTTCCTCTTGCAAGGCGTTAGCGCACACACACACAATTCATACATGTGTGTCCCTGCATCGTAGTTCAAACATTTGGTATAACACTTTCACACACATTTAGTATGCACATGCATTCATCTCATTGTTAACAATCTTGTATTCTCACTATCGCTTAGATATGGCATGCTTGTGTTGTATAGTATTTATTTGTTTGTGTTTCTTGTGTTTTGGACTTGAAAATGGTCTTATTTGATTCCTTATTGAGTCCCGATCATTTCGGTTACTCATATGTTAAGTTTCGAGTCCAAACGATGTAGCTACGCTACTTTTCGTTCTCATTTGTTGAGTTGTGTTCGTCGTCATTTTCCGAGATGAATTCTTAACCATTTATCAAAGTTTCATAGTTGTCGTCATGCGTGAGGGATTCAGAGTTCATAATCTGAAAACGGATTCGAATTCGGAGTTCGGATGACTGAATACGGTCGAAGAACGTGCGAGGTGCACGAGAGGAGCAAGCTGGCCAGAGGCCATGGTATGACCACCACGTGTGCCACACGGCCCAGCCAACTCTCTGGCCACGTGTGGCACACGCTGACCACACGTGGGCATGACTGAAATGCCTATTTTGTTGGACAAAATTGCCCCTCTTCCCTCTCCTTTAAATGACCTCTCTTCCCTCCATTTTCTAAGAACTTTGAAGAACATCAAATTGAAAATTCTGCAGATTTCTGCAGATTTCTTCATGATTTTCATTTTCTTATTTTGATCATATCTCTCTCATACGAACTCGAAATTGAGTGATCCAAAAACCAAAATTGTTGGTCTTGAAGAGAGCTATAAATCCCAAGCATTTCCACAGCCATTTGAGTTCCTGATTTTCTGCTGTGCATCAATCTCAGTCCGAGATTTGAGTTTGTAAGTGATTTAACTTTTTCTTACTTTCATTGTTGATCATCTCTTTAATATTCTTATTTGATTGGTGAAAGATAATATGAATGATGTTAACTCACATACTAGGGTTATATGATTGATTGTTTTGTTGAGTTTTAGTCTTGAATCTCATTTGAGTATATTTTACTAAAACTTGACATATCTTGAAATTGATTCTAGAAATAACATATATGTTGTGCCTTATAACATTTTCTAGGTTTAATTTCATGATCTAAGAACTAGGTTTTTTAGTGTGATATATTGAATATTCATACCTTGTTCTTATTGATATACATGTTTTGATTTCTAGGTATTTTTGTGATTGATTGTTGAAAGCATATCCTAGAATGTATGTAAGCATGTTCATTGAGCTTAATTGATTATCTAGCTTTATTTGTTTGTAAGTGATTCATCTTCTTCTTACTTTCATTATTGATCATCTCTTTAATTGTCTTATTTGATTGATGAAAAGTAATATGAATGATGTTAATTCACATGCTTAGGTTTCTAGATATATTTTGTGATTGAGTTGTGATAGCTTTATTCTAGATTCTCTAGTTGCATGTTCATAGAGTGTGTTTGATCTACTTGCTCTATTTGTTTGTGATTGCATCATATTGCTTGTGTGCACTTCACTTAGATCATTGCCTTGTGAAAGGTTGAAGTCTCTTGTTAAGGTGAGTGAAGCCTTAATTTGAGCAAGAAGACTTGGCTAGGAAAGGATTCCAGATAGCTAAGCAAGAAGCCTTAGTTAGAATCAAGGTGATTCGGATAACTAAGCAAGAAGTCTTGGCAAGGAGTTTGATACTCTGGATAGTTGAGCTAGGAGAGCTTAACTAGGATCTCTTGATCTAGATCGCTAAGCAAAGAAATCTTCCTAGAGGCTTTTTAGTCTTGGATAGGAAGTTGCTCTCTAGAGGTGTAGGACACATCTTGGATAGAGAGTAGGCTTTGTGAATCACTAGCCCGAGGGTTGTTTAGGATTTGATAGCTTGAAGTGGATATCATTGTGTTGATAGCTTTGAGTGTGTAAGTCCTTTTCGTATAGTGGATTTGCTTTGCCGGTGGTTGTGGATTCAACCCGTGGATGTTTCCTCTTTGAGGTTTTACCACGTAAAAACATTGTGTCTCATTTTCGCTTTATATTTCCTTATCTTCCATATGTTCACTTGTATTGATTCTATTGTATATTGATGCTTACATGAATTGATTCACATTATACAATTGTTATATCATTTCAAGTATTCATTTCATTCTTATATTCCGCATTTTTAAATATTTGAAGAATTTGGGACTATACCTATTCACCCCCTCCCCCCCTCTAGGTATAAAACACTATAACTTTAAAGAGAATTTCACCGTCGGTTTCGAAACCGTACCCAAACCGCCGGTTTCGAAACCGAAATCGAAACCAAAACCGCCAAACCGGTATCAAACCGGTGGTTCTAGTTTCAGTTTTGGTATTGATTCTATTATATATTGATGCTTACATGAATTGATTCACATTATACAATTGTTATATCATTTCAAGTATTCATTTCATTCTTATATTCTGCATTTTTGAATATTGGAAGAATTTGGAACTATACCTATTCACCCCCTCTCCCCTCTAGGTATAAAACACTATAACTTTAAAGGGAATTTCACCGTCGGTTTCGAAACCGGCAACCGTACCCAAACCGCCGGTTTCAAAACCGAAATCGAAACCAAAACCGCCAAACCGGTGGTTTGAAACTGGTATCAAACCGGTGGTTCTGGTTTCAGTTTTCGTTTTAAATTGCCACCAAACCAAAACCACCGGTTTCGAACCAAAACCGAACCGAAACCGAACCGTGGCCACCACTACTAACTGCCAAACATCTAATTCATGACTAGTTATGTCTTTTGTGCCACTTCAGCATAATACTCTCTTTTCCTAAAAGACAAATAATTAAATACTCATATTCATGAATAGTTACGTCATTTCAACAAACATAAACCGTCAAATGTCAATTGACTCCTTAATTTAATATTTGACCAATATTAAATTACAACATCCACTCCGCAAAAGAAGATGTTAAAAATGTGTGAGTGGTCCTGGATTCTACGTGCACCCTATCTGTTTTCTTGGCCATTCTTTATAGACGTGGATATTGTCACCTATAAAATTAATTAGTACTATCATATTTTATTAAAAATTTTAATTATAAAAATATCTTAATAGAAATTTACTAATATGGACAAATTACTTTAATTAAAAATAAACCAAATACAATAAAACCTCTCTAAATTAATATTCTTGGAACTCACCCTTAAGTATTAATTTAGAGGGGTTATTAATTTGAAGGATTTTACCTTGTAAAATGTTATTTTGTCTTAAAAATAAAATAAAATAAAATAAAAATAAAACATGTGGAAGTCGGTTTTCTTGTTTAGAGAATGTTCATTTTCGGGATTCCTTATTTAGTTGGTTTTCTTCTTTATGAATTTTTTTTTAACAGGATTCCTAATCGCAATGGCACTACTCATGGCAAATCGAAGGGTTTGCTTCTCCTTGACAATTGCACAACTTTTGTACAACTTATAGAGCTATCTAATCACATCAAACTCAAGAACACTACAGTGTATTATCTGCCACCAAATTTGAAGAAGTGTGTTACACTCCAACCGAAGAGGTTATTATCAATGATATCATAAGGCAGAATAATGATGATGTGGTTGAGATAGATGACGACAACGATAGTCATAAGATACCTAAAATCTCTACAAGTAAGACTGTTGAAATATTAAATTCAATTGAAACTTTTTTGCTACAACAAGAATGAGATGAAAATAGCTTCTTAGGGACAATTCAAAAGATGAAGATGAAGTCAAAACATCAACCATGGTGGCCTAGTGCAAACTAGCATCTTGAAATACTTTTCTAATTCTTGAATAATATATAATATATTTTGTACTTCTATGAAATTATTAATTTATACGACAGTTGTGACCGAAATTTTACATTATATTTCTAAAAGAAATTATTAATTATTACGTTAGAGGGGTTTATTAATTTTTTACACTGGCCCGAGTCAGGACCGAGATTTTTTATTAATTTAGAGAAGATATTAATTTATAGGAGATTAATTTACAGGGGTTCTACTGTACTATGTGCACTCATTAATTACATTCATATCTTCAACTGTATCTCTTTATTAAAAAAAAAATTAAAAAAAAAAAAAAACTTATGATAAACCCTAATTTTTATAATAAACACTAATTAAACTTTAATCTTATTTCAAGTATCAAATTTTCTTATCATTACATAATTATCATATAACGAAGTAATAGAAAAAGAATTTTCAGAGGACTCTGATCATAAAGAGATATGTATTTTTTTTATTTTTTTTTTTGTCTTTCTTTTATGTCTAGTTATGAATTTGATCAATAAACAAAATAATTTTTTTAAAAAAAAAAATAGTTGTAGATATCAAAATTTTTTTTTTTTTTTTAGATAGTTGTATATATAAAATAATTTTAAATTTAAAATCTCTTGACCCCTTATACAATCTAGTACATTTTCCCTTTCATAAGGGTCCTACATTCGAGACATTTCTAGAAGTAAATTGGACCATCATTAGAAGAAAATTTGATTCCAAAAATAATATAATTTTTTTTTAATAAAAAAAAATTGGGTGTGCTTATAATTTAAGAGGGTTTATAAATAAAATGTATTAAAATGGATATATTCCTTTTATTAAGGGTACTATTGACATAAGGATATGCGCTTATAAAAATAGATATACTAATTAGTTTTATGGATGACAATATTTGCACCCTTTCCTTAATTGTTATTTTTGTTTTTGTTGTAATTGTTTGCCCTTAAGATTGTATTTTACTGAATTGATTTAGGTTTATTTAATTTGGTTGTTATAGGCTTATAGCCTATAGGTTCCACCGATACTTGCATGCTTATGGGTCAATGGGTTGTTCAATTGTGCTTTAATTATGGGTTGTGTTAAATGTAACGTAGCTACCCTTTCAATTGATTAAGGACTAATTGGTTAATTTTTTGTATTGTTTAATGGTGATCCATTGGAATTTTCTTGATCAAACGCTATAAACCCTAAATCGTTAACGATAATGAAAACGAACAATCAAAAGTCTAACAATGCATTCAAAATCAACACAAAAACACTATAAAAATTACAAGTAAAAAAAATAAAAAAAAATAAAAAAAAAACCCTTGAAAGCAAAAACAACCTTCTGAACATCTGGTTAGTCAAGATTTGGTGATGGTAGAGTTTTGTTTTTTGGCACGAGATGGGAAGATGATCGGATTGCTGTGATGGTGGAAACCGAAGGAAAGTGATTCAGTTGTGACTGTTTCTACACTTTTCTAGAGGGCCAAAATCTAAACATGCTCTTCTTTGATCATCATTAATTTATCCAGTAGTTGATGAAGAGAGAGAATTGGTGCCAACTAAGTTTTCAGAAATGGTCGAAACAAAATGAACTTCAAAACATTCAACTGAGGATGTTCTTCTTATATGTATGTAATTTCTTTACAACTCACATCCAGCACAGAACTGTGATTCTTATGAATTATTATGATTTCACGCAAAAAAATATAATCACAGAAGCGAAAACGAAAGAAAAGAACCCTTATAGAGATTATATCTTGCATATAGTAACTAGCTACCTTGTAAACAGCTGCCTCCGCCTACCTTTTTTGGCTCGCAGACCAGCTGCTTCACCAATCACAATCTCATCAATTAAATCCTTAAAGAGCAATCGCTCAACATCCAACACTACCCCGGAAATGTCTCCTTGGAAATCCATCCAACTACTTGATCGATGCTTCACATCCTCGGATAATATACTTTTCAAAACATCATGCTCCTCCTCGTCTACGCTGCACTCTGATTTCTTGGCCTGAAGCTGTTCTATCTCCGAGCACAATTCTTTTAGAAGCTTTTGTGCACTCAGTGTCTTCCTTTCCAATTTGTTGGTTTTTAACCATGGCTCCGGAGAGGACCCTGCTAAAGCTAACTTCCCAGCAAGAATCTCATTAACAGCATCAAATATGAGTTTCCGGTGAGCTTTGTCCTCAGAAACTTTTACTGGGCTGCATTCTTGCTTTGAGTGCAATGTGCTTGCGTTAGTTTGTTCCAGAACAAAAAATAACTCGGGGTTGATTGGATGGCCTGATTGGTGGAGCTGAAATGTTGTCAAGCTGGAGCCAAGGTCTCTAAGTAGGAGACCAGAAGCTAAAAGTATCTCAGATATGTATCTGTGGTCAGGATTTGTGTTCTCACATAATGATGCAATGTAGTCTGTGCTTGCTTCATCGTGACTAGAGTTTAGTCGTCTCAGCTTTTGAACCAAATTGTCAATGTTTTGTAACTTCTTGCGATTGATATCTGAGGTTAGACCAGAACCCATGCCGTTAGATAAGAATTTATCTGCCGCATTCCACTGATCTTCACTTGCAGTGTCACTGGAATTTTGTGCAATAACACCTGTAGTTTGAGTCAATATTTCAGTGAGATTTAGTAGAATTTAGAACATGACAAGGTGGAAACAAGTATTTGTGTATTCTTAGTTCTTCATAACTTGCTAATTCAATTAAAATGTACTTAGTAGGGAATGGAGCAAGTCTAATATGCGGACAAAATCAAACCAAATCTAATATTAAGAGCAAAAGTTCATCGACACATGTATGGCTGAACTAATTTCTTATTCTTAAACAAGCCTTCAATGATAATTAAGGATTCTTAGTGTCATTATTAATCACATTAGAGTAAGATTATAACTAATTAAAAATCATTGTCATTTGTTACCTTTTCTGTTCACTTCAGTGAGTTGATTTTCAAAAGAAAATAAAAATGCATTCAATGATTTAATCAGACAGCGCACATTTTTTTTTTTTTTTTTTTTACCTTTAAGGGCAGTAGGCATCTGCTTAACAGGTGACGGGTCATCATCTCTTAATGCTGAGGCATCAAAAACAGAGACAGGACTTGGATAATCTTCCGTAACAGTAGCAAGTTCTGCCAAAGATCCATCTTCACTTAACCTTGGAGTTAATTTCTAAAACCCGGAATAAAAAAGCATGTTAAGAAAATGATCAGGATAATGGAGAATAACTGAAACGAAACAGAAAAACGAAAGTGCCTACCTTTTCTACTGAGCTAGAAATTAAGTAACCGGCATCCTTCATGGACGGACTTTGACTGCCATTGATTTCAACAAGTTGTTCACTGCTAATGAATTCCATATCCATCCTTGAGTCTATGGCAAGATTGCTGTCTGATTGCACAGATGTGTCATCCTCATGGCGAATTGAAGTTCTCGATTCATTACTTATCTGACTCAGTTGGTCGTCAGACAGCGATGAGTTCTGAGACCTTTGTCTAAGTTTACCACCTGGTGAGCCTGATCCTGTCAACTGCCTGTTTTGCCTTCTGGGTTTATTCAAGTCAGATGGAGGGGCAGGTGGACAAGATCGCTTATCCAACTCAAGCTTCTTCTGCTGCAATCTAGGACTTACAGAACCTGAGCTCTTTGTTGAATTTGCTGTGCTTTCTTTTGGCAATTGTTGAGGCTTTGTTGAAGAGTTCATGGATTTTACATTCCTACCACTGGTTTTCTTATCAGAGGAGCTGATGTGACTACTTTTAGGAGATTGATCTTTAGCAGCTCGGCTATTTATTGAACCCTTTTTAGTACTATCTTCGGAGCTCTTGCTCTGGAGCTTATGAAGACCAGAAAGGTTGTCCACTGAAATAACTGATGAAGAAGGAATATTAGATTTTTGAACAAGTTTTGCTGGTTTCATGATCACAATTGGGGATTCAAATGTCTTTAAGGAATCAGAACCTCCAGTTGTGGAAGCAACGGCATTATTGCTTTGCAGATTCCGGTGGTATTTTGGTTTTTGAGTGGGACTGGAGGACTTAGGTTCATAGTCTCTTTGAGTTCTAAAGTTTGAAGCCTGTTCTTCTTTACTGGTCTCCAAGAAACCCTTTGCTTGCATAGCTTCCAGTATCTGTTTCAGAGCTCTGAGATCCTTTCCAGATTGTTTAAATTCAAGATCTTTTAGCCTCTTCTCAATCTCGCAGTAAACAGAAGGTAAGGAACTCGTCGTCTTTGCTGGAACTTTTATGGGCCTAAAACCTGTTTTCTGAGAACCTCGATTTCCATCCAGCTGCCTCCATGGTGCTGGTTCAATTGGAAATTTTGAACTTGAAACTGGTTTCATAATCAAATCAGGATTTTTCCATCTTGGTGACGTGGGGTCTTTCAATGAGTTTCTTGGAGACTTGGGAACTCGGACCGACTTGTTCACATCGTTTGATTTTAATGATCTTGAGATGGGAATGTACTCTTTATCTTCAACCGGAGAGGTTCTAATCGAACTCAATTGACGATCACTACCTGAGGCAGAATCAGGCAGGGCTTCCAAGCCCATCAATTTTGCTACAACACTCGGAGGCCGTTTCTGAGTCTCCAAAGCTTTTGGTAGATCAAGGACCTTGTTGTTTGTGTTTTCATTCTCCTGAAAATTTTTGTACAGGTAATTTGGTTTTGAATCGGAGTTGGAACCCCGCATTGAACCCTCTCTACCGTCCAGAGAATGTCTGGGCAGCTCCTTTAGCTTCGGTGTGGATTTAAAGGTGTCTCGAGTCTCTCTACCATCATAAGAAAACCGAGGAGCATCTTTTGAAATTGAATGCCAAGGTCCATCTTTTGCTTCATAATGTGATCTTGAAACATCTCTAGTTTCATTATAATACCAAGGTGCTTCTCGAAGTTTAGCAAGTACTCTAAGAGACTCCTTAAGATCAGCAGGAACATTCTGCTTCCCACTAGTACCAACACCATGTGAACCATCTACTGATTTCGATATTTGTAATGGCCTTGGGGAGTCTTTATGCTTCAAAGAACGACCTGCCGTTTCCTCATGAGCTGCAGTTTTAACTGATTGCCCTCTGGCTTCTCTATACATAGAGTCCTTGACTACATCCCGAAGATCGAGGGATTGCCTCCCTAAATGCGGAGAGCTACTACCTTGATTCATAACTGGATCCCTTGATGGAGTTTCAGGAAAAATCATTCTGTCAAACAAGGAGGTTTCTTGTTGACCTGTTTTACTACAGTCTAGAGAGGACAAAGAAGATGAACAAGTAGATGAGAAAGAGGCTCTTGATGATTCTGTGGAAATTCTGTGTTTCTCATTCACACTTCGGTTTAAACTAATTTCCTACAATCAAAAGCTTATAAGATCAGATATGCCAATAACTTGCATCTCCATATTAAAGCCATATACTGAGACAAAAGTAAGAAAACGCAAAGAAATTGATAGGAAAATGCTCTTTTGCAATTCTAAATACAAGTAGCCAAAGCTGTAGGATCAGGAAACAATCTAGAAATATATCTTGAAAATGATTTACATAAATAATATGTAATCGATTGTAGTTATTTCAATATAACTGCTGTAGCCTGATTCATCAGGAAACAAAGAGTGCTACGTGGAAAAACATAAACCCAACTTGACTAATAGTTAGTCCGATTGTCACCAAGAGTTTGTAGAGTACAGAAGAAAGAAACAAAGACAAAATCATGGAATAAGGGGCTTACATTTGCTGTCTGTCGACGATAGACATTATTAAACTCCCCTTCCAAGCCACCATTGTGTGAGTGAGAAGTACCTGAAAAGGTACAATAGATTTAGATGTTGAATTAAGCACCAATGCTAATTGTGAATAAGCCATTAACGTGGCACATAAAGGCACTAACCCAATACAAAAGCATAAACTTCAACAACTCCAAAAAATAGGAGAACAGCCCATGATTGTGGCACATAACACAATGTTAATGGTTCTATGAAGGATAAATGACCAGAAGTAGAGAATCGTAGACAGAAATAGAAACTTTACATGCATTGGGCCGATAACGATAGTCATTTAGCAAAATCAACAAATCTATGAATACAAATAGTTTTCATATATGAACTCTCTAGCACTATTTGAAAGAACTCAACTTGCATTATATCGTAGGACTAGAAAACTGTTGTTTTGAAGAAATTAAATACAAGAACAATCATCTTGATAATTGCAGACTATAGAAATGAATGCATATAATGATATTTGAATTCAACGAATCCTTTTGGCCGTGAATTAATTCAGACCAAAGATCATTTATATAGATGCCAAAAAGAGGACAAATGTTAGCAGAACAAAACAGAAACCCTTTATTGAGGAGCTTCAACACAAGCCTTGAACATACATATCAATAATTAATTTAGTACCATTGATAGATTACCTGGAGGAAGCCTCTTATGGTTCAGGCGCCTACCGGTCAAGGCATGTTGTCGATCAAACAGTTGAAAAATCCCATTCATGCAACCAATTTGCTTCTGCAAATCTGGATTATCATCTGCTAAAGAATGTAGAAGCTTTGCAGCCATCTCCACCACCTCTTCCCAACCAAACAATATCTACTTCCTTTCTCCAAAGAATATAATACAAGAAATTTTAGCTTCTATCTCTATAAATCAGATTCTAAGGCTCTTCAAAGTGGTTTAACCAATTCTCTGGTGAACCCAATTGAGACATGAAAATCTCAAATAACTCAAACAGTCAAAGTCCTTATTTCACCTCAAAACCAAAATACAACCTTCTGATTTATTTTTCCTTCTTCAACCAACATTGTGTAAAATTCAAATCACAATACCTATAATTACAGCTCAAAAACTATAAGAATCCTAGCCGATCAAAATTGTCCCTTTGCAACCAAAATCACTATCCAAAAAATTCCCTCATATAACAATAGCTACCATTAAAGGACTGCTATGAATTTGTACAAATCTCAAACTTGAGCAACAATCAAAGAAAACTACAAATATCCCCAGAAAACCAATCAACCTTATTAATCAGAATACATGAAAGATGCTTTATTGGGTTTCACAGGAACAAACAAGACAATGGGATATGTGCAAGAACCAAAACAAAAGGAGAATGGCCCCAACACCCGATACCCATTTACAATATGCACTCAAAAGGAAGAGATTACCTCACAATTTGCTAATATGAAACTAAAAACAAATGCAAGACTGGAAAAAAGGAATCTTTATGTATTTGCAGATCCAAGAAAGAGGTAGATATGTCTTGGTGTCTGTTATCCCCCATACACAACAACACATGGAAAGACAGCTAGAAGAGATAGGGAGGTTTGTTATATCAAATGAATTTGGTGAAAGAATAGTGTCAAAGCAAATATTTTTTTCATTTTGGTATATATAGAGAGAGAGAGAGAGGGAGAGGGAGAGAGAGAGAGATGGGTGTGTTTGTGTGGGTCAGAAGTCCTCTAGACTCTTATCTCACTCCTCACAAATCCATGTGGGATGAGTGTGTGGGTGGGTCTAGGTTTTCTGCATGGCATGTGATTTTGTTCAGTGTAGAGAGAGAGAGATCATAGGTCCAAGTAGAGGTGGGCATCCAAACCGTCAAACCGGTCAACCTGTCCAAATCAAATCAATTTAAGTGGGTTTATTTGGTTTGGTTAAATAAAATAAACTGATTGAGTTGTTTTTGAGCAACCCAATTGGTTTGGGTTGATTTATGGGTTGCGTTTTATCAAACCGTGTAAACCAACCCAAACCATTACATACTTAAATATAAATATATATTATTAATTAAATTATCGGAGAAAACAAATAAAAACTAAAATTAACCTGATGCAATAAGAAGGAAACTTTAAAACTTCAAAGTGGTTGCTTTGACGGTGGTAGATATTATTAATTTAAAAGTTTAAATGATTTAGTTTTATTTTACAAGTTTTAGACGTTCTCCACTTGAGTTTTTTCTTTTTTAACGATTATCGTTCTGCACTTGAGTTAAATTTAGTATTATAAATTAATATTATTGTTTATCTTATTGATAATTGGTTTAACTACTTATATTGATAATTTGATATTATTAAATTTATTCAAATTAAAAATAATGTAATTATTTTCTTAAACCGTTAAACCAAACCGAATCAAACCAATTTTTATCGGTTTGGTTTGGTTAGGTTTTATCTTATAAATGGTTTGGTTTGGATTGTAAAAAATTAAACTGATTTTATAATGGTTTGGTTTGGGTATAGTCAAACCCAACCCAAACCAACTAATGACCACCCCTAAGTCCAAGTGCCATTCTCTAACACTTGTCAGCTCCTCATTTTCCAAATTACTCTCCTTTCATATATATATATATATATATAAAGTGTGAAGTACTAGCTGGAATTATAACATCTTTTTTTTTTCTTTTAATTTCTTTGACATTTTTTTTAAAAAAATTTCTTTAAAAGTAAAATTACAAATACAACCCTTAAACTTTATATAATTACTTAATAGATAACTTTTAGTAAGATTTTAGCTATTGCATCCCTTATTATTATTTTTTTTTGAAAGTCAAATGACAAATATAAGCCTTCGAGTTTGTAGAATTACTTAATAGACATGTCTTCGTAATAGTAACACAACATGGATTGTATAGTAATTTCCAAAATTTATCTTAATTTAAAATTCTAAATAGGTTAAATCATTGTTAAATAGTTTACCCCAATTATTATGACTTTAGATGGTTATTTACTAAGAGGCTAGAGGTAATGATATGGACCGAACCCAAATCAATAGTTATTAATGTTAGGATTATGCTCAATAGCAATAGTGTAATAGTGTAATTAACAATCTTTTTCATATTAATAAAGTGATTTCTGTTTTAAACAAATCTTATAGCATTTATAGTTTAATAATTGTCAAAGTAAATAATCATAAGGTCTAAAGACTATGAGAAAAGAAGAATTGTTCATACATCTGGATATGTATGTGGTAGACACAATTTTTTAGTTAGTCTTGAATATCGTTCACAACTTAAGTTAAAGGTTGGGCACCTTTATCTTGTTAAAGTTGTAGAATTCTTTTGCTAGCATTTGAGTGGAATCAAATGAGATATGATGAGTCTAAAATCATCGGAGTGTCTTCGAGCAAAAGGATCTAGTGCACTTGGTGCATTGAACAGGATCACAATGAAATACTTTATCTATAACTGTCAGTAGATAAAAGTAATTTCATTATCAGGACAATCGGAGAGTCTATCTTAATCCTGAGATAAATGATGGACTTATGGTTGCAGGTGATATCATTTGAGCTATCAATGAGTACGATTATATCGCATAGTCTATCCTCGATAGTTTGGTGATATTCATTTGTTAATCGATAGAGGACTTCATTTATAGATATGGACATCGTGGCTCCATTTATTAAATGAGAGTATAATATCATCATATGGATGTTTTGAGGTAATTGGATATTAAATCTCAACGTTGAGTTTTCAATAGTGTCTGTTGAAAACATGGCTTCTGGACAAGTCAAAATATCCAAGTTCAAAATGTGGTCATATGAGTAAATATGGTAACTTGGAGAGTTATAGGCGGTCTATGAACTCTTGGCGATTACTGATATTAATCACGAGGATACACTATCTCCAATATGATTGTCTAGGGTATGAATGAGGAAGCATCATCATTTTCTGTCTTTATTTAAGAGTTCAATTTTAGCTCTTTAGTGGAATGAGCTAAAATTAATGGATCGGACCTAAGTGAATCTAAGTGAATCATTTGTTGATTGTGATTAGGTTATGTCTATTGGAGCTTAAATTTAGATAGCCCGCCAAGATCCCCAATCCACACGGACTTGCATGGATCACTTGATATATTCTACCGGACCAATTTAGGGTCCATCTAGAATTGCAATTTAATATATTAAGAATAAAATTTGCACATTATTTATATAATGGGCTGCACAATTATATTTATATATTAATGGATGACATGTGGGCTTGTTTCTTTTAGTAAGAATGGGTCTAGTTCACATGTGGGCTTTTTATTTAAAGTCCTATGGATTTAATGAAATAAGAAAAATAATATTTGGCCCAATATAACATATGGGGCGGCAAGGTGATTTAAAAGCCTTAAATATTATTTTGTTTTCATTGTTTAATTAAATAAGAATTAATTAATTTATTAATTAATTGTTTAATTAAGAAACAAATCTTTTCTGAATAGGAAATATGATTCCTATTGGTATACTATTGGTAGTAGTATACTTAAATTAAAAGACTTGTTTGACAAGGAAATAAATAATTAATTTTATTTATTAAATCAAATAAGAAGTCTTTTATTTTAGTCAAATAAGGAATAAAAGATTTATGAGTTTGATTAGGGTTTGGAAATCTTAAACTAAATAGGAATTAGGGTGCAACTAAATCTCCAATATTTCAGGAGTAAAAATTGCGGCAACCCTAATTATTTTTGGTAGAGATTTCGGCCACCCTAGGGCAAAAAAGGAAGAGAAAAATTTGGCCACCTATATAAGGCAACTTATATTTTCGGCCACCACTAATGCTTAGGTGTAGAATTTTCTTCTTCTTCTTCTTCTCAACTCATAGTTAGAGATCTATTATTCTACTAAAAACAAAAGGAACATAGATTATTCTTTGATTGTATTCTAGTTGCTTATTCATCAATAAGCTTGTGAATACTATATCGATCTAGGTTCACGCGAGTTTCGATCATAAGATTGAGAACTCAAAAGTGACCGGAATAATCTTAGGTTTCTTTAGATTGTTTTTGGGACTAACGAATCAAGAAAAGTTTGTTTAATCCAATCACAGGTTTGCAATTCAAAGAAAGGGAGACCACGCTCCTAGGTGATCCACGTTCGTGCTAGGATTGAAGATCTTGCGGATTACCATCGACGCAAGTCAATCGGATCACGCGACAAGAGGTATTAATCTTTTGTTTATTTTTATATATCTTTAATTAATCAAAAGGGTTTAAGGTTCATAAAATTGGAAAAATTTTAAAAGCTACTCAAACTATTTTTTAGTCTCGCTTCCGCTGCGGGTACAATTTTTCCCTACAATTAATTATCTATACTATATATAAAAAGTGTGAAGTGTCAGCTGGAATTATAGCATCCCTTTTTTTTTTCTTTTAATTTCTTTGACTTTTTTTTTTTTTTTAATTTCTTTAAAAATAAAATTACAAATACAACCCTTAAACTTTATATAATTACTTAATAGATAGCTTTTAGTAAGATTTTAGTTATAGCATTTTTTTTTAAAGTCAAATGATAAATACAAGCCTTCAAGTTTGTAGAATTACTTAATAGACATGTCTTCGTAATAGTAACACAACATGGATTGTATAGTAATTTTAGAAATTTATCTTAATTTAAAATTCTAAATAGGTTAAATCATTGTTAAATATGTTACCCCAATTATTATGACTTTAGATGGTTATTTACTAAGAGATTAGAGGTAATGATATGGACTGAACCCAAATCAATAGTTATTAAAAGAGCGACATGTCAGTTAATTATAGCATCCTTTTTTATCTTTTTTAATTTTTTTGAAAGTAAAATTGACTTGAAATAGAAAGAAAAAATATATTTTAAAAAAAAAAACTATTAGAGTCCAAGTGGTGGACTAGATATCTCTCTTTTATATAAATCCCATTATTTCCTTCTGGGTCCTTCCCACCTCTAGACAAAACGAGAGATAAACATTGAAATATTTTTTCCCCTTTCTCTCCTCTTCTTCCCAACGATTTTCTCTGCTTGATTCATCCAGGAAAAGGTTGGTTCTTTATTTTTGCTATTAATTATGCTAAAATTTCAGTTAGATTTAATTATTTGGGTGTTTGTTAAACACTGAAGAATATCACATCATTCAACAAATCAAACGCTAAAGAATCAAAAGAGACTCAGGTCCTCTTTCCTCTTCAATTCCTTCAAATATGGTACGTTTCTGTTTTCTACTTCTTTTTTTCCTTTCATTATTTTC
Source organism: Acer campestre (assembly GCA_954870605.1). Taxonomy (NCBI): domain Eukaryota; kingdom Viridiplantae; phylum Streptophyta; class Magnoliopsida; order Sapindales; family Sapindaceae; genus Acer; species Acer campestre. The sequence continues at coordinate 9,712,445 of OX940807.1, forward strand.
TCTTCAATTTAGGGTTTAATTCATTTTTGTATTTGTTTTCATTTCTCAAAACTTATCAATTAATTATGAGAAATTATGACTGAAATCTTAATAGTTTTATAATACGGCTGAAATATTGTGATTGTATTTAAATGATTTTGATTGAATTTTTTTTTTCTTTATTAGGATACTCATTTTAACGGGAAGTATGTATATATTTATATCCTTTGCAATTAGGTATAAGGCTTTATTTATTTTTACTTAAAAAAATAAAATATTATAAATAATGTAATTGCTTCCATAAGTTGATACATCATGGAAGTTATTTTTGTATGATTGAATTATGTTTTTTTTATTTATTATAATTCGTGATCTCATAATTAGATGTATATAAAATTTTCATATCTTTTTAACATTATATCAAAATTAATTTCTATTAAAACATGTGCCTTGCACGTGTAACCAAACCTAGTATTTTGAAAAGTCTCTCCTTTCATATTCTTTTGTTTAGATTTAGTTACAATATAATAACTTATTGTTAATTGGTGGTTTTCAATTTAATGGATTATAAAAATCAAACTTCTAAAAAAAAAAAAAAAAAAGAAGAAAGGGTAGTGTTAACATGTGTCTTTTACCTTTAAGAACACCGGTTAACATTATCTTTTAAAATTTGATACTCTCATAACTATTATTATAACTATACAATACATATTTTATATAGTAGCTACATCCCTCTTGTTTATAACTCTTTGTAATGAAATTAAAGTACATGTAAGAAATGTACTACTTAAAATCTAATTTGACAGTATTTCTTTTTATTTTTGATTGACTGACTGTGTTATACTCTTATACGTGTAATGGTTAAGTACATGAGAACTGCTAGATACATTCTCTCAACATATTCTCTCAATCCATTCTTTGTTCATATGTTGATATGTGGATATCATAATTTTTTCACATTAAATTTGTAGCCTTTATAAATGGTCATATTTTTTTTCATTTTTTTTTTTCATTTTATTTACAATGCAAAGTAACAACTTATTTCCTAGATTCTTCTTCTTCTTTAACTTTAACATATTATTCTAGTGGAAGGACGGACATCAAGCTAACGTCAGCGGTTCGAATCATACCCAGATGGGGGCGAGTTCTGATTTACCTGCTTGCATCCTTGTGGGGCCAGGGGTGTGGGCCGAGGTTTCCTATTTGTCCTACTCCACGATCTAATATATAGGCCACGGCGAGTCACGCAATTAGGGAGGACAGGCTGATGGGTGCCTGGACGAAGTCCGGGATCCTAGATACCAAAAAAAAAATAAAAAAAATTGTCATTTAATATCAATTTTTTATTTATTTATTTATTTTAAATATATGTATTGCTCAGATATCTATTTATTTTTATTAAATTTACTCAAACATTTCATTTCCCATCATCGGCTAACATGATGGTTTGTTGTATAAATAAATAGTAAAACAAATTAGAGTTAAATAGTTTACAAATATATTAAGTTTTACTGATCTTGTCTTATTTTTAAACTATGTAACTCTAATTTTTTTACTATTTATTTATTCTATACAACGACCATCAAATTAGCTAGTAATGTTTAGTAATGAAAATTTAGTAAAAAGAAATATCCAAGTAATTCAATTTGAGACCGTACACTTAAGAAATAAAAGAATTTGCAGAGTCTTAAAAAAAAACACACACTCACAACTTATATTAAATGGCAATGTTAAAGTTAAAAAAGAAGGGCAATCTAGGAAATAAGTTTTTGGTTTGTATTGTAAATAAAATGAAAAAAGAGACCATTTATAAAGGTTACAAATTTAATGCGAAAAAGTTAATATTGTCCATATGTCATCAAATAAATAGAGAGTGAGTTGGGAAAGTGGGTTGAGAGAGTGTATCTAGCACTCCTCTAAAAGCATCTCCAATGCAAGTGTGGATTGCCTGTCAAAAATTGTTGACATGACAACAATCTCAAAAGAATTGCCTTCTATATGTCAGAAATGTATAGTTGATAGACAACCAAATCAACATCTAATATCTTTAATGACATGTCGTTTTTATTTTATTTCTTTAATAAACAATATTATTCTTTTAATACAAACACTAATTATTTTCTATATCATAAATGTAATTGCTGAGTCAATCATATTGACAGTGTCTAATAGACTGTCTAAAAATAGACAGTCATATTGACAGTGTTTGTTTTTATTTTTGCCACATCAGCTTGACATTGAATAGAGATTGTTGTATTAGAGAAGTATATTTAAATTCAATGTCTGTTTATCCTAACTGACATCCAATTTTTTCACAGCCCACAGCTGTATTGGAGATACTCTAAGTCTATCATATGAAAAAGGAAATATAGCAACCTTGTAGTGAGTAGTGGTTGGAGGATTATATGTTTATTAATGTCAACTTGCATAAGTTGAAAGTGATTAAGGTTGTATTATTGGACATGACATGCCCTTTTACATTGTTACATGTTTGACAACTTCTCTCTCATTCTCATATGATCTGTTTGGACTGGCAGCACAAGATTGAAGTTCCCAAATGCATAATGATTTAAACAAAAATGCTTGCAATTGCAAGGAGATGCCATTAATGGCAATTCACAGTATCAGATGTTAGTATAAGTTATGTTAGGTAGAGTGATTAATGAGAAACTACTATTATTAATCTTATAAGGGTTTAGGGTAAAATATGATTATAAAAGTTGAGATTGATCTTTTTGTTTCACAGATTAGTGATTACAATGTGTGTATAATAGTATAATACTATAATAACAATTCTCTTTTTGTCACATTAAAATAAAGGTAGGCTTTATTTCCTATATTAATTTATTCTTAGATTATATAAAGTTCGATAGTTAATTGAAAGTAGTTGGAGATTAATAAACTAATAATGAAAACAAAAACCATACGTGGAGACCATTATGTCATAACTGAAGCCTAAGTCCTAACCCCATTTAAAAAAAAAAAACATATATATCATAATTTATTTTATTTTAGGAATATTCAAGATTGATTGATCATATTTTAATATCCTTTTATAAATTATGTTAAAGTTAAATATCAGGTATGAAAAGGTTAAATATTAGGTTTGGGCATAAGAGAGACTAATTGGATCACTTTTCACTTTTGGAAAGTCGTAAACTTATTTTTTACTTGTGAAAAATATGGATACTAATTTAGTCATTTGAAATTAAGGAAAACAAATATTGGACTTATTTGGTTGCCCTTATAAATCTCATGCGATTTTTTTTTTCTTTTTCAAAATATTAATTTATTTTATTACCAAATATAAAATTATTATTTTTTTGTTTATTTTAATTAAGTTTTTGATTTTTAATTTAATTAATTTTATTCAAATAAGACAAACCAGGGGATATTAATGTCCTTTTGCAGACTATGTTAAAGTTAAAGGTTGGGTTTGACCATGAGAGAGAGCAATTTGGTCACTTTTCACTTCTGGAAATTCGGGAACTTATTTTGTACTTGTGAAAAACATGAAGACCAATTTGATCAAAATTAAAAAAGTCACAAACTGTTTGAGATTGAGAAAAACGTCTTGGACTTATTTGATAATTTCCCTTATAAATCTGATGTGAAATATGTTAGGGTGTGGATATTGCCACCCATGTATAAAATTTTAAAAATAAATATTACTATAAGGACTCATCCTAATGTCAATAGTACCCTTATTGAAATGATTATATTCATTTTAATACATTTTATTTTATAAACCCTCTTAAATTATAAACACACCCAATTAATATACAAAAAAAAAAAAAAAAAAAAAATCATATTATTTTTGGAATCAAATCCTCATCTAATAATGATCCAATTTACTTTAGGAAATATCTCGAATGTAGGAGCCTTATAAAAAAGGAAGATGTATAAATGGATTGTATATAAGGTCTAGAGATTTTCAATCTAACATTCTCTTATATATATTGCAATACAAAAAACAAAAACAAAAACAAAAACTAATTAATATCTACGACTATCTTAATTTTTTTTTTTTTTTTTTTTTTTTGTTTATTCATAGAGTTCATTACTAGACATAAAATAAAGACAAAAAAAAAAAAAAAAAAAAAAAAAGTAAAATAATACCTACATGTGTATGATCGGAGTCCTCTTAAAATTATTTTTTCATTACTTTGTTATAAGATAATCATGTAATAATGAGAAAGTTTGATACTTGAAATAAAATTAAAGTTTAATTAGAGTTATCCTAAAAATTAGGGTTTATTATAAGTTAGAGTTTATCATAAGTTTTTTTTTTTTTTATTATTATTTTTTATTTTATTTTGTTAGAGATATAGTTGAAGATATGTGTGTAATTAATGAGTATATATGATATTTTGTTTGATTTTAATTAAAGTAATTTGTCCTTTTACATTTCTATTGAGATATTTTTGTAATTAAAATTTTTAATAAAATATAGGTGTACTAATTAGTTTTATGGGTGGCAATATTGGCACCCAATATGTTAATTGTTATATAAAGAAAAACAATCTTCAAAATGTGGTTTGTTTGTTATATTATATGTATGTGTATGTATGCATGTGTCAAATAGAAACAAGGAATATAATGAAAATAAGAAAGTGGGAATGACAGAAAATGTCCACTTTCAAGTTTGAAATAGCAAAAAAGTCTCCCTATTGTTCTTCTTGCATTTGTGTCCCCTTGGGAACATGAAATTCCAGAAATACCCTTAAGTGGGATTTTAAAGAGTTAAAACTTTTAAAGACGAAATTCCGAAATTGCCCTAAAACCCCAACCCCATTAAGCGTGATTACGCATTTGCCCTAACATATTTAAATTGAAAACCAGAGGGTCGTGCGAAACTGAAATCCATCCCCCAAATCAAGAACTCCAAAAGAGAACGAGAGAGAAGAAGAATTGAAGAAGGCATCGAATATAAGAAGAAGCGAACGAGAGAGGAGAAAAAGAACAAACCAGGTTTGAGAAGAAAATTTCTTGAAGAAGAAGAACAGTCAGTCGAATACCGAGACCCAGCCCCGAAGAAGACACCTTTGTTGCAACTCGCAAGTAAAGGTATTCATTCGTATTCTCATTGTCTTCTGGCGTTTTAACCTCTGATATGTTTGTTTGCATCTGTGTTTAACTGTGCATGGATAATGTGTTATTAAGTTATAAGTATTTGTTTGAGAAATGAGTAGTTATCTTGCTAGGGGTTCATGCAATGGTGGGGAACAGGTGCTTTTGTTTAGTTTTTTTGTTAAGGGAAATTCAACTTTTGAAATGTGGCCCCCATTTGTCTGAATATGAAGCCCTGACAAAGGGATTTTAAGCCCTGTAAACGATTGTGAAGCATAGTATTGTAGTTGTTAATGGTTTTTGTGATGTTATGTTATGAAGTGTTGGATTTTGTTATTTCAAGTGTTGAAATGTGGCCCCATTTGTCTGAATATGAAGCCTTGACAAAGGGATTTCAAGCCCTGTAAACGATTCTGAAGCGTAGTATTGTAGTTGTTAATGGTTTTTGGGATGTTATGTTATGAAGTGTTGTATTTTGTTAATTCAAGTTTTAAAATGTGGCCCCATTTGTCTGAATATTAAGCCCTAACAAAGGGATTTGAAGCCCTGTAAACGATTGTGAAGTGTAGTATTGTGGTTGTTAATGGTTTTTGTGATGTTATGTTATGAAGTGTTGGATTTTGTTAATTCAAGTTTTGAAATATGGCCCCATTTGTCTGAATATGAAGCCCTGACAAAGGGATTTCAAGTCCTGTAAACGATTGTGGTAGTATTTTAGTTGTTAATGGTTTTTGTGATGATTTTGGAATTGATGGATTTTTTGGTGCCTTGTTATGTGTTTTTTTTGTGTTCACATGCTGAGTATATCGTATCTATCATGTATAGTGGTGGGGATGTCCATTTCATTTCATTGTTTATCAAATCAGGGCTTGAAATCCCATTGTGGGGCTTGAAATCCCATTTTGTTTTTTAATTAATTATTTTTTTGTTTTATACCAGATGCCGGCTGATCATTTCAAAAACAAATGGAGGCATCCAGACCACAGAAGCTGGGTACAAGCGAGAATAAACTCGCACAATAAAAAAAAATTTCTTCAAGAGCTAGAGTTAGTGTTGACACGTTGCGGCGTGGTGGATAGATTTAAGGAAGGCCCTTTTGGGCAGTATTTGGAAATGGTACAGCCGATTAAAGTGCACGGGATGCTCATCTACAATATGTTGAAAAGACAGCTCATTCGTTTGAATTCAAAGGAGGATGAGATTTGGTTCGGTTTGAGGCAAAAGGAGGCTAGTTTTGGGAGAGAAGAATTTTGCTTGTGTAGTGGCCTCAACATAGGCACACTCTCCGAAGGCTTCAAAGAAAAGAAAGAAGTCGATGAGCAATCTATCTTGAGACGATATTTCAATGATGAAATGCCATCTATGGAATTGTTGGAGGCAACCTTTAACCTGCTAATGGAGCCTGTAGCTGGTGATGATGCGTTGAAGATGGGATACCTATTAATGGTGTCCCAGTTCTTCGGGATTGATGAAGCACGGACAGCCATACCTTGTTGGTTGTTTTCTTTAGTAGAGGACATCGATGGTTTTGAGACTTTTTGTTAGGGATCATACCTTTTTGATGTGACATTGTGGTGGTTGAAGAATGCAGCCAATAAACACCTCAATAGATTGAGAGGAGGTGATGGCCAGAAGAATAGAGAGATTGACGAAAAGGGCCAGAAGAAGGAAAAGAATAAGAAAAAAAAGAAGAAGGAAGAGGAGAAGAAGAAGAAGTCGAAGAAGAGGAAGTGGCAAACTAAAGTAGAAGATGGAGAAGAAGAAACAAACAATGACAGTGAGCAGGTGGAGTTGGACAATGCGCAGAACAATGATGAGGCGAAGTATTTCACATTCCACTGTTATGGATTTCTGCTAGCATTTCAGGTATTGTCAATAAATGAATGTGTAAATCAACCTTATGCTAGGATTTCTGTTATGGATTTATTTTTATAAGATTTTTTTCTTAATTGTTTAGGTTTGGGCCGTTGAACGGATTGCCCGTTTAGAAGGTAAAATTGGGATACGGAAAGGAACAGGGTTCCCAAGATTTAAGAATTGGAATTTCAATACAAGGTTTCTAAAAGTTGAATCCTATTTCAGTACAACGGTATGTATTTTACCATTTGGTGTCTAGTTGTATTTTGATGTGTTGCCTATTTTGCTTGATTTCTGTGATACATTGGATTTTGGGCTTATGTGTTATATTACTTATTACTCTATGAATTGTCTATGAAGGTCATTTTGAAATCTGTATTATAGTGGGTTGTAGGGTACACTTTCTTATTATGAATAGTTGCTTGAATATTATAGTGGGTTGTAGGGGGGGCTTGAAAGATCTTAGTCAAAGCTTGAAATTCGTGACTAGGGCTTGAAATTCGTGACTAGTGTAGGGAAAAATACCGTATAGTACACGCAGCGGAAGCGAGACTAAAAATAAAATAGATTTAGTAGCTTTTAAAAAATTTTCCTTTTATGAACCTTAACCCTTTTAATCAATTAAACATATATATTATCTAACAAAAGAATAATACCTTTTGTCGTGTGATCCGATTGACTTGCGTCGATGGTAATCCGCAAGATCTTCAATCCTAGCACGAATGTGGATCACCTAGGAGCGTGGTCTCCCTTTTCTTTGAATTGCAAACCTGTGAATGGACAAAACAAACTTTTCTTTTCTTTTGTTAGTCACAAAACAATCAAAAGAAGACTAAGATTATTCCGGTCACTTTTGAGTTCTCAATCTAATGATCGAAACTCGCGTGAACCTCAATCGATGTTGTACACACAAGCTTATTGATGAACAAGCAATCAGTGTACCATCAAAAGAATAATCTATTCACTCTTTTTTGTTTTTAGTAGAATAATATTCCTTTCTATGAGTTGAGAAGAAGAAGAAGAATAATAATTGTTTCAAGCACAACAACACCCAAAATCACAAGGTGGCCGAAAATCTCTTCTCTTTTCTATTTAGGGTGGCCGAATTCTCTTCTCTAAAAACACTAGGGTTGCCGCAATTTTCACTCCTAAAATATAGGAGTTTTAGTTGCACCCTAATTCCCTTCTAGTTTTAAGAGTTCAAACCCTAATCCAACTCATAGATATTTTTATTGTCTTATTTTTGACTAAATTAAAAAGACTTCTTATTTGATTAAATAAATAAAATTATTTATTTATTTTCTTGTCAAACAAGTATTTTAATTTAAGTATACTACTACCAATAGTATACCTTTAGGAATCATATTTCCTAATCAGAAAAGATTTGTTTCTTAATTAAACAATTAATTAATAAATTAATTAATTCTCATTTAATTAAAACAATGAAACAAAATAATATATTAGGTTTAATATACACCTAGCCGCCCCACTTATAAATATTGGGCCATATATTATTTTCTTATTTCATTTAATCCATTGGACTTTAAATAAAAAGCCCACATGTGAACCAGACCCATTCTTACTAAAAGAAACAAGCCCACATATCTTTCATTAATATATTAATATAATTGTGCAGCCCATTAAATAAATAATGTGCAAATTATATTCTTAATATATTAAATGCAATTCTAAATGGACCCATAAATTGGTCCAGTAGAATATATCAAGTGATCCATGCAAGTCTGTGTGGATTGGTGATCTTGGCGGGCTATCTAAATTTAACCTTCAATAGACATAACCTAATCACAATCAACAAATGATTCACTTAGGTCCGATCCATTAATTTTAACTCATTCCACTAAAGAGCTAAAATTGAACTCTTAAATAAAGACAAAAAAGGAAGAAGTTCCTCATTCATACCCTAGACAATCATGTTGGAGATAGTGTATCCTCGTGATTAATATCAGTAATCGCCAAGAGTTCATAGACCGCCTATAACTCTCCAAGTTACCATATTTACTCATATGACCACGTTTTGAACTTGGATATTTTGACTTGTCCAGAAGCCATGTTTTCAATAGACACTATCGAAAACTCAACGTTGAAATTTAATATCCAATTACCTCAAAACATCCATATGATGATATTATACTCTCATTTAATAAATGGAGCCACGATGTCCATATCTATAAATGAAGTCCTCTATCGATTAACAAATGAATATCACCAAACTATCGAGGATAGACTATGCGATATAATCATACTCATTGATAACTCAAATGATATCACTTGCAACCATAAGTCCATCATTTATCTCAGGATTGAGATAGACTCTCCGATTGCCCTGATAATGAAATGACTTTTATCTACTGACGGTTATAGATAAAGTATTTCATTGTGATCCAGTTCAATGCACCCAGTGCATTAGATTCTTTTGCTCGAAGACACTCCGATGATTTTAGACTCATCATATCTCATTTGATCCCACTCAAATGCTAACAAAAGAATTCTACAACTTTAACAAGTTAAAGGTGCCCAACCTTTAACTTAAGTTGTGAACTATTTTAAGACTAACTAAAGAATTGTGTCTACCACATACATATCCAGATGTACGAACAATTCTTCTTTTCACATAGTCTTTAGACCTTATGATTATTTATTTTGACAATTATAATATTAAACTATAAATGCTATAAGATTTGTTTAAACCAGAAATCACTTTATTAATATGAAAAAGATTGTTAATTACAATATTACACTCTTGCTATTGAGCATAATCCTAACAACTAGGGCTTCAATTTCGTTATTAGGGCTTGAAATTCCTTTCTAGGGCTTGAAAAGCCTTTGCCTGCTATTGGGTTTCTCTTTGAAAATATTCATTAACCTCAATGTTTTATGCACTATACATGTAGATGGAATTGTTCCCATGGAAGGTTTATGATCATGAAAAGTCAAGTGCTTACTACAAATCTTTGATGTTGGATGATGTGGCAAGGGAGGACCATGATCATGATTATGTGGAGGACCGTGCATATGCAATGGAAGAGGATGTTGCTTCCATTCAGCACACCAAGACTCTCATATCTAAAAACTCAGATTAACCGGCGTCTAAGAAGCGGCTCTTCCATGGAGATGTAAAAACTCCGAAGGTAAAAATTCATAATATACATAAGTTTTATTATCCTAAGTTATTTTACTAAGTTCTTTTGCATGATGTAATCATTAATTTTGGATTTTGAATTGGATTTGCAGTCAAAATTGAAGACATCGGTTCCGTATACAATTCCTGAATTGTATACATGTATGGAAAATATGATTACACAGCAAATAAAAGAAAGCGAGGGGAGGATGAAGCGTTGGATAGCAGAAGAAATTGCAAAGATTGCAAAACAAAACAAGGTTGGAGATACATCTTCACCGAAAAAATCAAGAGAAATGAAGGACAAAGGTTTTGATAGGGTAAGCTTCAATTATTTGTTAGTTTACTCTAACATTTATTACATAATAAGAGTCCTTCGCCAGGGCAGTCCTTAAAATATATTGTTCTCATTGTAGGATGATAGCAATAGGTTGGATGAGAAGGTACATTTTGTGAATGGCATTCATGATGATGAAGTTGATCAGGAGGGTGACAGACTGCCAGGTGTTGAGAATGATCTGAAGGATCTTGAGGTTGACAGAGAGGCAAGTGTTGAGATTGATGTTGATAGTGATGTTGAGAAGGTCGAAGATAAGAGTGTTGTTGAAAAGGCCGAGGGTGATAGTGGCATTGAAAAGGCCGAGGATAAGAGTAAAATTGAGAAGGCCGAGGATAAGAGCAGAAATGAGAAGGCAGAGGTTGAAAGTGTTGTTGAGAAGGACGACATTAAAAGTGTTGTTGAGAAGGACGAGGTTGATACAGAAATTGAGAAGGCCGAGGATGAGAGTAATGTTGAAGTTGAGGTAGTTGGTAAGAAGTCTGAAGGAGACAATGCGGATGTTGCTAAAAAGCCAATTTGTGTGATGATTTCCCATCCCCGGATTGCTGGCTTGTTAGTGTGCTTCCAACCAGTATGCCTAGTGTTATATGGGATGAATCTGCTCACCCCTTAGTGGTTTACAAGAATGAAGACAAGGAAAGGGGCCGAAGGCGGTCAAGGTTCCTCCTGACCCCGTATGTTGACCCCACGCCGGGAACGAAGAAGAAAGGAGAAGAAAATCAGCATTCCAAAGACTTCATGACATTTTTGAAGGGCAAAAATGAAGTCAGGTAATGCTCTTTTCCTATCCTCCATTAACCTAAGCTAGTTCAATTTATGGTGTTGTGATTTGTTATGCCATAATATAAAAATCTCGTTGACAATGAACAGAATATATACCGGGCACCCCGTAAAAGACATGACGCGTTCCGAGTTGAAGGACTTCATTAACACGGACAAATGGATTTCAAACTCAGTAACTTCTTTTATAGTGTTCAATTTTGTTATTATATTGTTAACATGCACACTTCTTTTCTAATTCTCCGTCGATACATGTAATTGTAGCATATAGACAGCTACTTCGACGTGCTTTGGAAGAAGCGTTTGGGATTACAGTTTAATTACCAGCAGGATATAGGATTGGTCTCTCCCGCGTTTTTCGTAAGTTCACTTTTATTTAAGGATTATGGAATATGTATTTGCTTAAGATGGTTGGTTTTTTGTATAACAAGGTTGGTTTTTTTTTACACAGGTCAATTTGAACATTCAGTGGGAGAAAATAGTGCTAGAGATACGAACCCAAAGGCAGCTAAAAGAGTTTGAAGAGGAAGATAGGATAAGACAAGAGGAGGCCGGAAAGGCTAGGGAAGATGGATCAGACAAAGAAGTTATACAGTAATGTGTGAAAAAGAAGAAGAAAGGTCCTTCTCCACCAGCAGTGTGCGAAACGAAAGAAGTTTGGGAAGATTACCCCGAGTTTAATCCATTGGATTTCCACCATGACAATGATTTTTTACATTACGTTTGGGGTAATGATCTACTTTACAATGAACCGTGGTGGAAGATGAATTCGGTAAGTTTGTATGTTTTGCATGAATATGGATTCGATGGATTTGGTATGTTATGTTTCACTCCCTTTGCCAGGGCTTGAATTTCCACTGGCAGGGCTTGTATTCCCATTTATAGGGCTTGAAATTGCTTTACAGGGCTTGAAATTCCTGAACATTCCTTGCAGGTTTTGATTCCTTGCAACGTCAGTGACCACTGGGTTATTTCAGAAGTGTTTTTAAAAGAAGGAAAAATGAGGATGTTTGATTCCTGGTGGGGAAGACAACGAAGGAACAATCGAATATGGGAAATCTGACCATTACTATACTTGTTACCCTCCATCTTGAAGGCAACAAATTATTACGAAGAATTGAACTTACCTGTGCCCACAACTCCATTCATTGCCGAAAACGTGGATCCACTCTTAATTCCTCAACAGGGCGACGGGTAGTTAATTTACATTGCTATATAACTTCGTGTTTTTTACATGTAATCATCATTATCTTACCGTTATTTTCATATGGTGCAATAACAGCTGCGGTGTTTTCATGTTAAAGTTCACCGAATTAGTACTATCCGGAGTTGATTTACGAATTTGGACAAAAGAATATACCAAGCATTAGGAAGGCAATGGCACTTGACGTTTTCGTTAATGGCGAGGTTGTAAACCCCATTCAGCCGTAGGTGAAATTGGTAGATGTGCACTTTCGATTTTTGAAATTGGTAAATTGGTGAAATTCATGTTCATTCATCTCAGGATACTATATTGTAGAGAAAAAGAAGAATGTAAGAATGTATATGTTGCAATTGTGGATTGGCAGCCCAGCTTTAGTATAGTTCTTCATTATCATACCTAGTGTGAAGCTGTCATCCTATGATGTTGGTTATGATACACTTAATTAATTAATTATTTAATTACACTGATATTTATAAAATATTGATGAATCAATTAATTTAAGTGTAATTAATTAATTAATTAATTTAAGTTTAATTAATTAAGTCATCAGACATTATCACAAAAATAGGAAATCACATGAACCATTTTATTATTGGGCTGGGCCCTTTGTATTACAAATCCGATAAACAATAAGAGAATAACACATGACATTTGAGATGATGAATCCCAACCCAACTAAGTAAAGAAAAGGGGCCCCGCCTTTGGTTCCCATTGTTGGGTTCCTCCTCAGTTCCTCCCCCTTTCGTTTTTCTCTGTTTATCAAATTTACTGTTATGGCGAACCCTAGAGTGTTCTTTGACCTAAGCATTGATGGCCACCCTGCAGGTAGAATTGTGATGGAACTCTTCGCAGACAACACCCCGATAACAGCGGAGAACTTTCGGGCTCTTTGTACCGGAGAGAAGGGTATCGGCACGTTTGGGAAAGCACTCCACTACAAGGGTTCAACCTTTCACCACGTGATACCCGGGTACATGGTCCATGGAGGAGACATCATTCACGGAAATGAAACCGATGGTGAATCAATATATGGCCCTAGTTTTGCCGACGAGAACTTCGTGAAGAAGCACATCGGTCCCGGTATCCTGTCAATGGCTAAAACTGGCAAAACTGGCAAAACAGGCAACGGGTCCCAGTTCTTCATCTGTACCGCTAAGACCGAGTGGCTCGATCGCAAGCAAGTCGTTTTCGGTGAGGTGGTCCAAGGATATGACGTCTTGAAGGCCGTTGACAATATCAGTTCCATCACCGGCTTGACATCCAAGCCCGTAATGGTCATTGACTGCGGTCAATTGTGCTGAAATTGGGACATTTTTACAGTTGTTATATTAGTGTTTTGCTTTGGTTGTGTTGGTTCGTTGTTGTTGTTTTGTAAGCATTTATTTCCTTCCGGTTGGCTGTCTTTTATTTTCTGTGTTCTTGTTGACTCGATTTGTTTGAAGAATCCTTCCAATGGTGAGTTTAATGAAATTAAATGAAATTGATTGATACCATAACCGATGACAAAATTGAAATTAATGTGGGCTTCAATTCCATTTCCAGGGCTTCACCTATATTCAATCTTGGAATCATATACAATGCCTTTAAAGGAAGGGAATCCATGGTGGACCACAGCTGCATGCCTGTATGCCAGTAGTCCATTATTTAATATCTGGGCTTCACAAATTACGCCAGGGCTTGAATGTATTTTGTTTCTGCATCCGATGATGTGGGTCCAGTAGTTTTCTTCCCGATCGAGACGGTCCGAATTTGATGGAACGTAGGTGAATGTAGGTGGTTTTTTTGTGGTCTCGAAGTTCTAGGGGGTTGCCACATGTTGTGTAAACCCAACTTCCATATAGAAGGAAAAAATAAAACAGTATAACATCTAAACCTTATACAATCATTCTGGGCTTCAGTTCCGATTACAGGGCTTCAAATGTATTGTTTCTGGGCTTCAAATGTATTGCATTGAAAAGAAGTTAGTGGACCACAGCTGGATCCCACTAACTGAAAGTGGACCACAGCTGGATCCCAGAACTCCTATTATTTATGGTTCCGGGACGATAATTATGGATACCATTCCCACATCATCATCATCTTCTTACCTTAAGATTTCCATCGTCTATCCATCTTCTACCCATCTTCATCCTTCACCTTCTACACCACCTCTGTCGACCAGCGCATACGGGCACAGGTCCTATTATTGCACGATATCCTTCATATGGTTAATAGGGCATGGAGGTTTTCGAAAGAAATCGAAGTTACAAGCAAGTATAGCTTCTGCCTCTGGTTTCTTTTGAAATACTTCTATGCCCAATTAACCATAATTTGTTGGTGCTATTTCCACTTTCATTTTGTTTAGAAGTGAAGTCAGAAAAATCGAATTATGTACGCTGTCATTCTGTTCGGTTATCAGGGAAATAGGAAAGTTTAATATTTGTGTTTTGGAATGTTTTCTCTGTTCTTTTCGATTTACTATGTTGTTTTGCCATTATTTAAAATCTGATATTCGGTTTGTTGATTACTTGTTTATTGAAGTGTTATACAGTGTGTTGTTTGAAATGGGGAAGAAATCGGTGTATGTCGTTTTCAAAGGAAGGAGAACCGGTGTCTTCAACTCATGGCCTGAATGTCATGATCAAATTGATGGCCTGATTGCCGATATTGTTTTCAGCCATTGTATGAATGAAAAAAAGAAAGATGAACAAATAGAAATGAACTGTGAAAAAAAAAAGGATTTTGGACAAGTTATTTACAAGTTAATTGTAAAACATGCAAACGTTCACCATGAATTGAAACCAATCATTGTAAATTGGTAATTTCATCTGGATGCCTGTTCACTACCTAATGTATGCATTATCCTGTTTTTGAAGAATCTTTGCAATGACTTTGCTTTCGTTGTTTGTGTTTTGCAATGGCGAATTTAATGAAGATGAAATGCTACATTCTAATTTGATAGCAAACCAAGGATAAAATTGTAAAAACTGAAAAAGTTTAGACTTTCAGAAGCATTTGTGTAACCTCAGGTGGGGAATAAGGAAACGTATAGGGTGTTGCCACATGTTAAATTAAATGCAAAAGTTTACCTTCTAAGACCTGTACAGTGATTGTGGGCTTCAATTCCAGTTCCAGGGCTTCACCTCCATTCAGTCTGGGAATCAATGATGTGGGTCCCGTTGTTTTTTTTCTGATCGAGATGGTCCGAAACGGATTGAACATAGGTGGACAACTTCATAAAATTCTAGGGGGTTGCCACATGTTCTGTAAACCCAAATTCCATATGGAAGGAAAAAATTTTGAAATTTTAAAATCAAACAGTATAACATCTAAGCCCTGTACAATCATTCTGGCCTTCAGTTCATGCTACAGGGCTTCAAATGTATTGTTTCTGGGCTTCAAATGCAGTGCATTGAAAGGAAGCAAGTGGACCACAGCTGGATCCCACTAAATCTGATATTTTACCACAACTATTGACCTATTGATATGCCTATATGCTAGAAGTTCATTATTTAATATCTGGGCTTCACAAATTACGGTAAGGCTTGAATGTATTTTGTTTATGCATCCGATGATGTGGGTCCAGTCGTTTTCTTCCCGATCGAGACGGTCCGAATTTGATGGAACGTAGGTGGACAACTTTATAGAGTTTTTTTTGGGAGAATCGGATGGTCACAAAAATATCCCGTTACCAACTCCATTACAATTACTTAGTAACACTTCTTCCCCTAGTAAAACAATGTGTGACATTTGCACTATTATACCACTACATAGTGTACCACAAAGGCCTCACTTACTAGATTTCGTTTTTCAGTACTGTGGAACATCTAGGGTGTTGCCACATGTTGTGTAACTAATTCCTTATGGAAGGACAAAATTTAAAAAATTTCCAAAAATTAATATTAAATAAAAAAGTATACCATCTAAGCCCTGTACAATGATTCTGGGCTTCAGTTCCGATTACAGGGCTTCAAATGTATTGTTTCTAGGCTTCAAATGTATTGCATTGAAAAGAAGCAAGTGGACCACAGTTGTATCCCACCAAAACGGTTTTGGGGTAATTCAATGGGTGGGCTTTTATCCTACCAGTTATTCGGGATTCATCTGGGCTTGAGCCCACCTATTCAACATTCAACATAGCTATTGATATGCCTGTACGCCAGAAGTCCATTATTTAATATCTGGGCTTCACAAATTACGGCAGGGCTTGAATGTATTTTGTTTATGCATCCGATGATGTGGGTCCAGTCGTTTTCTTCTCGATCGAGACGGTCCGAATTTGATGGAACGTAGGTGGACAACTTTATAGAGTTTTTTTGGGAGAATCGGACTGTCACAAAAATATCCCGTTACCAACTCCATTACAATTACTTAGTAACACTTCTTCCCCTAGTAAAACAATGTGTGACATTTGCACTATTATACCACTACATAGTGTACCACTAAGACCTCACTTACTAGATTTCGTTTTTCAGTACTGTGGAACATCTAAGGTGTTGCCACATGTTGTGTAACTAATTCCTTATGGAAGGACAAAATTTAAAAAATTTCCAAAAATTAATATTAAATAAAAAAGTATACCATCTAAGCCCTGTACAATGATTCTGGGCTTCAGTTCCGATTACAGGGCTTCAAATGTATTGTTTCTGGGCTTCAAATGTATTGCATTGAAAAGAAGCAAGTGGACCACAGCTGGATCCCACATCCATGGGGTTATTTATGGTTCTGGGACGATATTTATTGATCCCATTCCCATATCATCATCATCTTATTTATTTCAGATCTTCATCGTCATTAGATTTTCATCTTCTCCCCAACTTCTATCCATCTCCATCCTTCATCTTCTACACCATAACTGTCGACCACCGCACACGGGCAGAGGTTAATTTTGCAGGCTATGTGAATTTTGTTGATGGACATGGAGGTTTTCGGAAGAAATCGAAGTTACAAGCAAGTATAGCTTCTACCTCCGATTTCTTCTGAAAGACTTCTATGCCCTATTAACAGTGCATTGAAGTGTTAGTGTTTAATGTTTGTGTTTTGGATTGGTCCCTCCGATTAACCATAACCAGTTTTCTTTCTACCTTCGATTTCGTTTGATGTTTGTGTTGTCGAATGTTTTCTGTTATCGAAAGATTTACTTTGTTGTTTTGCCATTATTAAAAAAATATTTAAATCTGATATTTTCGTTTGTTGGTTGTTTGTTTATTGAAGTGTCATACAGTGTGTTGTTTGAAATGGCGAAGAAATCGGTGTATGTCGTTTTCAAAGGTAGGAAAACCAGTGTCTTCAACTCATGGCCGGAATGTCATGATCAAATTGATGGATTCAAGGGCGCTTCTTACTAGAAATTTAGTACGATTGATGAAGCATATTAAGCTCTCCGAAGCCGTGATGTTCAGCGTGAACTTTGTATTCATACTCCTGCTACAACAGAAGACAACGAACCCGTACAAACCCAAAGAAATTTCCTTCCATTCCACTATACCTAATTGTTGTGTTTGTTATTGGAATAACAGTGGGTAAATTTATGTGAAATGGTATGTGAAATGGTGTTTCTGGTTGATGGTTATGTATATTGCCTTCTGTGCCTTTTTTTAATATGAATAAAAGATAACTTTCAGGGTGTTTCTGGTTCATTGTTATGTATATTGCTTTTTGTGTAGATGTTAGAGATATATTGTCTAACGGAAATGCATGGGCAGTAAACTGTAGTGCAGAAATAATTAACACAAACTTAAAACGCAAAAAAAGATGAAATTAACATTAACAAGGGCATTACAAGGGCATAACAAGGGCATAGCATAACAAGGGCATAACAAGGGCAGGAAACACAAACTGTAGTGCGGAAAATTGTAACACAAACATAAAACGCATAACAAGGGCAGCAAACTGTAGGGTCTGTGAACGGCATGATAAGAGGCTTTTCTCTAGGGAGATGGTGGAATATTGAAGTCCAACATCTTCTTCTGCAGTTTTTCAACAAGAGTGTAAAGACCGTTAAGTTCATTGTCTCTTGCCTCCATCTGAACATGTAAATTGATTATTTCTGCTTCCAGGTTTTCAACTTTTCCCATCAAAACTGCATTGTCAACAGTCAGGCATCCAGCATTTGCTCACTCATCACGGATGGTGTTCTCTGCATTTGCAATTCGTTGCCTCAGATATTCAAAGATTGATTCCAGCCTGTTTGTCTCACGAACTTGCCTGCCAACATGATTACCGATATTGTTTGCTGCCATTGTATGAAAAAAAAAAAAGATGAACAAATATAAATGAACAGTGAAACGAATATGTAACAGGGACAAGGTATTTATAATGAGATGCAAACGTTCACCATGCATGAAAAGTCACAATGGTAACCAGTCATGACCGTTTTGGTAACTGTAAAAGTCTTCTGCAAATTGCATCTGGATGTCTGTTCACTACCCAATGCACTGATTATCCTGTTTCTCAAATGGAAAAGACACCATTAATATCTCTTAAATTTAATTCCATTTAATTTCCTTTTATTCCATTTAATTTAATTTCAGAAATCAATTCTTTTGGATTTAAAATAGTTAATTACATTCAATTTGAGTTTATTTATCATGGGCTTAGGCCTTAACGTTAACGACCAAACAAAAACCTCGGCCCATAAGCCTTAACAAATCAATGTTCTTCATACTAATCTGGGTAATTAATGTTCTTCCAGGGCTTGCAATTCATAGGTCAGGGCTTATGGAAATATAAATAAAGAATTTGAAGCCCTATCATGCCTGAAACAGACAACAAATTTCCTGGGCTTCACACATCAATGTTATGTAACGGGCTTCACATTTGTTAGTTCAGGGCTTATGAAAATAATAATGATATATAAATTGAAGTCCTGTCTTGCACGAAACAGACAATGAATTGCCTGGGATCAATAATGACAAGGCCAATATGTATATACTACAACGAACAGTATACCACAATATATACTGGAAATTACAAGATTGTATTATTCCATCACAGGGCAAGGCCACAACAAATATTCCTGAATACACAATTATTCCATTATCATACATCAACACAACAAGTGAAAAACAATTGTAAACACATGCTGGGCTGGGGGCTCCTATTTTTCAACTTAAAAATAGTTGTAACAACATAAACAGCATCACCTAAAATGTTGTAAAATATTGTACATATTGTACGACTGCACCATCAGCACAACAACTTCCTTGCAGTCCTGAATTTCAACCTACAATGAAGGTGTATGTGTATGCAACAGCAAAAGTGTAAGCAACTACTATCTCTCAAATATTTTATTTTTTAAACAACTATTACAAGGAAAGGATGAGTCTCACCCATACCTAATAATCAACGTCTTTTTCGTCTATGTTAGTGTCATCCGAGCTGAGGTGGGGTGCCAAACTGGGGTCAAGTAGGTTATCCCTATCTGGGCACGTAAGTTTGTTATGTCCTTCTTTCTTGTACACGCTACAAGCACGTGGTTTTTTTTTTTCTGGTTTCCCTGTGCTACATGATGGGTTCGAGCAACTTTTTTTATTATGTCCCTTATGGCCACAATTCCCACACGTTTGTTGCTTTTGTTTCTCCCCAACAGAAGGCATTTGATTTTTCTTTGGTCTTCCTGTCAATCGCTTTTTTTTCCATGGCAAGACAATGCGATTACGAACATCATCACCAATGTCCCATGCTTCAGGTTCTGGAACAGGGTTCACAGACATGTCATATGCCTGTTTCAGCCATCCGGTTGTGAAAAAGTCAGAACATAATGAGTTGATGGGCATACCTTTAAGCCTGATACAAAACACACAAATAATAAAAAATGAATAACAAATAGAAATTCTTGGATTATGATTGTTATTAAAAAAGTAAATAAACATTATGTAAACATACGTTGCAACAACCATGGCATGTGTACACGGTAGCTCATCTATGTCCCATTCACGACATGAGCATGAACGTTGTTCCAAGTCCACAATGGCTCCCTTCCATTGGTCTTAGACATTGAACCTATTGAAGTCAATGGGGTGAACCACACACCGTTGCGATGCTAACACCCTATCTTTGATGTGTTGGTCCGCATCAGTAGTCAAGAAAGTGGGTGTTTCTCTTCAATTCATTGACTCTGTAATGTTGGTGGTAATCATATGATACCTCTTCTTGGGGCTATGGACACGTGAAAACTTCTGTATCCCAACCTCAATGAGGTCATCATAAACCTTAGGATGAATGGATTTCAACGAAGCCATTGAACGGTCAAAATCATCAACAAGGTAGGAATATGTAGCACGATAGTAAAGACTAATCACGTCACCTCGCTTCCTACAATGTTGTTTCAGATTTTTGGCCAAGTGGTATGCACAAACCCCATGTGCTGCATTAGGGAATATTGATCTCATGCCATTAGAGATACCCGTGTGCCGATCCGAAACTATCATCACAAGTTCAGGATGCAAGATCACGTCTCGTGAAGTTGCTTCAAGAACCATGTCCACGACTTTGAGCACTTGGAATTGGCAAACCCAAATGCCAACGGGTATATCATCTCATTACCATCCTTGCATACTGCAACTAACAAAACACCCCTGGTCTTGGACTTCAAGTGGGTAGCATCGACGGCAATAACAGGCCTAATAACTGTATTGAATCCCTCTATACAAGCCCCAAGTGCCATGAATCCATATTTGAACCGGTTTTTCCTATCGGTTACAATCTTGGTTTTCGTCCCCGAATTATATTTTTCCAACATCTGAAAGTATGCGGGCAACATCTTAAATGACTCCCACGGATCACCGAAAACACTTTCTAAAGCGCAGTCCTTAGACATGTATGCTTTGTTGTATGTCAAGTTTATGCCGTGCTTATCCTTCATGTCAGTCATTATATCTTTAGGACGGAGGTTGCGTCCTGGATCGACAAGCTGTTTTGCAAACAATTGCCCTATTACATAGGAACTTACACGGTGAAAATCTACGTTGTAGTTTCCATTATCACCACATGTGTGCTCAGAGCCAACGGACTTCACATTCCAATACATCCCATTTCTTGACTTCCCTGCCCTAAAAACCCATTTACAATCTCTCTTTTTACATATTGCAACGAATCGTGTATGATTCGAACGTCGAACCCTGTAATCAAACCTCTTTTGCATTGCATTGAACCCTAGAACCCCTTTCAAGGTTTTCTTGTCCTTGAACATCTGTCCTTTGTATATTTCACTAAATTCTCCTTTGTCTTCAAACAATTCTTTTGATCTAATAGGCTGAATTGAGTACAGTTATGACCCCGGTATTGTCCAACGTGTCGTCATAGAGGGAGTAGAACTGTTAGCTGCTCCATTTGTTTTAGCTTCTCTACAGTCCGATGACGATTCCGCGTCACTGCCACACTCATGATCATCCTCTGTATCAGAGGTTTCAGAACTATCAAAATCATCCACCTCAGCCTTTGGATGCTTGGTAGTCGAACCTGGAGTCCCCTCGTCTTTCTCGGCAGATGTAAATCCAGGGGTTGGTTGGTTGTCAACTGGCCCAAATGGCTGATTGCTACCACTCATTGACGGGAATTGTGGAGTACTAATTAGGGATTCTGAAATACCGAAGGGTTTAGGCATACTGGACTTCATCGGAGTTTGAAATACTCTTTCAGTTGCCTTCGGCGGTACAGGTCTTTCTACGACTTCGACCTGTATTTCAGTCCACGAGGATCGATTATGAGAAAGCAAACAAGACACATCACTGTCGCTCAAAATGGATAATGTACAACTCCCTTTCGCCATTAAAAGCTCTGAACTTAAGTTTATCCGGAATCTATCGTTACTGACACCAATCCGGTGACATACCGTTTCCAACAATTTACTATACTTGTTGTCATGACATGCAAAGGAAATTGGACCCAACACTTCGTCATCAATCCAATGTCTATCGCAGTGCACTATGAACCCATCCAGCGTATCCATAGACCCTGTAAATGTTGTTAAAGTAATCAAGATATGCAAATGAAGAAATATAACAAAATGGCATTAGGAAAATCTATAACAAATTTCATAACCTATACTAAACAAATCTAGAACAAATTTCAGAACCTATATTGAAGACATCTAGAACATATAATGAAGACATTGACCTCTAATTATACAAACAACAATTGCCTTTCTAACCATGGACAATTATTTTTAAAGCCCTGTAAAAGGACTTGAAGCCCTGTAAAACTATTTCAAGCCCTGTTAAAGTATTTTCAAGCCCTACACAAGGGTTTCAAGCCCCAGACTCGAACTTCAAGCCCTAGAAAGAGTTATCAATCCCAACAAAACTACGCCTCACAGCAGCAGCAGCACTTGACCAAATGACATAGAAAACAAAACAACAAAAAAGGCCACACAACTACCAGAACTTCAACAAATGCCACACACCAGCAGCACTTCCCCAATTTGGCATTCTGAATCTCTAGAACAAATTTCAGACCATATGATGAAGACATTTCAAGAAATCAAGAAATGGACAGACTTATCAACCCCAAAATACATGCACCCATTCATTAAACACTTCACACAGCCCACACACCCATTCATCACAACTAAATACTCATCACAATCAAGCAATTTCTCTATCCAACAAAAGACAACACCAACAACAATTAGGGAGCATAATAAACAAAGAATCGTCTTTCATAGGTTCCAATGCACAGATTAAAAGAAACACTAACCTACAGTAGATGGGTTCATTTGACGATTCGAACATTGAGAAGAAGCCAATCATTCCTTTCTCAACCGGTTTCCTTGCCTTCGATTTATAACCCACAACTTAGGTACCCTTGCCTTCGATCTATCTCTGCCATGACTCTAACTCGAGAGAAACCCAAACACAATTGCAAACTTTTGAAGACTGGAGAGACAAACACATTATCCCTCATTGTCCTCGTCGCCTCTGTCTCTCTTTATCTCTTTGTTTTTAGGGTTTCTAAATGGTTTTCCCCATCGCCTGTTCAGTTGAAAATATTTCAGAACGAATTTCAGAATAGGAGGAATATTGAAGCCCTAAATATGGGGAGGACTGAAGATGAGGAGAACTGAAGATGGGGAAGGAAGAAGGAAAAGAAGAAGACGGAGATGGAGGACTGTGGTCGGGTCAGGATATGTTCGAAAATGGGGGAGGGAATTCAATAGGGGTCGTTGAAAGAAAGGGAGGGAAGGGAAGAGAAGGGTAATTGTGGGAAAGTGAAATGCTTAAGGGTAGTTATGACATTACAACCCCCTTGAAGAGGGAAGGGTAGTTTAGTCCAACAGGGGACATTTTATGTAAAGTAAACTTCAGTAACAGACAGTTTTGCAAGGAAAACAATAGGGAGACTTTTTTGCTCTTTCAAACTTGGAAGTGGACACTTTCGCAAACCCCTCGATAAGAAATGGTTCGACTACTATACACCTACTAATTTTTTTTTTTTTTTTTTTTTTTTTTTTTTTTTTTTTTTTTTTTTAACCTGACGTTTATAGGTAGCATATATACTTACAAGGTTAGTTGTTAGTAATTGGATTTCAACCCAAGGTTATAAAAATCAAATATTTGAAAACTAAAAGAAAAATTATAACCAGAAGAAAAATAATTCTCTCATTACTACTCTGGCTTGTATATAATTCCTATATAGTAGTTAAACCCAAAAAGAAAAATTTGATGGACTCCCCTCTATTAGGAATTTTGGAAGAGACTGTAAGGGGTCGTTTGTTTTTTCCAGTTAAAACTTAATGTGTCTGAATCATAATTTTTAAGTTGTTTTGTTTGTTTTTTAAGTGGTCAAATAACTTAAAAATACCAAAAAAACAACTTAAAATAAACACTACTACAAAAATGTAAAAAGACATCGGTTGTTTAAATCGGTTTTTTGATAACCGATTTAAAAAAACTTTTAGAAATCGGTTTTTTATAAAAACCGATTTCTTAAATATTGTAGTTTAAAAAGACAACGGTTTTAGGGAAAACTGATATGGATTTATTTTCCAATAAGAAATCGGTTTTCCTTAAAACCGATGTCTTAAATATTACCATTTGAAAAGACAACGTTTTTGGAAAAACCGATATGTTTTTTATTTTCCAATAAGAAATCGGTTTCCATTAAAACTGATGTCTTAAATATTACGGTTTGAAAAGACAACGGTTTTTGGGAAAACCGATATGGATTCAAAAGCAAAATTCTGCTGAAATTCAAATCTGACCTATGTCCACATTCAAGTATACATCTCTAAAAATACTCAACGTTATTTTCTAAAATTTTGATAGAAGAAATTAGACATGCCAACAAACATTTTTTGTTCAGAAAATATTCCAAAAATCGATTTGGAAAAGTGTGAAAATGAGCGATGAAAACATCTCACTCGCGGATTCGCGTCGCTTCTGACCTTTGACTGAATAATCGATCATAACTTTCAAAATACTGGCCAAAATTTTACGTTCTTTATACCGTTGGATTCGTATCGAAACATTGAAGAACATTACATGGATGAAAAAATTTATTTATTTACCAAAAGATACAGTTTTAAGGTAAAATGTTGCACAAAAATTGATCATCTCCAATCGCTTCTGACCTTTGACTGCATAATTGATCATAACTTTCAAAATACTGGCCAAAATTTTACGTTCTTTATACCGTTGGATTCCTATCGAACAATTAAAGAACATTATGTGGACAAAAAAATTTATTTATTTACCAAAAGATACAGGTTTAAGGTAAAAGTTTGCACAAAAATTGATCATCTCCAATCGCTTCTGACCTTTGACTGAATAATCGATCATAACTTTCAAAATACTAGCCAAAATTTTACGTTCTTTATACCGTTGGATTTGTATCAAAAAATTAAAGAACCCAACATAGACAAAAAAATTTATTTCCTTGCCAAAAGATACAGTTTTAAGGAAATAGTTTGCACAAAAATATCTCCAATCACTTCTGACCTTTGACTGAATAATTGTTCATAACTTTCAAAATACCGCCCAAAATTTTATGTTCTTTATACCGTTGGATTCGTATCGAAAAATTGAAGAACCCAGCATGGACGAAAAACTTTATTTCATTACCAAAAGATACAGTTTTAAGAAAAAACTTTATACAAAAATATCTCCAGCAAAACACATGCAAAACCACACAAAAAATGAAATGAAAAATAAACCCACCAATAAATTTTTTTAATAGATGTTTGTAGTAGAAATTAGAATTTTGATTAGTTGAGTAAATTTAAATTTATCAAACAAGTTTTTATTTTTTATTTCTATTTCTAACAACTCATATAGGTTATATATAAATATTGTGCAATAGTTAACACATTCAATCTTGTAGTCAAGCGGTAAAGGCTTTACCACTTTGACTTTGAGGTTGCAAGTTCGATTCCTCATATTGACTATTAATTGTGATTATTATTAGAGGTGGGGTTGGCCGACGGTGGAGCGGTCGGACGGGGAGATTAATTTTTATAATTCATTAATTTTACGTCAGGGTTTTTAAATCAGTTTTATATATAACCGATGTGTTTTCTCATGCTTTTACATCGGTTAAAAACCGATGTCTTTAGCTTGGTTTTTTCTAAATCACTCAAATAGACATCGGTTTTAAAAATTTTAAAAACCGATTTCTTCCATGTAAAATAACCGATTTCTTTTGCGTTTTTTGTAGTAGTGAAAAAATAAAAAAT
The DNA here is from genome assembly GCA_954870605.1 of Acer campestre. Lineage (NCBI taxonomy): Eukaryota > Viridiplantae > Streptophyta > Magnoliopsida > Sapindales > Sapindaceae > Acer > Acer campestre. The sequence goes on from OX940807.1 coordinate 9,738,465, forward strand.
CCTGACTTTTCACTTAATTGTAAATCACTGAATTGCATTAAATGCAATCCAAAATCTTTTCTTCTGATACTATCCTCCATATATAACATATCTCCAATTTCATCATAATTATATATTGTATAGAAATCTTTATTTTAATATATTGCTTATTTTAAATAGCTTTAAAATAAAAAAGAACCCTAATCACTTCTCATATTGGTGTTTAATATCAATACTTTATTATGATATTAGGGGGATGTATTTATAAATTATTATTTTTAGAGTGTTTTGTGTGAGTTTTCCTGCTGCCTCTTTTATTTTTTGAAAAAAAAAACTTTTCTTTTCTTAGTAAAAATAAAGTTTGTTTGTAATCGAAGAAGAAGATCATGATCATATGTGTTCATATATAATTATTACTTTTGAATTGTTTTTATTCTATATTATATGTATAATTGTTTAGCATGGGTATAGATGTAAAATTACTTCTTTTCAGACAATTTTATTTGTAAAAAACAAACATGTTGACAATACATTTAGATGTGAGAAAAAAATAATAATAAAACATGTCATTCAGATTCAGGTTTCAGTCACTATTCAGTCTTCAGTAAAATTCGGGACTATTCAGTCTTCAGACAAAAAAACAAACAACCCCTAACACTTAAGGGAGAGAAAAATGGAAAAGAGGGAATATTCTTGGAAATAAAGGGCAGAGGCAGTTAATGAGCCCTGGACCCCATGAACCAAAAAAATATCTTTTTATTTTATTTTATTTTATTTTATTTTATTTTTTTGAAATACAGATCTTAAAAATCTTTTACACTATGTTTAGATTGGTGGAATAAGATAGAAAGGAAAAGAAAGGTAAATGAGAAAAAGAAAGGAAAAGAAAGTGTTTGATTGTTGTTTGGATGGCTATAAATAGAAAAGAAAGGAAAGGAAATCAATCTTATTTGGAGGGAAGAAATAAATGAATACATTTTATTCTATTTACGAAAATAACATTCTTTCAACAATATGAATACCCAATATTAATAGGGTTAGTTTTGGAATATTGAAAAAATAATTTATTCTGGATTCTTTTCCCTCCTTTTCCTCCCAAATTTGGGTGGAAACCAAATTTGGTGAAATAAGAAGAAATTATTCCCTCATTTTCCTTCCTTTTCCTTTCCTTTCCCTCCTATTCCATCAAACGAAACATAGTGTTAAAATTATTTTTTAAAAGTTAAATTTATTAATTGATTTATAATTTAATTTAAACTTTTTAAAATAACTCTCGTGATCATTGATTGGGTCTAAATATATATATAAAAAATAATTACAACTAAAATCCAAAGCCCCCCCTAACATTTAATTACAAGTTTATCAATCAACTTTCACCATTGTTATCATGATGAGTTATTTTTTGTTATCAAGGATATGCAACTCTCGGAACTAATAAATCATCATTTTCTAAAGAAATATACAATGTGACATGTCTTAGTTTAATAATCAATTTTTTGTTATGGAAAAATAAAAATAGTTTCAACTACATCATCGAATAGGAGATTAGTGGGTGAATGATATCTCATTTGCACATGTAGAGAAATTTGTTTCAATAAATATGAAAAAGGCTATTATGATATATATATATATATTTATAAATAAAATAGAACATTTTCAATTAGGTGCGAATCATTTTGTTGTACATAAACTTCTTCCGGTGATGAAATTCACAAAAAATAATAATAATATTATTATTAAGTGTAATTGTTTTTTTTTTATCTTTAATGGGTTTTTCTTAAGTGCCCCTGATATAAATATATGGGTCTATGACAAATGTTGAGGTCCCAAGTTTAAATATCAAGTGGGGCTATTGGCACCCCTTCGGTGACCTATTTATACCCCATTTTTTAAAATTTTGATTTAATTATATAAAATTAAATGGATTTATTAGTTTTTTTTTTTTTTTCATTTCCAAAAACTACCTCTTTTATTTATTTTTCAAATTTAATACACCCAATCACTGTTTCAAAAAAATAAAAATAAAAATACGCCTTATCTCTATTTTCTCTATATGTTTCTCACTTACATCGCAGGACTTGTTTGTTCTTTGATCAAACCAAAATTGGTATGATTTTGGCCCTTATTTCCGTATCTTTTTGCTTGATTCTCGGGCATTTCCCCCGTGTTTTAATGGTGTTTATTAAGTATTTTCAGGTATTTAAAAGTTGAAGGGCACTGTAGTAATTTGGAGAAAATGGGGGCAAAACCGTAAAATATGAGGAGAAGATTGAATATTCCGCAAAATTGGAAGAAAGCAGGGGAGCATTCCGTAAATAACCATGCAGAGCAGCCAGACGCGCCACGTCAGCTATGTGATGCTGTGCGTTTTGGCTAACTAAAGAATTGGGCACAAGCCCAACGCATGGCCTAACACAGAGGCCCAAACTGATGCAACCCACAAGCACTCAAAACGGTGTGTTTCATAAAGGGGTGCAAAGAAAGGTGGCCCAAGTGCAAAGCCCACTTCACGCGTGGCCATGTTCACCCATGTCTTTTCCCCTGATTGCACCCCAGACTCTTGTTGATTGCACCCCATTCACTATTCATCATCTTCCTCCTCGCGCGTGCAGACCAGATTTCTTGCGCCTAAAACGCCGCCGTTTTGATCTCTTTTTTTTCCGGCCATTTTCCGACCGATTTCTGGTCAGTTTCCGACCAGAATTAATGGCCAACCGAACGACTGCCTACTCGTCCCATTTTTGGCGTCTCAACTGACCGGAATCCGGCCACTCCAATTCTCTCCCATTTCTCCCCATTTTGTCCCTAGGTCGCCATTTGGCTTTTCGAGGTCGCCATGGCGACAGGGACTTGATTCCCACACCTGATGAGGTCGCCATTTGCATCCCCGAGGTCGCCATTTGCATCCCCAAGGTCGCCATTTGTGCCAAACCGCAACCTCACTGCTGTGCAATGCTGATTGGCTGATTTTGGCTGGTAAATTATAGAAAGGCCCCCTAGAGGGGCCAAAATGGTAATTTGACAAGTACAGGGGGTGTTTTGGTAATTTTACCATCCGTGACCTAATTCAAAAATACTATAAATTCATCCCTCTTTTCAATTTGAAAACCAAGTCTATTCTCTCCTACCAATCTCCCTTTTCTCCATTAATCATCTCCCAAACTCCTCCATTTCTATACTTGAACTTATCTAATCCATCCAAAACCTCACACCAAATCTTGATTACTTCCCTAGACCATTCCTTCCCTACCATTTTCTCCATCACAAATCCTTTGTCACTCACCATAAGCTATCCACCTATCAAGACACATCTTCCTTTTCCATTCTTTGCATCTAGGAGCATCAAAGGAGAACAAGGATCAAGCACTAAAGAAGGTGGCCCAAGGGTGATTTCCTTACCATTTACTTGTTTCTATTTGATTGCTACTATGTGTAATTAAACCCCTAATCTAGGGGATTGATTTGATAAACATTTGGTTGTGGGTTTTTGCTTAAGCTTTGTAATGAATCTCTATATGTGTTCTATTTATTAATTCATTAGATTCTATTCATTATGTGATTGACTTGTATACCCACTTGTTAATTACAATCTTGTTTAGAATAACATGTTATATAATCACTCTTGGATTGACACACTTGAGTGATTAAGAACCCAATAAATAGGATAGATTAGTGGAGGGTATATCAACCACATTAATCTAAACCTAAATTGGTTAACATGTAGAGATTGGTCCTTAAAGTGGCTTAAAAAGCAATACCCATACCTACTTGCTAATCAATCAATTCCCTAGCATCAACATTAATTGTTTACATCCATTTGTCTTATCAAGATTGTGAGTCTTCTATTTTTCATATCACCATATTTTTAGTTAGGTTAATTTTGTATGTATGTTTGATGGTTTGACAAACCATACACTCATTCATCATTTATGATTTATTTTATTGTTTATAGATTAGCTAATTAAATCAACATATTACTTTAATTCCCTGTGGAACGAATTCTAAGCTTACCACAATACTCATTTTCATAACTTAAAATATATTGCGTAAAGATTCATTTTATAAACATTCTTTTGGTAATTCGCAATTTGGTAATGACACAAAAAACGAGTCATCATTCTTCTTATATCTTGGTGAAAACCATCATTCTAAATGGGATTTTTGTTTTGTTTCCATAGTTGATTGGATTGTTGGTGGTAGATTGGGAATGTGGTATTGATCATCTCTTATGGTTTTTTTTTTTTTTTTTTTTTTTTTTTTTTTTTGAGAGAGATTGAGTTGGGGTTTTGGTGTGGTTTCATTTTGTCAAATATTAAGTTTTCTTGGTTGCAATTATTGGTGCGATTTTGTTGTTTAGGTTGTTGTTGGTGTGTGTGGTGCTTTTTTCGTTTAGTTGTGAATGTCAATTTGAGTTTCTTGGGGAAAGATTATTGTTCAATTTGGGTTTTTGTGCGATTGGATTGTGATTGCTTAGGCGTTCCTTGTGTGTGTAAAATACAGAGAGACTGAAAAACAAAGCAACAAAAAGGGATAGTGAAGAAAAGTTTCTCTTCTTTGTAAAACGAACAAAATTGAAAAAAAAGATGAAGTACAATAAGTAATTAAACATAATTTTTTATTAAACAATAATCAAATCGAAAAAAATTAATATATATATATATAATTTTAACAGTACAAAAACTAAATTTCAAACTTACTTTTTGAAAGGGAATTACTTCCACATGCATGATATCATTCTAAGACAAATCTTCCAGACGCTTGATATTATTCTCAGAAAAAAAATTTCAAATGCTTGATATCATTCTTAAACAATTCTTTCAGATGTTTGATATTATTCTCAGAAAAATAATTCAAATGCTTGATATCATTCTCAAACAATTCTTTCAGATGTTTGATATCATTGATTCATTCTCAAATAATTCTTTTAGATGTCTGATATTTTTGTATGTGTGTAAGAAGCAACTTTTAGGGTTTAAGAATTAGGAAAAAAAAAATAAAGAAAACAAATTACCGATGAATGTAGGGTTTATTATTATTATTATTATTATTATTATTTTGGCAAAGGAAAGTGAGTTTTATTAGATTTACTTTGTAGAAGGTTTTTTTTTTTTTTTTTTTAAATTTTTTTTTTTTTTTTTTTTTAATATATGTCTCTTTGTGCATCTTTACTAATCAGTAATCAAACTCAAGAAAGAGAATTAAGTTTATGATTTCAGAATTCCAGTATTTACTAATTTTTTTAGGAAACTAAGTTATGTGGATCCCACTCTAAAATCAATAATTAAGTTACTAATGGAAAAGGAACTTGATTCCTCCACTCACCCAAGGAATCAAGTTCTCTTTTCTAATTGAAAAAATAATTCATGTCTTTTTACTAAATTATCCTCAGTTATAATAATTTTTTTTTTGTTGATAAAATTGGACTGGACTAAGGGGAATAAACACTGACACGGGAGTGTCTAGTTACATGACTCACGATCAAGGTAAAAAAAGGTTCCAAATTCTCATTTTAATTTGTTAAGCATTAGGTCATGTTTGAGGGGCAATTTCGAGACTTCACAACTTTTGATTCTAGAAGAATTATCTGATGTGCCTTATGTCATTGGAAAGATCAACATTTTAACTTCAATTTCCACTTTTGAATGGCATCGTTTAGGGTTTCCTAGAAGGCGTTTTCACTGTTTTTACTTTCAAGGTTCAACAATTAACAATTGCGGGATTTGAATAGTTCAGCTTTAATGTCTTTAATTTCTTACTTTCCAATGCTTCGAATTATATTGTTATCTTTTATTTTCGTCCCTTTCCCTTTCCTTTCCCCGTCCAAGGCTTCAGGAAGTCCGTGTAGGCTCTCTTAGGCTTGAAGATGTGGTAGGCAACTAAGGCCACGAGTCTGGATCTTTAGTTCGGTAGGCAACTATGCCACTTTGGCATTTATGCACTAGATCTTTCTTAGAGGAGGGTATACCTCGACCAAGGCAGTAGGAGTGCCATAAGACTTTTCCTGGTCTTGAGGCGATTCAGTTATGGCGAAAATTTGCAGGACGAACACAGGAGAATCATGTAGGAGAAAAAGCTGACTTTATTGAATTTCTCAAACAATATAATGTGAATTCGGGGTACGCATACCAACCGACATAATTCTTTCTTAAAATTTCTAAGGATAAAACTTCCTGAGGTGATCAGCATTCCATTTGTGGTCTACTGGATAACCCTCCATGTCTTCCAGCTTGTAGGCGCCACTCCAGAGCATTGCTTTTATCAAGTAGGGACCTTCCTAATTGGGTGCTAGTACCCCATCAGACCTCTTTCGTGTGTTTTGAGTTACTTTCCTGGGAACCAAGTCTCCTTCTTTGAAATTTTGGATCTTTACCTTCTTGTTGAAGTGTCGGGCTATCTTACTCTGGTAAACTACCACTCTTTCGGTGATTCCGCCTTGCTTTTCCTTGAGAAGATCCAGATTGGCCCTTAATTTGGTCTTATTATCTTCTGGTTTATAATGTTGGACCCTGAAAGATATAAGCCTATGCTCGATGGGTAGAACCGCTTCAGTCCTGAATACCAGTGAGTAAGGGGTCTCCCTTGTTGCAGTCCTCCTAGTCGTCCTATACGCCTACAATGCGTTGGGTAATTTTTCAACCCACAATCCTTTCTTCTGTTGGAGTTTTTTCTTCAGGAGCTTCTTAATGGTCTTGTAGGTAGCTTCAACCAATCTGTTAGTCTAAGGATTGGCTACTGATACAAAATGGAGATCAATATTTCGGCCTTCGCAGAAATCCTTGAAGTTGGCTTTGTCAAATTGCTTTCCCAGATCAGTTATAATGGCCATCGGAGTACCAAAGCGGCAAACAATGTTCTCCTTGACAAAGCTGGTGGTCTTTTCTTTGGTTATCCGAGTAAGAGCCTTAGCTTCTACCCACCAGGTAAAGTAGACTATTGCCACCATTGCATGTTTTGGCCTGGCAAGGTGTAATAGGGAGCGGCTCGATTAGATCCAGTCCCCAGATAGCAAAAGGGTATGGAGTACTGATTGGGGAGAGCCTTTCCGGAGGGAGGTGATGGAGGTTTGCTGTCTTCTAACAAGCCTTGCAGGATCGTGCAAACAGCTTTGCATCCTGATGTATAGTCGGCCAGAAATAACCCATTCTAAGTATCTGGTAAGCTAGTGTCTCGCTTGATGCATGGTTACCACAATCCCCTAAGTGTACCTCGTTGAGTGCCCAGTGTGCATCATCTTAATGTAGACATCTTAGTAGTGGAAGGGAATTCCCTTTGCGATAGAGGTATCTGTCTACAAGGTAATAGAGGGTAGCAGTTCTCTTAAGCTTGCGTGCTTGATCCGAATCGTAGGGAGAATGTCACTTTGGAGGTAGTCTACTATCGGATCCATCCAGCAAGGGAGTCGATTGACTGGGTGAACCTCTACGCCCTTAGCTATGCTGGAATGGGGTATTAGCTAGAGCGGTACCCCTCTTGGTAGGGCGTGCCCTTCACCTGCTGTAATATTAGTTAGGACATCTGCTCAGTGATTCTTCTCTCTGGGCACCTGTTTCATCCTCACCCCTTTGAATCTTATCATTGCTTCTCGGACTTTAGCCAGATATACTGCTATGTTGTCACCTTTTGCATGGTACAACCCCGATATCTGGTTAACCACCAATTGAGAGTCACTCTTGACTAGGAGGAAATCAGCCCCTAGGGCTTCTGCTATTCCTATTCCTGCTAGTAATGCTTCATATTCTGCTTCGTTATTAGTGGCTCTAAACTCAAACTTGAAATAGTGACTACATTTAACCTCCTCAGGGTCAGTCAAGATGATTCCTGCTCCGCATCCAGATTGATTTGATGCCCCATTAGTATACAGGACCCAGGTTTTACTATCTTCGGGCTATTCTGGATTGGTTGGATTCGAACTCGGGTCTGCTGAAGTATCCGGGTCTGGAGTCTCGTTGAACTCCACTATGAAGTCGGTTAGGGCTTGGGCTTTGATCGTGGTTCTCGCCTTGTATTTGATATCAAACTGGGTGAGCTCTAGGGCCCATAAGACCAATCTGCCTAATACATCTGACATCTGGAGGAATTGTTGCAAAGGCTGGTCAGTGACTACTATGATGGTGTGTGTTTGAAAGTAGGGTCAGAGCTTTCTAGCTGTAGTTACCAAGGCATAGGCGAGCTTCTCCAGGGGGTGTAGTTTTTCTCAGATTTGGTTAAAGCACGACTAAAGTAGTAAACTGGCCTCTGCACCCCGTCATTGCCCTCCTTCACTAAGGCTCTGCTAGTAACAGCTTTCGAGACCGCCAAATAGAGTTGGAGCTCCTCCATTGAAATGGGTTTTACTAGTAAAGGTAAGCTAGCCAAGTACTCCCTCAAAGCTTAGAAGGCCTGTTCGCTTTGCTTGTCCCATTTCATCTTCTTTCCCTGCTTGATTACTTTGAAAAATGGAAGGCATTTATCAGTGTAGTGGGATATGAATCGGTTCAACGCTGCTATCCGGCCAGTTAACCCTTGTTCCTACTTGAGAGTTGTTGGGGATTTAGGATTTAGGGTGGCCTTGATCTTCTTGGGATTGGCCTCAATCCCTCTTTCGTGCACCATGAATCCCAGAAACTTTCCCGCTGCTACTCTAAAAGCACACTTTGCGGGGTTTAGTCTCATCTGGTTCTTTCTTATCACCTGAAAAGTTTGGTGAAAGTCTTTTGTATATCGTTCAACCTGCTGAGATTTTATGATCATATCATCTATGTACACCTCCATAGATTTTCCTATCTACTCCTTGAACAACTTGTTCACCATACGCTGGTACGTGGCCTCTGCATTTTGAAGACCGAATGGCATTACCTTATAGCAATAGAGGCCATGCCTAGTGATAAAGCTAGTCTTGTCTTGATCAGAAGGGTGCATCATGATTTGGTTGTACCCGAGAAAGCGTCCATGAAGTTTAAGAGTTTTTTCCCAGTGGTAGAGTCAATCAGTTGATCTATCTTGGGCAAAGGGAAGCTGTCTTTAGGGAAAGCCCGATTGAGGTTGGTGTAATCCACACACATTCGCCATTCCCCATTAGGCTTGGTCACCATAACCACATTAGTGATCCATTTAGGGTACCGGGATTCCCTGATGAACCCGGCCTTTAGGAGTTTATCTATTTCCTTCTAGACCGTGGCATTTCGTTCAGCGTTGAAATGTCTTCATTTTTGTTTTATTGGTTTGAAGGTTGCGTCTACTGCTAACCTATGAGTGGCCAAGTCGAGGGGGATGCCGGTCATCTCTTCGTGGTTTCATGTGAAGATATCACTGTATTCTCTAAGGAGCTCTATTAAGTCCCTCTTGACTTAGTGATCTAGTCCTCTTCCGACTTTCAGTATCTTAGTTAGATCTTTTCTCCTGATTGGCACTTCTTCTAACTGATCCACGGGATGCCCACTGACCCGTCCTTGCTCTTCTTCCTTCAGTTCTTCTATGATTATGTTTGGTACCTCTCCTTCTTCCAAGATATAATGATCTGGTGTTCCTTGGCTTGGTTCACTGGTCATATGTGCACACTGTTTAGCAAGCGCGGCGGGATTGGTAGATACCGCGTAGCAGTTGCGGGCTGCCTGTTGATCCCCTCTGACTTCTCCAACTCTTGTTCCTATTGGGAATTTCAGGACATTGTGATAGATGGATAGTACCCCCTAATCCCTGACAGGAAAGGCCTACAAAGAATTATGTTGTAGGCAGACGATGTGTCCACCATGATAAACTCCGTTAACACGTTTTGTTGAAGAGGAGCTTTTCCAACTATCACTGGCAGAATTTTTGATCCCATCGGCATTACAGAGTCCCTTGTGAACCCGTAAAAAAGCGAGATGCAGCTGTTGTAACATGAATTTTTCAAGTTGAGTTGCTCATGCGTTCCCTTGAACAGGATGTCAACACTGCTTCATATATCAATCAGGACGCGGTGAATCTAGCAATTTGCGATTTGCATCGAGATTACCATGGGATCGTCATGGGGTTGAACTATATTGTAGACATCTTCCTCCGTTAAAACAATCCTGGTAGAGCAGGATGAATCTCGGGATCCACTACTAACTTTGAGTATCTCATGACCAGTATTAAGCCTGGGGATTTTCCTTGCATGGTTCTTTCTCAAATTGTTGGAGGTTTCGGCCAAGGTGAGGCCTCCAATAATGGTGTGAATTACCTGGATCTGCTGTTTCAGATCCTTCTCCCCATCCCTCATTCTTTCTACTACCTCTTACATTTCGCTCTGTACCTACTTCCCTTCCTTGATGTTGTCTCGTACCTGCTATAAAAATTCAGCCAAAAGGCCTCCCCTTTCCAATCCTTCGATCTGGTTATGGAGGCTGTAACATTCAGATGTGTTATGTCCCACATCCTCGTGGAAGTCACAATACTTGTAACGGTTTCTTTTGTCGACTGGGCTTTCATGGGACCCGGCTTCCTGAGTAGGCCTTTATATCGGATGGCAAGGTGAATGGTCTCTCGTGAAGCGTTGAGTGGGGTGTAGTGGTTATACCCATCTTCCTCCTTTGCTATCCGGGCTACTTCCTTTAGATGGGCCATTTTGGGAGGTGTTCTTCTGGTCGGGTACCGCTCCTGGTACGAGGGAATAGGAGGCGGCCATTTTGATACTCGCTTTTTCGTTGTTGAAAGAATCGCGAGGATCAAAAGATTTTTTCATTTGTAAAAGGGGTTTCCTACGCAATGTGCTCTAAACTAGCAAAAGACTAGTAAAGCGGCAAGCAAGGGTATCGTTCCGCAGGGAGCTGTGATTCGTCAACCATTTCAAGTTCTAGTGTTTATTATAAGCATGTAAATAGAATGTGGAAATGTGAGAATGGTGTGTGTGAAATGTATGTACAATGCGGTGTATGTGTGAGTAGAGAATGGAAATGAAAATAAATAAAAACAAAGAGAATATGGAATGGTGAGAATGGTGTTTAAAGTGATAAATAAAATGGTGGATTGGAGAGATGCATGAAAATGGTCACACAAGGTTCAACAAGTTCACCATACATAAGTGCACAAATAGTTGGTTGTTAGGCATTAAGTGCAACCAATTTAGTTAAGGGTTCGTTCTTGCCTCGATCCGATTTATACCCATTCATAAAGCTAACGGTCGAAGAGTGTGTTGAGAACCTCTCAAACACGAAACCGCAACCAACATATGTGAACCGATTCTACAAACAAAACTACATTTAGCCCAATGATAGCTTCGTAATGTAAAATGGCAACGTTAGGTACAATGAATGTGGAAAGAGTGATTACATCTCCAACCATAACTCACCTAGAGCCCCTAGCGTGAGAAATAGCTAAAGTCCAATTGTTAACAAGAACAATAAACCAAACCTTTATAATATGTCAATTTATAGGTTCAACCACTCTTCTTAGCTAATTAGCCAAGACTATGCTCGGAGAGCCCCTCCAAAGGCACAATCCTAACTCTAAGTCACTCAAACCCATTCATGACATGTAATTTTGACCTTCCATCAACATACAAACACAAAATGGGATATTTGATTACAACTACTCCTAATTTAGATTAATCTACTCCTAATTTAGATTAATCTACTCCTAATCCCATTCATGAATACATATTAATTTCCAATCATCCATAAACATGCATTTCAAGATAAGAGATATATTCTATAACAACTAAGAATGAATCAAAACACAAATTGGATATAAAAACAACCAACACATATATATTGAGCACAAATTAGGTTTACAAATATTCCCAAGTGGGGATTACACATTTAAGAAAACAAGAAATACAAAGAGATGAGTTAAAAGAGACAACCCTTGAAGAAAACCTCCTCCAAGTCCTCCTTGAAGCCCTAGCTTAGCTCGAAATTAGTCCAAAGACCCTTCTTTCTCCTTGCAATCTACTCCTAAATGGGTGGATGATGGGTAGAAGATGAAATGGAAGGCATCCATGGAGGAAAAACCTCCATGGATGCCCTTGAAAGCTTCTCTCTCTCTTTTGGTGTGGAAGAAGATGAAGAAGAAGAAGTGTGAGGTGTGGATTCTGTTGGGAGAGAAGAGAATAAGGTGTATATATAGTGTTGGGAGGTTAGGGCTGAAGGTTGGGGTGAAAAGACAAAACAGTCCCTGAAATTCGCCCAAAAAACGACTTTCTGGAGTGATTCGGTGGTTTGGTTCGGGCCGCCGTTTGAAGTAGCCATTTAGACTTGACAACATTTCAGCATTTCAGCATCACGTACCGTTACAGAAATGGGCATAACTTCCTGTAGAAAGCTCGGAATCGTAATCCGTAAAATGTTCTGGAAACTAGACTTCCAGGGCTTTCCGAATATATAAAGATATCAACTTGGTTCAATCTGAGTAGGAAGATATGACCCCCACAAGTTGTACATTCTGCACGACCATATACAATTTCTTCCATTTTTGGCTCATTTTGCCTCCCAAACTAATCTTTAAGCTCAAAACCTTATTGTAGGGAATATGGACCTACACAAGGCTCAAACAAAACATTATATACAAAAATACGCTCAAAAACGAGACAAATGATCGAAAATGGGGGACCTCAAATAGGTATAAAATAGTCCGATCAAATACCCCCAAACCTATCTTTTGCTCGTCCTAGAGCAAAACAAAGTGAACAAAAATACAAATAAGACAATAAAAATAAATAAAAGATAAAAAATAAGCTAGTCCACTTCCGTAGGAAACACGGTGGCACTTAGCATGTGCCACAAGCCTTTAAACCACTAGGCGATCCCTAAAGGAGGAGTTATAGTCTCCTGAGGGTTTACAGCTACGACACCCACAAACGTATACTCTGCAATAAAAGTTGAGATGCAATCCACACATACCAAGCAAAGACAACACATGCATGCTAGAATCTCAAATATACCAATTAATAACAATGCATCACATAATGCAAGTATGCCAATACTTAGGATGTTTTCAGTTTACAAAACAACTATGCTTGTATGCCCAAGATAAAATTCGCCTCGACTCTAATCCTCACCGGATTTTAGTCATATTTTCACTCAGAACTTAGGCGCACTCTCTAGCAAACATATGTGATTTGGAGTTTAGGTATATGGAATCAATTATAATCACATATGAGTATTTTCCAATGACCCACATTTTCTGAAAATGGATCTCATGGAAGGAATTGAAATGCCACGAACGTGGAAAGACATGCATTGACTTGCATTCCCAAGATAGACTTCTGAAGAGATCAAATGGGCTTTCCCTCACTTTTATTGGGGCCAAGGGTTAGTGTTTGGGATGTAAGAGATGGTGGGAGCGGAAAGGATAAAGTTATTAACCATGCTAAGGTGTATTTACAGATTACACTTTACAACAAAATTAGCTCTATTACACATTACAATATAAGTGTCTAGGCTATAAAATTTACATTGAACTATTGTGCTACAATTGTACCCTTACTAGTGGGTAACTTTACCATTGAAGAACTAGGAGGCTTAAGTGTTTTATATTTCAACACTTATTCTATTTTTTTTTTCTTTTTCTTTTTCTTGTTTTATTTATTTATTTATTTATTTATTTTATTCTTTTCTTCTTGTAAGCCTTTGCCTAGCACCATTTACATATATTCACCTAAGTACACACTTTTACAAAATTTAGAGCTAGCTTCTCCTAAGCTATACACCTCAACATGATCAATAACTAGGGAATGGATATGTGTTTGGCTTCAATTTGCAATGAATATAGGGGTATGGGAATGTTTAGGCTATTTTAGTAGTTATGCACAAACTCAAGCTCAAAATCATTTCTAAAAGTCCATCTACCAAGGGAATACAAGTCTCAACAAGCAGTCCACATGATGAAGTTCTATGACAATCAATGCAAAATTGATGTACAATGAGATCACAATGAAGAAAAAAATCGAAGAGTGTATAAGAGTAGAAACAAAACCCACAAACTTTCGTTATTTAGGCACAGTGTAGCTCATGGGTAGTCTCCACAATTTTCCTAGGCTAACAAGCATAGAAGTCTCATCCACCTCAACATCAAAAGATTGGCACTGTACAAGCAAATTTAAGTGACACACGGAGCTAAAAGCATACAATGCATGTCTCTACCGGCACACAAAGAAAAGCAACTCAACAAGGAGGCCAGAGATTTCAAAAACTGTCGAAATTTAAAGTCGTCCAATGTCCACTTTCCGGTGCATATCTTTAAAAGTACTTAAAATAATTTCTCAAAACGTTTACACCATAGAGTAGACATATAAATACACACTTTTCATTTAGAAAGTATTTCAAAATTCGAATGGGAAAAGTGTGAAAATGGACTATGAAAACAGTGAAAGCGCAATTTTGAAAAACAGGGCGTCGCCCATGACCTTTGGTCGAAGAAATGCTCATAACTTTTGATCCACAACCCAGAATTTTACGTTCTTTATATATTCAGAATCAGCACGAAAAATCAAAGAATGCATTGCAGGCGAAAAAATTAATTTCCTCACCAATGAGTACAGTTTTAATGAAACATTTGCCTCAAAAATATTCAAAATAGGGCAGTTTTGTAGAGATTTGAAAATTTTCTAAACGTAACAAAAATAAAAACAAAAATAAACAACAAAGGTGTCCACACCCCCAAACCTAAACTCAACATTGTCCTCAATGTTGCTCAAATCATAAAGTATGGACAATGCATAGCAAAATTCGGAGATGAGAAGAAAAATAAAAAGCTAACAACAAAACACAACAAATCCTAAGATCTAAGCACAATACAAATCCACTCTTAGATCTAAAGAAAAATAAAAGTTACAAACACAATAAGCATAGCATTTTAACATTAAGCACATAATCGATAATGACATCCACAAGTGCTCCATTTAAACTCAGAATTCAGAGGATACCTCTTGTGGCTGCAACCAACTAGGCCATTGTGGCGCTACCATTTCACTTGGGGAGTTGTCTTGGCGCGATAACAGCACCATATGGTTCTCTTGAGTTGTGCGGTCCATCCGACCTGAAATTTCCTTTCCTTGCACAAACACAACTCACACAACATTAATCGCATATGCTATAAAAAAAATGAAAATAAGAAAAAGGAAAATCCTAAACACATACATATATATCCGCGAAGCAAATAAATCTAAAAATTCACAGAACCTAAACAAAAACAAGAAACAATCAACGAATACGCCTCCTCGGCAGCGGCGCCATTTTGATCACACTTTTGCAAGTGCCAAATTAACCACACTTGGAATACACAAGTCGGTGAGAATCGTATAATGGCAAGCGGGATCGTTCCTCAAGGAAAGGGAGGATATTTGGCTATATCTAAGATATATACACTAATATAACTATGTGCGGAAAAGTAAAATTCATTTTGGTTTGAAAGATTGTTTTAAAATTTAAACTAAATCAAGCAATGACTAAATAGCAAGAACTCAAGGTGATATGTGTGAAGTTATAGGAATGGATATTGGGGAATTAAATTGCCAACTAAAAGATTTTCCAATTGTAATGAATTAATCCAATTAAGCACCTTAATCCCACTCTTGGTTTGTTCTTTAATTGATTTATCTTTTTACATGCAAATCCCACTTTGACTTGAGTAAACCCTACCACAAGTTTTCATAGGCATAATATCAAGTTCCTACCCAAGTGAACCTCACTATGAGTATTTACTCAAACAAGTTTCTAAAGAACAATTTCAAAGTCTATTACCATATAAAACATTTAAGCATAGATATTCAATTTCATAAATGCTCAAGGTTGAGGAATGAGTTGAAAACCATTCAAACTCTAAACCACAACTTTCATATGTGAACCACTTTACAATAAGTTAAATTGAACCTCAATGTTAACTAATAAAGTAAATGGCAACTTCAAGGCAATGAAATAGAGTATACCAAGAGAGGATTTAATAAATATATGACTAGTTCAAATACATGGAATAATCTAATAAGTCAACTCATAAATTCCCTAATATGTGGGCTTTAGTTACACATACTAGAAAAATAACAAAAGAGAGAAAGATTGTAGAGAGGACCCATAAAAGCCTTCAAGAGTCCCTTTTGTCTTTTCTTTTTGTACTTGAGATTCCTCTTCTCTCTTCAATTACTTCCTAAGATGTGGATGGATGTGTAGAGTGTTTGATTAAGGTAAGGGTTTTGATTTATAGAAGGTTAGGTAGTGATTACGGGTTTCAAGAATGGTGGATGTGTGGTCCAATTAAAAGATGATCAAAGAGTGGTATTTATATGGGATCACAAATGTTAGGGTTGGAATCCCGAGAATGATGACGTGGCTCTTGATCGGCGGTTTCAAACGGCGGTCAGGCCGCTGAATGGAACCGCCGAATGGCTTGTGTCTTCTCTGGAATGGATCGGCGGTTTGGTTCTGCAGTTGAAGTGTGGCCGCCGTTTTGCACCTGATACCTCTGGAAGAAAACGGCGGTTTGTTTCTACGGTCAGGCAGTAGAATTGAACCGCCGATTGCTGCTTTTCTTGGCGAATGACCATTTTGCCCCCGAAAGCACTCCTCTTGTCACATATAGCCCAAAATCACCGGTTTTCCTCACTGATCAGCTCTGAATCCCAAAAGTGCCTGTACAAACAAAATCGAGCCATAAATCCATGAATTTAATCGGAATCCGAACATAAGCATAGGAAATAAGGGGTGCATTCTTATGTATGTAATGGCTCGATCATCGGGTACCGCTCCTGGTACGAGGGAATAGGAGGCGGCCGATAGGTTGATTGGTTTGGGGGTTGGTTCTGGAATCTTTTGGCCAATGCGGGCTTTGGAGTCTCCTTTTTTGGACGTAGGGCTAACAGGGCTTCATCATGCTCAACCTTGATCCAGAGTTGTTCTTTTATATCTACTTGTTCTAGAGCCTGGTTGTAGGCCTCCTGATAAGTTTCTAGTGGATGTTTAGCGAACAAACGGAATAGTCTGCCAGCCCACAGGTTTCTTCGAAAATTGGCCAATGTCTCATTCTCGTCGAATACTCCCATCTGGATAACTTCCTTGTGGAATTTTTCCATATAGGATCTCAAGGTTTAACCCCGCTCTTGAATCACATATTGAAGCAAGATAGGGTCTTTGTGACGAGGCTTGATTCCCTGAAACTTAGCACAAAAAGCCGCGGTAAGTTTAGAAATGGAATCAACACTACCTTACGGTAATTTCCTGAACCACATCTTGGCATAGTTGGTCAGGGTCGAAGGGAATATCCTGCACATAGTTGACCGGGTTACGCTTTAGACTTCCATCTGGTGGACGAAGCTCTCCAGGTGGTTGAATGAGTCCTCTATTCCGGAATACTTCTTAGTGGGCATACTAAACTTGGGGGGTAACTCTGCCTCCTTGACTCTCCTAGAGAAGCGTGCATTCATCTCTCTTAGGGGATTCTTCCATGTTCCTTGATGCTTTCCCTTCTTCAACTCCTCAAGATCCTTTGCCATTTTGGCCATCTAATCTTCCAAGCGCTTGGATTTCTTTCTTTTGGATCAAGCTACCGAGCCTTCTTCGTCTAAGGTTTCTGAATCAACGGCCACTTCCTTCCGCTTAGCTTTTTAATGTTTCCCTCTGGGGCTCTTTCTAAATCTAGCACTCCCTTCTGTATCAGGCTGTAGGTCTTTCTCCTTTGCCCTGGTCTTCACTGGGGGTTGGATTCTCCTAGGAGGAATCTCAATTACGAATTTCACTAATCTAGGTCTGAGATCAACCTGACGGACCGAGATTTGAAAAGGTGGTCCCAATCGGTCAAACACTGGTACCCGTGTACCTGGGCCAATATCTCTAGCGATCTCGACTGCCTCGAAGGGGAGTCCATGAGCTATCATCTGGAGACGGATGGCTTCTACATAGGCTGCATCTTGCTGCTCTAGGATGTCTCGATTGATTTTTCGTCCAGTCTGGTCTCAGGGCAAGGGGCCCACAGCTAAAGGGGGTGTTGGTGTTGGGTTATTATTCCTAGATCCTCTACCCCGCCTTTGGGCTCTCTCGGTGGAAGCAAGAGAATGGGGTCCCGATAGATCGGGATGAACCTGAGAGGATCGGAGTCTCATTCTGAAGATCTTTTGGGTAGAACTAGGCTGTTTAAGTGATTGATTGGGAAAATATTTCCTATAGACGGAGCCAAAAGTGTTACCGAAAAATCGTCACTGGGGTTAATTTCTAAATAACGACTTTAAGGATCGAGATTGGGGTGGATCCCGGTTAGAGGGGTATCAAGTGGTTTGATACCTGCGATGCTCTTAACAAAACAAATAGACACAGAAAGCAAGTTGAATGGATCAGACTTTGTATTGATAATATCTTTGTAATATGGATAAAATGGATATTTCTATGGACTATGGCGATGAGTAGAATCTCAGTAGGTGAAGGATATGGTGGTGACGCTCTCATGCATGTCGATAAGTGGAATAGACTGTAGGTTTAGGGTTTTAGGAGCCGATTTTTGGATCCCCTTTCTGTTGAGTATAACGTCATATATATAGGTCTCGTTGCATGCCATGCACTCCTATAATTTCGGTCTAGGGTTTCGGCAATTATAGGACTTTCCTTGGCGATAAGCGATAATATCGTGGGAGTTTTAATCCTTAGAATCAAGTGATTCCTTCCTGTTAGGATTCTGGTAGAGTTGACTTCTTATTCAAATGGAACTCTCAAATAGCGGGAAGGAGTCTACCTCTTTGCTTTGACTAAATGACAGCATTTTAAAACCTTTTATGGAGCTTTAAACCTGTTTTCTAGGCGTATGAGTCTTTTATCTTTTGAAAATTCTTCGTCTGGTATTTTAGCTGCCTGGCAAGCTGATCCTAGGAGGTACCTGGGTTTTTAGTTACCCCGCCTCCTACTAGCTTTGTGATTTTTTATTGGTTTCTTAGTCGTCTGGGTATCTAGATACCAACTGATTTTGTAGCGGGTTACCTGGATGATATAGTAGCGGGATACCTGGCTGGTGTTGTGTCAGGATATTGCGTGGATAACTCCGTATCAGTTTACTGGGTGGAACTCCGTATTGGGATACCGCTAGGTATATGGGAAGCTAGGAAACTGCTGATCTTGATCCATCTGGAGGGGGTGTGTATCCGGATTAATCTAGATCCCTTCTCTCTTGAAGTAGCCGGATGGTACCCAGAAAATTATCTCTTCCTTGTAACTGAGTGGAAAATTCTTCTTTGGTGCAGTGAAACAAATAACTCAAGGTGTGTTCTAATATATTAATATTCAATCTAGAGGGGGGGGGGGGGGGGTGAATAGATTTTAACGATATTACCCAATTTTCGCGTTAAGTCAATATTACGAAAATGCCCCAAACTAGTCAAAACAATAACAAGTGTAATATGGTGCGGAATTATAAATGACACTTGATATTTATGTGGAAACCCTCACGGGAAAAACCACGGGCTGTATAGTGCGCCACACTCGAACCTCGAATCCACTAAATGTGTTCCCGGTATATAATCACACACCTACCTAATCCCGGTATGAGTGAACCTAGTCCTATTGCTTGTGTGACCACCTAATCCCGGTGTCCGACCTAATCCCGGTCTATCACAACAAGACTTCAATTGCTTGCGATCTAAGCAACCTAATCCCGGAAGCTACATGTAAGACTTACTTCTCAATGAAGAGATTACCACCTATGTGAATATATGATGATATTCAATGAGCAAATAAAGCTAGGTAACCTTAGATGCTTATCTAGGATGATTAGATAACAATAAATGCAATCCTAGATGTCAATAGCTAAATGACATGTCAAATAGCTTAGCTAACAATAGATTATAAAAACCTAGATAGCTATCACAATACAACACTCAATCATGTCATCACAAACAATCTCTATTTTGAATATAAGATATTAATCTAAGATCATTCAAATAATAAAAGAGATGCCTTGATAAATAAAACACTAAATATCAATGATAAAAGTGAAGAACATACCAAGGGAAGTGTGATGACCAAAACCCATGCAACTAAGCAAACTAACTATGCTAGAAAATGCTTTGATGATCTTTGATGCACATGTGTATGGTTTGAGTGTATAAAAATGAGTTCTTGATTTGATTTTCTCTCAAAAATCTCTCTTTCAAGTTTAGGGTTCTTTTAGAGTCAGAGAACTAAGTTAGAGATATGAGAAAGTATGATATTTATAGGCATCAAGAACAGGGCAAGTGAAAAGACAATTTTGCCCTTGAAATCACCGATCGGCGGTTTCATTCTGGGGTCGTGGCTGCAGAATGTAACAGCCGAATTGAACCCGAGAAGCAGGGGATCATTTGGCGACCAGATTCGGCGGTCACAAGAACCCGCCGAACAAAACCCAAAATGAAACCGACCTAAAATATCTAATTCGACGGTTTCAATTCGGCGGCCAGGCCGCCTATTAAACCGCCGAACAGGACCCGAGAAATAATAAATGCATCAGGTCTAATTCGGCGGTTTCGATTCGACGGCCTGACCGTCGATTGTAACCGCAGATCCAATCCAAAGCTTTCTGGAATCAAACGGCGGTTTCATTCGGCTGTCGTGGCCGCCGATCAAACCGCCGTTTCACCAATGATGGTGAAACCAAAGGAGAAGCCAAGGGCATTCTCTGTAGGCGATCTTCGCGCAAAACCAAGCACATTATCGTGCAAGCGCGAATGTTTCCGAACATATTCGGGAAACGAATTACATGACACAAACAAACACACAACAAGATATAATTAAACAAAGTGCTAGTGTGTAATGTGACATGTGAAGAGAATGCACACATATGCAAGTATGCTAAGTGTGTGTGTGCTTCTAAACCTCTTCAATGAAAACTAAGCACAAGAAGTATACCTTTGGAGTGCTTGTCACTTTGAGGTCTTGAAAAGGGCCTTCGATGTTGGTCTTCAATCACCTAATCTACCCTTACAATTCAAACCCCAACTTGTGGTTTGTCCACGAAATAAGCCAATCAATAATGGGAATCCTTACAATCTCCCCCTTTGGCTATTTCGTGACAAAACCACCACTCACATTGATCCTCACAAGATAATTGAAGCTACGAGATATTCTACATTACAAAGTACAAAGAGATAAGAAAATAAAACGTCAAGTCTTCAATCTCTTGTAGAATTACCAAACCTTCAAAACAATTAGATTACACTTCCAAAGCAAGTGTATGTGAGATGATGAAGTGAAAGTAAAACAAGCATTTGCATATTAAACTTTTAAACACAACATCATGCAATGTATGAGTATGCAATGCTCCCCCTCAATGGGTTACTCCCCCTCAATATGTACTCTCTCCAATATGCACAATTGCTACAACAATTTAGCATCTCCCCTCACCACATTCTACTCCCCCTTTTTGTCATGATATAGGCACAGGAGTAGTCCCCAACAAGGTCACTTAAGGCAAAGAGATGTAGTCGCATACAAGATATTTGCATAGTCAAATAAGCCACTTTATGCTAATCAATTAATTGAAGAGAAACAAGGAGATTTATTTTGATTAAAATGTGTGAATCAAAAAAAAAAAAAAAATGCTTTGCAAACAAGACATGTAGCATTCAAGTCCAAAATACAATGGTATTTGGCAAAGCAAATGACAAAGGTTTCTAATAAGAATTCAAACCAATTTTACCAATGTCATGAGAGAAGCAAAGATATAGAGAATTCATTGATTTTCAATTTGATAAACACTATATCCAACTTTATAAGCGAAACATGGTATGAGCGACTTTGCACCCTATTTGATTTTTCCGGATATGAAATCCGTATGATAGTAACCATGTTCAACAAATAAAGAAAGAGAGACAATTGGATTGAAACATCCTTTGAATGGATACATGATCCTTTGTCAATTTTAGTCTCACTAGCTTTTTCACACATTGTTTTGCATTTAAGAATAAGCAATCATCAATTCATGCTTTTCCAATTTAGCATGGCATTTGAATTTCATGCTTTTCATATGGCATTTAGCATGTTATAAAGAATCATCATTTCATGGAAATAACTATAGGTCATTCAAATCATACTTCCTATGTAAATTTCCTAGTCCAAAAATGCATGTTTGAACATAAATATGACATGGATTGAAAACAAAGCAAGGTTCACACTTATTGAATAGAAAACTGTTAGGATTATGCTCAATAGCAAGAGTGTAATATTGTAATTAACAATCTTATTCATATTAATAAAGTGATTTCTGGTTTAAACAAATCTTATAGCATTTATAGTTTAATATTATAATTGTCAAAGTAAATAATCATAAGGTCTAAAGACTATGAGAAAAGAAGAATTGTTCGTACATCTGGATATGTATGTGGTAGACACAATTCTTTAGTTAGTCTTGAATATTGTTCACAACTTAAGTTAAAGGTTGGGCACCTTTATCTTGTTAAAGTTGTAGAATTCTTTTGCTAGCATTTGAGTGGGATCAAATGAGATATGATGAGTCTAAAATCATTGGAGTGTCTTCGAGCAAAAGAATCTAGTGCACTGGGTGCATTGAACAGGATCACAATGAAATACTTTATCTATAACCGTCAGTAGATAAAAGTAATTTCATTATCAGGACAATCGGAGAGTCTATCTTAATCCTGAGATAAATGATGGACTTATAGTTGCAAGTGATATCATTTGAGTTATCAATGAGTACGATTATATCGCATAGTCTATCCTCGATAGTTTGGTGATATTCATTTGTTAATCGATAGAGGACTTCATTTATAGATATGGACATCGTGGCTCCATTTATCGAATGTGAGTATAATATCATCATATGGATGTTTTGAGGTAATTGGATATTAAATCTCAACGTTGAGTTTTCAATAGTGTCTATTGAAAACATGGCTTCTGGACAAGTCAAAATATCCAAGTTCAAAACGTGGTCATATGAGTAAATATGGTAACTTGGAGAGTTATAGGCGGTCTATGAACTCTTGGCGATTACTGATATTAATCATGAGGATACACTATCTCCAATATGATTGTCTAGGGTATGAATGAGGAAACATCTTCCTTTTCTGTCTTTATTTAAGAGTTCAATTTTAGCTCTTTAGTGGAATGAGTTAAAATTAATGGATCGGACCTAAGTGAATCATTTGTTGATTGTGATTAGGTTATGTCTATTGAAGCTTAAATTTAGATAGCCCGCCAAGATCCTCAATCCACACAGACTTGCATGGATCACTTGATATATTCTACCGGACCAATTTAGGGTCCATCTAGAATTGCATTTAATATATTAAGAATATAATTTGCACATTATTTATGTAATGGGCTGCTCAATTATATTTATATATTAATGGATGATATGTGGGCTTGTTTCTTTTAGTAAGAATGGGTCTAGTTCACATGTGGACTTTTTATTTAAAGTCCTATGGATTAAATGAAATAAGAAAATAATATTTGGCCCAATATTTTATATGGGGCGGCAAGGTGACTTAATAACCTTAAATATTATTTTGTTTTCATTGTTTAATTAAATAAGAATTAATTAATTAATTAATTAATTGTTTAATTAAGAAACAAATCTTTTCTGATTAGGAAATATGATTCCTATTGGTATACTATTGGTAGTAGTATACTTAAATTAAAAGACTTGTTTGACAAGGAAATAAATAATTAATTTTATTTATTTAATCAAATAAGAAGTCTTTTTATTTTAGTTAAAAATAAAGAATAAAATATTTATGAGTTTGATTAGGGTTTGGAAATCTTAAACAAAATAGGAATTAGGGTGCAATTCAAACTCCTTTTTGTTTGAGAATTGCGGCAACCCTAACCCCTAATTGACTAAAGATTTCGGCCACCCTAGTTAAAAAAGAGGAAAGAAATTTTGCCACATATATAAGGCCACTTATAATTTTCGGCCACTCTAAGGTTTTGATGTGCAGAATTTTTATTTTTCTTCTTCTTCTCAACTCATAGATAGAGAGCTTTTATTCTACTAAAAACAAAAAGGAAACATAGATTATTCTTTGATGATATTCTATTTGCTTATTCTTCAATAAGCTTGTGAATACTACATCGATCAAGGTTCACGCCAGAGTTTCGATCACAAGATTGAGAACTCAAAAGTGACCAGAATAATCTTAGGTTTCTCTTGATTGTTTTTGTGACTAACGAATAAGAGAAAAGTTTGTTTTATCCAATCACAGGCTTGCAATTCAAAGAAGAGGGAGACCACGCTCCTAGGTGATCCACGTTCGTGCTAGGATTGAAGATCTTGCGGATTACCATCGACGTAAGTCAATCGGATCACGCGACAAGAGGTATTGATCTTTTGTTATATATTATATATCTTTAATTAATCAAAAGGGTTTAAGGTTCATAAAAAGGAAAAATTTTAAAAGCTACTAAACTATTTTTTTAGTCTCGCTTCCGCTGCAGGTATATTTTTCCCTACAAAAACATATATACATAGTGCAACCAAGCTTACTCAAGCAATCAACAAAGAAGCATAAGATCTTTAAAATATTTTGCATGCATCAAGTATGCAAAAACTCTCTTTGCTTGAGTTCCCCATATGGGGTCAAAAACCACCCTTCATCAATGAAGGTCATGAGGTCCTATGGACCTTCCAAGCCCATTGGACTTGGTTGAACCTTTATGAGACTTGTTAGTCTCGTAGCAAGCGGGTTCATTATCTTTAGTCCACTTAGGTGACAAATTTTCTATCCTAGTGGTTAAAGGATCTAGAGTTCTAGGAGTCATAGGATCATGTAAGTGGTTCTCATCCTTCCCATGAACATGCAATCTAGCTTTAGCCTTCTTTTTCTCAATCATGCTTTTGGCTCTACACAACTTAAGGTAATGAAAGCAATTTGGTCTAATATGACCATCAATTCCACAATAATGACATGTAGGGTTGAAGTTAAAAATCATACCTTCTCCTTGTGCATCCATAGGAGCTTTTCCATGTCTTTGTGGTTGTCTTGGTTGTTCGATAGGATCTCTCCTTCTTTGTTGTTGACCAAGACTAGGTTGCTTCCTCAAATGAGCTTGCATAATTGGATTCTTCCCTTGATGAATTTGAGCTTGAGGGAAGTTAGTGTGAGGAAATCTTGTAGGTTGACTTCTTGAGGCTACCTTCACTTGTGCACTTTGAGAACATTGTCCTAGATCAATCTTCTTCCTCGGAGTGTGCACGAATGAAGTTTCTTTGTTGCCAAGGCTCTTGACACTCATAGTCTTGTTAGGAGTGGGAATCTCCTTGTCATCTTCAAAGCCAAGACCTCTCTTGTCATAGGGGCCTTTTCCAATACTCAACATATGGTTGAGTTTTTCCGTGCTAGAGGTCATCTTATCCATTAACTTTCTAGCATCCTCAAGCTCCCTTTTCAACCCTTCTTCATTCCTCTTAGACAAAGATAGCTCATCTCTTAGCTTGTCTTCATCAATCATGGATCTCACCACTTCTCTACTCAAGTGGTCCACTTGTGTTGAAAGCTTAAGATTTTCTTCCTTCAAATATTGAATCTCTTTTTCATTCATTATCCTAAGGCTTTCAACCCTTCTCAAGTAGTCTTCAAGATCCATTTTCTCCACAATTCCATGTGTGGAGTGGGATAACAAGTTCTCAACAATTGAGTCATCCCCTATATTCTCCATCTTACCAATGGAGTCATTTCCCAAATCCTCCATCTCACCAATGAAGTCATCTCCTTCATCAAGATCATCAAATTTGTCTCTTGATGACATATGAGTCATATCCCAATGAGTAGCTGATACTCGCTTTTTCCGTCGTTGAAAGAATCGCGAGGATCAAAAGATTTTTTTCTATGTAAAAGGGGTTTCCTACGCAATGTGCTCTAAACTAGCAGAAGACTAGTAAAGCGGCAAGCGAGGGTATCGTTCCGCAGGGAGATGTGATTCGTCAACTATTTCAGGTTCTAGTGTTTATTGTAAGCATGTAAATAGAAGGCGAAAAGGTGAGAATGGTGTGTGTGAAATGTATGTACAATGCGGTGTGTGTGTGAGTAGAGAATGGAAATGGAAATGAAAATAAATAAATAAAAACAAAGAGAATATGGAATGGTGAGAGTGGTGTTTAAAGTGATAAATAAAATGGTAGATAGGAGAGATGCATGAAAATGGTCACACAAGGTTCAACAAGTTCACCATACATAAGTGCACAAATAGTTGGTTGTTAGACATTAAGGACATCCAATTTTAGTTAAGGGTTCGTTCTGACCTCGATCTGATTTATACCCATTCATAAAGCTAACGGTCGAAGAGTGTGTTGAGAACCTCTCAAACACGAAACCGCAACCAACATATGTGAACCGATTCTACAAACAAAACTACATTTAGCCCAATGATAGCTTCGTAATGTAAAATGGCAACGTTAGGTACAATGAATGTGGAAAGAGTGATTGTATCTCCAACCATAACTCACCTAGAGCCCCTAGCATGAGAGATAGCCAAAGACCAATAATTGTAACTCTAACCATGACTCACCTAGAGCCCCTAGAGTGAGAAATAGATAAAGTCCAATGGTTAACAAGAACAATGAACCAAACCCTTCTAATATGACAATTTATAGGTTCACCCACTCTTCCTAACTAATTAGCCAAGATTATGCCTAGAGAGCCCCTCCAAAGGCACAATCCTAACTCTAAGTCACTCAAACCCATTCATGACATGTAATTTTGACCTTCCATCAACATACAAACACAAAATGGGATGTTTGATTACAACTACTCCTAAATTACATTAATCTACTCCTAATCCCATCCATGAATACATATTAATTTCCAATCATCCATAAACATGCATTTCAAGATAAGAGATATATTCTATAACAATCAAGAATGAATCAAAACACAAATTGGATATAAAAACAACCACACATATATATATATATTGAGCACAAATTAGGTTTACAAATATTCCCAAGTGGGGATTACACATCTAAGAAAACAAGAAATACAAAGAGAATGAGATAAAAGAGAAAACCCAAGTGGAGAGCCCCTCCAAAATGTGCTAATCTCCTTTGATCCATGCTTGGCTCGAATTTGGTCCAAAGACCATCCTTTCTCCTTGTAATCTACTCCTAGATGGATGGAGGATGGAGGATGGGTAGAAGGTGAGATGGGGAGCATCCATGGAGGAAAAACCTCCATGGAAGCTCTAGAAAGCTTCTCTCTCTCTTATTTAGATGGAAGAAAATGAAGAAGAAGAAGAGGAGGAAGTGTGTGGGAAGTCTATTCTCTTGGGAGAGAAGAGAATAAGGTGTTTAAATAGTGTTGGGAGGTTAGGGCTGAAGGTTGGGGATAAAAGGATGAAACAGTCCTTGAAATTCCCCAAAAAACGACTCTCTGGAGTGAATCGGCGGTTTGTTTCGGCGGCCAGGCCGCCGTTTGAAGTAGCCGTTTAGACCTGACAGCGTTTCAGCATTTCAGCATCGCGCACCGTTACGGAAATGGGCATAACTTCCTGTAGAAAGCTCATAATCGTAATCCGTAAAATGTTCTAGAAACTAGACTTCCGGGGCCTTTGAAATATGTAAAGATATCAACTTGGTTCGATCTGAGGAGGAATATATGACCCCCACAAGTTGTACATTCTGCACGAGCATATACAATTTCTTCCATTTTTGGCTCATTTTGCCTCCCAAACTAATCTTTAAGCTTAAAACTTTATTTTAGGGAATATGTACCTACACAAGGCTCAAACAAAACATTATATACAAAAATACACTCGAAAACGAGACAAACGATCGGAAATGGGGGACCTCAAGTAGGTATAAAATAGTCCGATCAGTAGCTACATCAATCTCTTCTATAGCTACTTCTTCATCTAATCCTTCTATGGGATCACTAGTCAAGTCATCCTTGCCATCAACTTCATTTTCTACATATGTGACTCCAAAAGCCGTGTAGTTAATGGCAAGCTCCTCATCACTTGACAACTCATCTCCCTCATGGGAGTCATCACAACTATCACTCCACGAGGCGGCCATCACTTTTCCCTTCTTCTTGTCCATGTGATTTGCACAATCGGGGGAGAAGTGTCCTATACCACCACACTCATAGCATTGGACCACTTTCCTTTCGGCCTTCTCTAGCCTAGGCTCAAACTTGTTGAAGGAACCCTTTTTCTTCAAGTCTTGGCCATTTGATCCAACACCACTTCTCACGAACTTGGCAAACTTCTTGAACTTTTTCACAAATGCGTTAAGTTCATCGTCTGAGTCATCCTCCTTCTTGTTATGCTTTGACATCTTCAAAGCAATATTCTTCTTTTTCTTAGGAGGTGAGGTGATAGCCTTTCTTGACTCATAAGCTAGAAGTCTTCCAATGACTTCACTCGGCTTCATATCCTTGTACCCATCATTCTCTTCTAAAGCCGTCACTTTTGATTCGAACCTTTCGGGGAGAGATATCATAATCTTCTGCTTGATTCTCCTATCCGAATATGGGTCTCCTAGTTGATGACTTTGATTCACAATGTCCATCAACTTCACTTGGAAGTCATTGAAGTGCTCATGCTCTTCCATCCTAATGGTCTCAAAACTAGTTTGGAGGACTTGTAGTTTTGAATCCTTGACCACTTCGGTTCCTTCATGAGCCATCTCTAGGATTTCCCATGCCTCTTTGGCAATCCTAGTAATTTGAACCAACTTGTACTGGTTCTCATCCATGGCACATAGGATGGCATGCATGATCAAGCCAAAATTGGTATGATTTTGGCTCTCATTTCCGATTCTTTTTGCTTGATTCTCTGGCATTTCCCCGTGTTTAATATTGTTAAATTGAGTGTTTCAGGTTTTATTAGGTTTCAGAAGCAATTGAGATGAAGGTGGAGGACTTGTGCGAAAATATCTGACAAATGGGAAGGAACAGGGCATTTTCGCCACTTGGACATAAAAGGTCTCTACATGAGCGCCATGGCGACAGAGGATTCTCCAAAGACATCAGAAGGTCGCCACTTGGGCGCCACTTAAGCGCCATGGCGACAGAAAGTCCACAAATCAACCAGGTGAGGTAGCCATTTGGGGTCGCCATGCAAATGGCGACCTAGTGCACTCAAGGCATGGTCGCCACTTAGGGTCGCCATAGCGACCTTGATGTTGCAAGTGGCGACCTCCTCACTTTTGCAGGGTCGCCACTTATGGTCGCCATGGCGACCTAGAGGTGACCTAGTGGTGCAAGTGGCAACCTCTACACAAATTGCTCATGGTCGCCACTTGCCAAATAGCGAGAAAGATGGTTTTCATGACGACCTTCTCTTCTAACCATTTTACGCACCAGGGTCGCCATAGCGACCAAATAGCGACCAAGTCAGCGAATCAAGCAGTTATCAGTACATGTCAAAGAGTGCATATAAATAGATAGTCTCTCCATTTTCAAAAGGATCGCAAAATCAGAGAAGAAAATACAGAGAACAAATCTGAGATCTAGCTCAAGCATCCATGGCACACTATACCTCATCCTCCATTTCTCTCCTTGAACTCATCTAATCCATCCAACCCTCAACACAAAACCTTGATTACTTCACTACATCATTCCTCATCCCACCATTTCTCCACCAAAATCCTTAATAACTTTCCACCAAAACACCCACATTCCAAGACATTTCCTCAACCTCCATTCCTTGCATCTAGGAGCATAGATGAGAAGAAGGATCAAGCTTAAAGAAGGTGACCCAAGGGTTATTTCCTTATCATTTACTTCTTTTCATTTATTGCAAATATGTGTAACTAAACCCCTAATCTAGGGGATAGATTTGAGGATCAATTGGTTGTGGGTTTAGCTTAGCTTGTAATGAATCTCTTATGTGTTCTATTCATTCAAATTAATTAGATTCCATTCATTATAATTGACTTGTATATCACTTGTTGATTGCTATCTTGAGTGGAGTAGTTTGTTATATATTCACATGTGGATTGACAATCCTTGTGTGATTAAGAACCCATTGGATAGGATAGATTAGTGGTGGGTATACCAACCTCACTAATCTAAGCCTCTAAGTGGTTAACATAATGAGATTGGTACATTAATGATGCTAGTTAGCTTACCCACATTCAATTGTTAATCGATCTATTCCCTAGCTATCTCATTAATTGATTTCTATCACAATTCTTATCAAGGTGTTGAGTATTCTATTATTCATAACATATTTTGTGTATTTTCATTTGAGTAGTTAGCATTTGTGGTTTTAGAAACCACACATCTATCAAACAATATGATTTACTTTATTGCTCTAAGATTAGTCAATTTATCTAATTAACACTCCATTCCCTGTGGAACGAACTTGCTCACTATTTTGCTATCAAATCACATTTTAAAAGGATTAAGTGGCTTTAAAAGAGTTTTCAAGAATCAACCATAATCTATATTATTACTATTTTGTTGAGTACACAAACGACCTCATCAATGCATTGCCTTCCTATTCCACTTTGAAGTGTCAAACTCTCCATTAGTCCATTGTGCCTTGGGCTTGAGTACTTCTTCTCCTCCATCCGTGGGAGTCATCATAGGAGGTGCGTATCCGTCTTCAACCGCCATCCATGCCCTATCATGGATTTGGCATAAGTACGCCTCCATCTTCCCCTTCCATGAGGAGTAATTATCGCCGGTGAGCAACGGTGGCCTTACGCTCGACGCTCTCTCTTTGCTCATCCCAATATCACTCATAGTGTTTGGATGAATGCAAATGAGATGAATGCAAAATGTATGAATAAATCAAAAATCACACACAATGCAAAACACACCAAAAATGAGCTAGGATCACCTAAGTATATCTAGGAACCCGCTCTGATACCAATTGAAACAAATAACTCGAGGTGTGTTCTAATATATTAATATTCAATCTAGAGGGGGGGGGGGGGGGGGGTGAATAGATTTTAACGATATTACCCAATTTTCGCGTTAAATCAATATTACGAAAATGCCCCAAACTAGTCAAAACAATAACAAGTGTAATATGGTGCGGAATTATAAATGACACTTGATATTTACGTGGAAACCCTCACGGGAAAAACCACGGGCTATATAGTGCGCCACACTCGAACCTCGAATCCACTAAATGTGTTAAAAGATTACAACCTACTCCCGGTATATAATCACACACCTACCTAATCCCGGTATGAGTGAACCTAGTCCTATTGCTTGTGTGACCACCTAATCCTGGTGTCCGATCTAATCCCGGTCTATCACAACAAGACTTCAATTGCTTGCGATCTAAGCAACCTAATCCCGGAAGCTACATGCAAGACTTACTTCTCAATGAAGAAATTACAACCTATGTGAATATATGATGATATTCAATGAGCAAATAAAGCTAGGTAACCTTAGATGCTTATCTAGGATGATTAGATAACAATAAATGCAATCCTAGATGTCAATAGCTAAATGACATGTCAACTAGCTTAGCTAACAATAGATTATAAAAACCTAGATAGCTATCACAATACAACACTCAATCATGTCATACAATCTCTATTTTGAATATAAGATATTAATCTAAGATCATTCAAATAATAAAAGTGATGCCTTGATAAATAAAACACTAAATATCAATGATAAAAGTGAAGAACATACCAAGGGAAGTGTGATGACCAAAACCCATGCAACTAAGCAAACTAACTATGCTAGAAAATGCTTAGATGATCTTTGATGCACATGTGTATGGTTTGAGTGTATAAAAATGAGTTCTTGATTTGATTTTCTCTCAAAAATCTCTCTTTCAAGTTTAGGGTTCTTTTAGAGTCAGAGAACTAAGTTAGAGATATGAGAAAGTATGATATTTATAGGCATCAAGAACAGGGCAAGTGAAAAGACAATTTTGCCCTTGAAATCACCGATCGGCGGTTTCAATCTGCGGTCGTGGCCGCAGAATGTAACCGCCGAATTGAATGATCGGTCATTTATTATATATATTTTTGATCCCCATTCCTCAAATCAATTGCTTGCTACTTGAGCCTTTTAGCGCTTTAATGGGTGTGTTTGAGTGTTTTCAGGTTATTGGACCAGATTGATATATTTGAAGAAATTCAGATAAAAAGTGCTATTTTTGAAGTAATCAAGGGTCTTTTCTAAAGTTGAGGAAAAATCGCTCTCACACTGCTGCTATTTTCAAAGAGAGGCGTCGCAGCGTTTATCGGACAGAGGAGATCGCTGTGCAAAGCGCCCCCTGACCACTGCCAACGTGGCAGCGTTTTCGATTTGTGTAAAACCGCTGCCACACCGCTGCCAAAGTGGCAGTGGTCAGGCAGCGGTCTGGCCAAAGACTTTGTTTTTAATCAAGTTTCTCCACCGAAGCCCGAGCAGATATAAATAGAGGGGTTTTTCTCTTCAAAGGGGTTCGTCTGGAGACAGTTCGTCAGCCATAAGTCATAGCCTAAATCACTCAACAAACTTTCTTTCATCTTACATATAGAAGATTTGAAGACGAAGGAGAAGATTTGAAGCATCAGAGATTGGAAGATTGCCTACAATTTCCATGGGTTCTATCAACTACTTCTCTCTTCTTTTTATTTCAACTATGTGTAACTAAATCCATACTAGGGATTCAATGTGAACCTCTATGAATACTCTTTGTTAGAATTGACTATGTTTTAGTAATTCAAGTTTCGTTTCATTCAATTTGGGATTTCTTCTTGTCTATGCATGGTTAGTGCTAGTCTTGAATCTAGGGTTTATATGTTAAGGTTAAGAGATGTGTGGGTTTCACCAGTCTTAACCAATAATCAATTGAATGAATGAATTTATCGTAGCAGGTTATTGCACGTTATCTTTGGTTCTCTTGTTCTTGTGCTCAATGGGTTCTCAATCATAGTTTTTATGCAGGGTTTGCTAATGACTGTGATTGAGAATACTTGATTGTGTGCTTTGTGGGTTGTAGGTTATAGTTGATATGCAGGGTTTGCTATTTACTCAACTGAGAAACACTTGGTGTATGGTTGATGTATTTTCTGTTATAGTTTATATGCAGGGTTTGCTATTGATTGTAGCAGAAGTACTTAATTTATCCCAGGACCACATAGCACTAATTATACATAATTTAAGAACGAACCTTTAACTTGATTAACATTCTTTGTGAAAGTCAATTCGAAGCATTGAGTAAACGTAGTTGGGGATCATTTATTACCTAGTCCTCTCACCTCTTGATCTCATTCTCATATTCTTGTTAACTGCTTTCTTAGTTTAATATAGTTTTTAATCTCAAATCAATCAAATCAATCTGAAATCTCTTGGTTACTGTTAATTGCTTAGCTTTAATTAGAATTGGTTTTAGTTGATAGATCACTTTTCCTCGTGGGAACGATCCCTACTTGTTGCTGTACTTATCTCACGATTCGTGCACTTGCGAGTTAGGTTTTTATAACACGATTTTACACATCAAGTTTTTGGCGCCGTTGCCGGGGACAAGTGAATTTATTGGTTATTTCTAGTTTTAGTTTTAGTTAATAGATTTATTAGTTCAGGTAGTCGAGTCATTAATTTTTAGCTTTTTAGTTTTTTTTCTTTTTATTTATTCTTTCTCCTTTTCTTTTCAGAGTTTACTAGTGATTTGTTTGTCTTATTGCAGGTTTTGACAACAGATGCAAGGTAGAAGATCTCAACAGGGAGAATTATTACCTTTGAACGATAACATAGATCGTATTAGAAATTTAGCAATGGAAGACAAGCAAAATCAGGGACAGAATCAAGAAAGGGTGCACCAGGCTCCTAACCTTGTTCCTAATCCAGTATTTGAGCCAGAACCGATCAGAACTATGAAGGATTACAGTAAACCAGTTGTGAGCAATGATCCTTTGTGCATTGTGCTAGAACCTGCAGCAAGGAATTATGAGGTGAAGAGTAGCCATTACAATCAGCTGCCCAGTTTTCATGGATTACCAGATGAAGATATACTTTTGTTCTTCAGAGAGTTTTATAGAGCAATACAATCCCTACCTAACTACAGGATAACTGAAAATCAACTGTGTATGAGATGCATTCCGCATGCATTGAAAGGAGAGGCAAAAGCTTGGTTGTTAACTTTGCCTCCTGCATCTTTGAGAACATGGGATGAAGTGCGAGAAAAGCTTACTGATCAGTATTATGCACCTCAGAAAACCAGTGAAATCCGAGCCAAAATTTTGAGTTTCATTCAGCAAGACAACGAGACTTTTTATGAGGCATGGGAGCGTTTCAAGAAATATACCAGGGACTATCCTCAGCATGGGTTTCTGACTAATCAGTTGTGTCAATGGTTTTATGATGGTCTGACTGAAGTTTCAGGACTTCTAGTGAACAATGCATGTGGTGGATCTATGTATGACAAGCAGCCTGACGAGGTGTACGAGATTTTTGAGAAGTTGGCCCAGAATTCTCATCATAAGAACTCTAGAAGAAAGAAGGGAATCTACACCGTGGATGCTAGCACAGAGAGTTCCATTCAAATGACACAGATAATGAAGAAGATAGATTCTTTTGCTACTGAAATTGGTCAACTGAAACAAAAGGTGTTTATGGGAGAGCACCAGGCAGCAGGTCCTGGACCTGAAGAAGAAGAAGTTAATGCCATGAACAACTTCAACCCCAGACCTAGGAATGATCCATATTCCAACACCTACAATCCAGGGTGGAGGAATCATCCTAATTTTTCATGGTCGAACAATCAGAACACCGGTAACCAATGGGGAAACAACAGCAATCAGAGACAGATTAACACCGGTGCTTAGCAAAACTTCGAATCTCAACCAAAGAAACCTTCAATGGAAGAATTACTGGAGCAACTGTAGCAGCAAATCAAGCAGCAATCACAAGACTTGCAGCAGCACATGCAGCAGCAAATGCAGCAGCAATCACAGCAATTGCAGCAACAAACGCATCAGCAAATCCAGCAATTAACCCAGAGGTATGATGTACAATTTCAGAATATTAATGCGTCAATAAAGAAGACAGAGATTCAAGTTGGGCAACTAGCTGAAGCTCAACAAAGAATGGAACAAGGAAAATTTCCAAGTTACACTGAGCAAGCTAAAGCTATGACAATTCTCCGAAATGGTAAGGTGCTAACCGATAATTTACCTGCTGAACTTTCTGATAAACCTATTACTGTTTCAGGTTCTTCAAAAGAAAAGTTCAAGCACCAAGAGGATGAGGTAGTGGTGGAAAAATCCAAGGATTCACCACTCCTACACAAGTCAGCAAATCCTTATGTGCCACCCATTCCATTCCCAGGGAGACTGCAAAAGAGCAAGTTGGGAAAGTCTTACAAAGACATATATGACATCCTTTCAAAGGTCAATGTCAACTTGCCCCTGTTGGAGATGATTCAGAAGATGCCTGCATATGCTAAGTTTTTCAAGAGTCTTCACACTTACAAAACAAGATTTGTGGAGAATCATCAAGAGTTTATGACCGGAAGTGTTAATGCAATCCTTCAAAAATCATTGCCACCAAAGCTTCAAGATCCAGGTTGTTTCTGCATTAACATTACTATTGGTGGTACAACTCTAGAGAGGGCTATGCTAGACTTAGGAGCCAGCATCAACTTAATGCCGACAACTATCTATGAGCAATTGGGTTTGAATGATTTGAAAAAGACAACCATGTCGCTTCTGTTGGCTGATGGGTCTGTAAGGTACCCTAAGGGTTATGTGGAAGATGTGCTAGTGCAGGTAGAAAATCTTATTATTCCTGCTGACTTTGTGGTGCTAGATATGGATGAAGGTGCCAAAGATAGGAACTGCAAGCCTATTCTTTTAGGGAGACCCTTTATGGCAACTGCAAAGACTTTTATTGATGTCCAGAATGGGAAACTAACGATGACTGTGTTAGATGAGACTGTAGAGTTTAAAGTCTTTGAGTCCCTGAAGTTCCCTGAAGCAGCCGACGATTGTTATTCTGTTGAATGTAATGCAATTGAAGAGGTAAAGTCAGCAGTACAGGATGAGTTGTTAGAAGATATATCTGAGGAATTGTTAGATTGGGTTTGTGATGTGTTTAAAGATGATGAAGAACTTCAGCAGATAGGAGTTTCAAATGAGGATTCTGACATAGAGGAAGTGTGTACTGAAGTGAAAGATAAGATTAACAATTCGTTAATCCCATCTATTATTTCTCCCCCTGCATTGGAGCTGAAACAACTTCTTTCTAACCTCAAATATGCATTTTTAGGCGAGAATGAGACTCTTCCAGTGATTATAGCTTCAGATTTAGAGACAGAAAAAGAGGAGAGACTCTTGGCAGTGCTTCAGGAGCACAAATCCGCCATTGGATGGACCATAGCAGATATTAAGGGAATAAGCCCTACTATTTGCATGCATCACATTCTTTTAGAGGAAGGTATGAAGCCATCTAGGGATGCTCAGAGAAGACTTAACCCGAACCTGAAAGAGGTGGTCAAAGAAGAAGTCCTTAAGCTACTCAAAGTGGGTATTATATACCCTATATCTGACAGCAATTGGGTAAGTCCGGTTCATGTTGTGCCAAAGAAATCTGGAATCACAGTGGTGGCGAATGAAAACAATGAGTTGATCCCTACAAGGAAGACCATAGGATGGAGGGTGTGCATAGACTACCGCAAGCTTAACACGGCAACAAAGAAAGATCACTTTCCTTTGCCGTTCATCAAT
This sequence comes from Acer campestre, assembly GCA_954870605.1. Taxonomy (NCBI): domain Eukaryota; kingdom Viridiplantae; phylum Streptophyta; class Magnoliopsida; order Sapindales; family Sapindaceae; genus Acer; species Acer campestre. The sequence continues at coordinate 9,774,963 of OX940807.1, forward strand.
CAGATGCTTGAGCGTTTGGCGGGACATGCTTATTACTGTTTCCTGGATGGTTTTTCAGGATATAATCAGATTGCCATTGCCCCAGAAGATCAAGAGAAGACAACATTCACCTGTCCTTTCGATACCTTTGCTTACAGAAGAATGCCGTTTGGTTTGTGCAATGCCCCTGCTACTTTCCAAAGATGCATGATGTCGATCTTTTCTGACATGCTAGAGAAGTATATCGAGGTATTTATGGATGATTTTTCTGTTTTTGGTAATTCTTTTGACCACTGCCTTGATAATTTAACTAGTGTCTTGAAGAGATGCACTGAGACTCATTTAACTCTCAGTTGGGAGAAAAGTCACTTTATGGTGAAATCTGGAATAGTGCTAGGACATGTGATCTGATAAAGGCATAGAGGTAGATAGAGCTAAGATTGAAGTAATTGCTAAACTTCCACCTCCTACTTCGGTAAAGGGTGTGAGGAGTTTTCTTGGTCATGCAGGTTTTTACAGGCGTTTTATAAAAGATTTTTCAAAAATTAGTCGTCCCCTGTGTAACCTGTTGACCAAGGAATCTACATTTGATTTCAATGATGAATGTATGCTTGCTTTTACAACTCTGAAAGATAAACTGACATCTACTCCTGTTATAATGCCTCCTGATTGGTCCCTTCCATTTGAACTAATGTGTGATGCGTCAGACTATGCTGTAGGTGTTGTTTTAGGACAGCGAGTAGATAAATTGCCACATGTTATTTACTACACTAGTCGCACTTTGAATGATGCACAATTGAATTACTCCACTACAGAAAAAGAATTACTTGCTGTTGTTAGTGCCTTGGAAAAATTTCGTCAATATTTGATTGGGTCTAAAGTAATTGTTTATTCTGATCATGCTGCTTTGAAATATTTACTAACAAAAAAGGAAGCGAAACCGAGATTACTCCGGTGGATCCTTTTATTGCAAGAATTTGATTTGGAAATCAGGGATAAGAAAGGCAGCGAGAATGTGGTGTTAGGATTATGCTCAATAGCAAGAGTGTAATAGTGTAATTAACAATCTTATTCATATTAATAAAGTGATTTCTGGTTTAAACAAATCTTATAGCATTTATAGTTTAAATAATTGTTAAAGTAAATAATCATAAGGTCTAAAGACTATGAGAAAAGAAGAATTGTTCATACATCTGGATATGTATGTGGTAGACACAATTCTTTAGTTAGTCTTGAATATCGTTCACAACTTAAGTTAAAGGTTGGGCACCTTTATCTTGTTAAAGTTGTAGAATTCTTTTGCTAGCATTTGAGTGGGATCAAATGAGATATGATGAGTCTAAAATCATCGGAGTGTCTTCGAGCAAAAGGATCTAGTGCACTGGGTGTATTGAACAGGATCACAATGAAATACTTTATCTATAACCGTCAGTAGATAAAAGTAATTTCATTATCAGGACAATCGGAGAGTCTATCTTAATCCTGAGATAAATGATGGACTTATGGTTGCAGGTGATATCATTTGAGCTATCAATGAGTACGATTATATCGCATAGTCTATCCTCGATAGTTTGGTGATATTCATTTGTTAATCGATAGAGGACTTCATTTATAGATATGGACATCGTGGCTCCATTTATTAAATGAGAGTATAATATCATCATATGGATGTTTTGAGGTAATTGGATATTAAATCTCAACGTTGAGTTTTCAATAGTGTCTATTGAAAACATGGCTTCTGGACAAGTCAAAGTATCCAAGTTCAAAATGTGGTCATATGAGTAAATATGGTAACTTGGAGAGTTATAGGCGGTCTATGAACTCTTGGCGATTACTGATATTAATCACGAGGATACACTATCTCCAATATGATTGTTTAGGGTATGAATGAGGAAGCATCTTCCTTTTCTGTCTTTATTTAAGAGTTCAATTTTAGCTCTTTAGTGGAATGAGCTAAAATTAATGGATCGGACCTAAGTGAATCATTTGTTGATTGTGATTAGGTTATGTCTATTGGAGCTTAAATTTAGATAGCCCGCCAAGATCCCCAATCCACACGGACTTGCATGGATCACTTGATATATTCTACCGGACCAATTTGGGGTCCATTTAGAATTGCAATTTAATATATTAAGAATATAATTTGCACATTATTTATGTAATGGGCTGCACAATTATATTTATATATTAATGGATGACATGTGGGCTTGTTTCTTTTAGTAAGATTGGGTCTAGTTCACATGTGGGCTTTTTAATTAAAGTCCAAAGGATTAAATGAAATGAGAAAATAATATTTGGGCCCAATATGTATATGGGGCGGCAACTAGGTTAATAACCTAATATATTATTTTGTTTTCATTAATTAATTAAATGAGAATTAATTAATTCATTAATTAATTATTTAATTAAGATACAAATCTTTTCTCATTAGGAAATATGTTTCCTAAAGGTATACTATTGGTAGTAGTATAATTAAATAGAAAGACTTGTTTGAAAAGGAAATAAATAATTAGTTTTATTTATTCAAACAAGAAGTCTTTTTATTTTAGTCAAATATGAGAATAAAAAGATTTATGAGTTTGATTAGGTTTGGGAAATCTTTTCTAAATAGGAATTAGGGTGCAATTCAAACTAGTAAACTAGGTTTGGAAATTGCGGCAACCCTAATGTAAAAAGGAAGAGAATTCGGCCAACCCTAATGTAAAAAGAAAGGAGAAAAATTTGGGCCATATATATATACACATATATTAATTTCGGCCAGCCCTAAGGCTTGGTGCAGAAATTATTTTTCTTCTTCTTCTTAACTCATAGATAGAGATTTTATTCAACTAAGACAAAAGAAAAAGTAACATAGATTATTCTTTGATGGTGTACTATTTGCTTAATCATTGATAAGCTTGTGTATACAACATCGATCAAGGTTCACGCGAGTTTCGATCATTAGATTGAGAACTCAAAAGTGACCGGAATAATCTTAGGTTATTTTTGATTGTTTTTGTGACTAACGAACAAGAGAGAAAAGTTTGTTTAATCCCATCACAGGTTTGCAATTCAAAGAAAGGGAGACCACGCTCCTAGGTGATCCACGTTCGTGCTAGGATTGAAGATCTTGCGGATTATCATCGACGCAAGTCAATCGGATCACGCGACAAGAGGTATTAAATTCTTTTATTACTTTCTTATATATATATATGTTTGATTAATCAAAAGGGTTTAAGGTTCATAATTGGAAAAATTTTAAAAGCTACCCAACACTATTTTTTTGTCTCGCTTCCGCTGCGGGTACTACGGTATTTTTCCCTACAATTGGTATCAGAGCCTAGGTTGAACCCTTTTAATTAATTAACGTATATATACGTGGATCGATTTCTTTTTATTGTGATTATGCATGTTTTAGAAAGAGATGACACTCTAGGTATTCGCATATATTATTACATGTGATGTATGGATTAATATATGTTTTTATGTGGATTGTTATTGCTCGATTTTGGCTCTAGATTTTCAATGTATTTTTCGTTTCGGAATTGTAACAAGAAGGGTGGTCTATTATCGCCATAATTCCTTCTTGGTAGTTGCTAGGATTTTTTCTTTGTATTAAATTTCTGCTGCAGTTTTTTTTTATGTATTAAAAATATATGTGCAGTATTTTTACTGCAGTGATTAAAAAAAAAAAAAAAAAAAAAATTTCTGCAGTAGTTTTATTTTGTTTAAATTAAATTGTAACACGTCCTATATCGAAGAAACGAAGCAACCGGGACCGAGAACGAGCACCGTGCGCACCCTAGGAGTGGATTGGGCTGCGCATGGCGTGCCCGAAATACATGGGCTGCGCACGGCAGCCTTGGAACCAAGAAGGCTGCGCACGGCAGCCATGCAAGGCCCATGGGCTGCGCATGGCAGCCCCTTACGAGGGGTTGTGGGCCGTGGAATCCCGTCGAGGGAGGCTGGAGGATGGGCTTTTGGTGATGGGCCACTCGAAGATCTTGTATTCCTATGTCAAATGTAATTTACTTGTTTTTCTAGGATGGGCCAAAATTGTTGCTATTTAATTTATGCTTAAATATTACAATATTTGTTGTTGTATGATAACATGACATATAGAATAGGAGTGCCACTCATATATCTCTTTTGGTATGAACATGCATTGAATGATTTAGGTATCTAAATTGGCATCTAGATAACTTGGTAAATCATTCTATGGGATTTAATCACACGCCTTAAATAATTGAGTGGGAGAAGGTGTTTTTGTAACACCTATGGCTTCCAAGATTAGTTGAGCTTAATTATTTTATGGTAATTCCCCAAAGGGACATCCATAAATGGAATTAAGCAATATACTTCCTTACAAGGATAGACTAGACAATGGACTCAACGAGATCTACTCCCAAAGGAGGGATTTTCGTTAGAGAAAATTGAGGGTCGATATCTTGGTGACACACTCAATGTAATTTTATTGATATCCTCCAAAGAGTTCTTGTCAGTAAAATTGCAAGGCTAAAATTGAAAACGCTGGTTGTTATGTTAACAATTAGGTGGGACCTAGTCTAACTAGTAAATGGTGCGAACTCCCAAAGGAGGCGTAACATTTATGGGTGTTAGATCACCGTTGAATTTTATGATTGAGTTATTCATTTAATTCAAGATAAATATTTAAAAGTGCTTTTTAATGATTATTTACTTATATATGCTTTGTTTTCATTCAGAAATCATGACCCCATCACTTATGAACATCCTGAAAGATAACACCTTAACTGGAGATAACTATGTAACATGGAAAAGGAAAATTGGGTTGTTGCTGCAAAGTGAAAAACATAAGTTTGTTCTAACCACTCCTAAACCACCTGCTCCTACAATTGAATCAAGCATTGTGCAAAGAGATGAGTATGAGCAGTGGAAGACTTCAGATGATATGGCCAAATGTTATATTATGGCCACTATCTCCGACGTGTTGCAACAGCAGCATGAAGGAATGGAGTCTGCTGCTGATATAATGATGTCTCTAGAGGAGATGTTTGCTTTGAAGTCCAGGACGACTAAGAGAGAGGCAGTGACTGCTTTTATGAATCTTAGGATGAAACCTGGACAGGCTGTGAAAGATCACATGATGAAAGTCATAGCACATCTCAACATTGCTGAACTGCATGGCGCTGAGATAGATGGTGAGACAAAGATTGATATGGTTGTCAATTCATTGTCAGATTCCTTTGATCAGTTCAAATTGGACTACACTTTGAACAAAAAGGAATACACCTTACAGAGCCTGATGCAAGATGTTCAAAGTGCTGAAAAGATCCTTGTGAAAGGCAAAGGTCAAGAGATTCATGTGGTTGGTAAAGTTGCTTCTGTTAAGGCCCGTCAAAAGGTCAAGAAACAACAGAAGAAAAAGCAACTTGGGCCTACCAAGAAGGACACCAAGAAAGTAACCAAGATCAAAGGGAAATGCTTCCTTTGTGGTGAAAAGGGACATTGGAAGAGAAATTGCCCAAAGTCCCAGAACAAGAAGGAAGAAGGTAATTTGAATTATCTTGAAACATGTTTTTTGGCTGATTCTACAGATTCTTGGATCATAGACTCAGGAGCCACTAATCATGTTTGTTATTCCTTGCAGGGGTTCCAAGAAAGGAGAAGGCTGAATAAGAATGAGATCAATTTGCGCTTGGGCAACGGAACGTTAGTGTCTGCAAGTGCAGTGGGAGATATTAGAGTTTGTCTGGATTCTAGAAGGCATTTAGATTTGATAGACGTTTATTATGTACCTCAATTCAAGAGGAATTTAATTTCAGTTTCTTGTTTGAATAAATTTGGATATTCGGTTACTTTTAATAAAGTTTTTATTATTAGTAAGAATGACAAAGTTATTTGCAAAGGTACATTGGAAAACGGTCTATACTTCTTGCATAGAAATATCTCTCACTCGTTAGACACAGAAATAACGGAACCTGATCATAAAAGAGTTAAATTATCAAAAGATGAAACCTACCTTTGGCATTTACGCTTAGGTCATATTAACCTTAATAGGATTAAAAGATTGGTAAGTGACGGACCTTTGAGTGACTTAAAGGTTGATGATCTGCCAACTTGTGAATCTTGTTTGGAAGGTAAAATGACCAAAAGGACGTTCTCTGCCAAAGGTGCCAGAGCCACTGAATGTTTAGGATTGATACACACAGATGTATGTGGACCTATGAGCATTCAAGCTAGAGGTGGATATGAGTACTTCATCACTTTCACAGATGATTACTCAAGATTTGGCTATGTGTATCTCATGCGACATAAGTCGGATGCTTTTGACATGTTCAAAGCATTTAAAGCTGAAGTGGAAAATCAGCTTGAGAAACACATAAAAATTTTGAGATCTGATCGTGGTGGAGAATATCTATCTGGAGAGTTTCAACAATATCTTATTGATAATGGGATAGTTTCTCAGTTTTCTGCACCTGGTACACCTCAACAAAATGGGGTAGCAGAAAGGAGAAATAGAACTCTTTTGGATATGGTTAGGTCTATGTTGAGTTATTCAACACTTCCTATTTCTTTCTGGGGATATACTTTACAAACTGCAATATACATTCTAAACCGAGTACCATCTAAGTCTGTTCCTCAAACACCACATGAGTTGTGGACTGGGCGCAAGCCTAGTTTACAACACTTAAGGATATTTGGATGTCCTGCGCACGTGTTAAAAGGAAAGACAGAAAAGATGGAATCCCGTTCAGAAACATGTATATTTGTAGGGTATCCGAAAGAAACTAAAGGATATTATTTTTATAGTCCTTCAGATCTTAAAGTATTTGTTTCGACAAATGCTAAATTTCTGGATAAGGACTATATGAATGATTTTGTGCCTAAAAGTAGAATTGTCCTGAATGAGATGTCAGGAGATACAATTCCACGAGAGGTTACACAACCTAACCCAATTGTAAGTTCCGATCCAACACAAGATCAACAACCTACCATTCCTCGTCGTAGTGGGAGGGTTAGAACTCAACCCGAAAGATACATCGGTCTGGGAGAATCTGTAGAGAATCTCCCGGACGACGATGATCCCTATACATACAAGGAAGCTATGGAGGATGTTGATAGTCGCCATTGGCAAAAGGCAATGCAATCCGAGATTGAATCTATGTTCAATAACAAAGTCTGGTCCCTTGTAGACTTGCCTAAAGGGATAAAACCCATTGGGTGCAAGTGGGTATACCAGAGGAAAAGAGGTATGGATGGAAAGGTGGAAACCTTTAAAGCTAGATTGGTAGCTAAAGGGTATACACAGAAAGAAGGTATCGATTACGAGGAAACCTTCTCTCCTGTGGCCATGCTTAAATCCATTAGGATACTCTTATCCATTGCAGCATCTTTAGATCTAGAGATTTGGCAAATGGACGTCAAGACAGCTTTCCTTAATGGAAGTCTTGACGAAAGCATCTACATGATGCAACCAGAGGGATTCATTGAAAAGGGCCAAATGGAAAAGGTATGCAAGTTGCAAAAATCCATATATGGATTAAAGCAAGCATCCAGATCCTGGAACATAAGGTTCGATCAGGCTGTCAAAGGTTTTGGATTTATTCAGAATCTTGACGAACCTTGTGTATACAAGAGGATTAAGGGCGACAAGTTGGTTTTCCTGATTCTTTATGTTGATGATATACTACTCATCGGAAACGATGTAGGTGTATTCACATCAGTAAAAGAATGGTTAGCAAAACAATTTGATATGAAGGACTTAGGAGAAGCAAGTTTTATTCTAGGTATCCAAGTTATAAGGGATAGAAAGAATAGAACGATTGCATTATCCCAAGCTTCATACATAGACAAAATCTTGTCTAGGTTTTCCATGCAGGATTCCAAGAAAGGTATGTTACCTTTCAGACATGGAATCAAGCTTTCTAAGGAACAAGTTCCAAAGAATGAGCATGAAGAGCAGTTCATGAGTAGAGTTCCATATGCCTCGGCAGTTGGAAGTCTCATGTATGCAATGCTCTGCACTAGACCAGATATTTGTTTTGCTGTTTGCATAGTTAGCAGGTTTCAATCGAAGCTTGGTCCTGATCACTAGACGGCAGTCAAGCATATTTTCAAGTATCTCAAGAGAACGAGAGATAATATGCTTGTATACTCTGGAGGGGATTTGATTCCCGTTGGGTATACAGATTCTGATTTTCAATCAGATTCTGACTCCAGAAAATCCACATCAGGGGCTGTGTTTACTATTGGAGGAGGAGCAGTTATATGGAGGAGTATCAAGCAATCTTGTATTGATGATTCCACCATGGAAGCTGAGTATGTTGCTGCATGCGAGGCTGCCAAAGAGGCTGTTTGGCTCCGTCAATTCTTGATTGACTTGGAAGTGGTTCCTAGTGCGAATAGGCAGATCACTATCTACTGTGACAACAGTGGAGCAGTGGCTAATTCGAAAGAACCAAGAAGTCACAAGAGAGGTAAACACATAGAAAGGAAATATCATCTTTTAAGGGAGATTGTTCAAAGAGGTGACGTGACGATTACCAAAATCGCGTCAGCGGAAAATCTAGCAGATCCCTTCACAAAGGCTCTACCTCAGAAGAGTTTCGATGGGCACCTAGAGAATATGGGCTTGAGAGATATGACACATTTGCTATAGCGCAAGTGGGAGATTGTTAGGATTATGCTCAATAGCAAGAGTGTAATAGTGTAATTAACAATCTTATTCATATTAATAAAGTGATTTCTGGTTTAAACAAATCTTATAGCATTTATAGTTTAAATAATTGTTAAAGTAAATAATCATAAGGTCTAAAGACTATGAGAAAAGAAGAATTGTTCATACATCTGGATATGTATGTGGTAGACACAATTCTTTAGTTAGTCTTGAATATCGTTCACAACTTAAGTTAAAGGTTGGGCACCTTTATCTTGTTAAAGTTGTAGAATTCTTTTGCTAGCATTTGAGTGGGATCAAATGAGATATGATGAGTCTAAAATCATCGGAGTGTCTTCGAGCAAAAGGATCTAGTGCACTGGGTGTATTGAACAGGATCACAATGAAATACTTTATCTATAACCGTCAGTAGATAAAAGTAATTTCATTATCAGGACAATCGGAGAGTCTATCTTAATCCTGAGATAAATGATGGACTTATGGTTGCAGGTGATATCATTTGAGCTATCAATGAGTACGATTATATCGCATAGTCTATCCTCGATAGTTTGGTGATATTCATTTGTTAATCGATAGAGGACTTCATTTATAGATATGGACATCGTGGCTCCATTTATTAAATGAGAGTATAATATCATCATATGGATGTTTTGAGGTAATTGGATATTAAATCTCAACGTTGAGTTTTCAATAGTGTCTATTGAAAACATGGCTTCTGGACAAGTCAAAGTATCCAAGTTCAAAATGTGGTCATATGAGTAAATATGGTAACTTGGAGAGTTATAGGCGGTCTATGAACTCTTGGCGATTACTGATATTAATCACGAGGATACACTATCTCCAATATGATTGTTTAGGGTATGAATGAGGAAGCATCTTCCTTTTCTGTCTTTATTTAAGAGTTCAATTTTAGCTCTTTAGTGGAATGAGCTAAAATTAATGGATCGGACCTAAGTGAATCATTTGTTGATTGTGATTAGGTTATGTCTATTGGAGCTTAAATTTAGATAGCCCGCCAAGATCCCCAATCCACACGGACTTGCATGGATCACTTGATATATTCTACCGGACCAATTTGGGGTCCATTTAGAATTGCAATTTAATATATTAAGAATATAATTTGCACATTATTTATGTAATGGGCTGCACAATTATATTTATATATTAATGGATGACATGTGGGCTTGTTTCTTTTAGTAAGATTGGGTCTAGTTCACATGTGGGCTTTTTAATTAAAGTCCAAAGGATTAAATGAAATGAGAAAATAATATTTGGGCCCAATATGTATATGGGGCGGCAACTAGGTTAATAACCTAATATATTATTTTGTTTTCATTAATTAATTAAATGAGAATTAATTAATTCATTAATTAATTATTTAATTAAGATACAAATCTTTTCTCATTAGGAAATATGTTTCCTAAAGGTATACTATTGGTAGTAGTATAATTAAATAGAAAGACTTGTTTGAAAAGGAAATAAATAATTAGTTTTATTTATTCAAACAAGAAGTCTTTTTATTTTAGTCAAATATGAGAATAAAAAGATTTATGAGTTTGATTAGGTTTGGGAAATCTTTTCTAAATAGGAATTAGGGTGCAATTCAAACTAGTAAACTAGGTTTGGAAATTGCGGCAACCCTAATGTAAAAAGGAAGAGAATTCGGCCAACCCTAATGTAAAAAGAAAGGAGAAAAATTTGGGCCATATATATATACACATATATTAATTTCGGCCAGCCCTAAGGCTTGGTGCAGAAATTATTTTTCTTCTTCTTCTTAACTCATAGATAGAGATTTTATTCAACTAAGACAAAAGAAAAAGTAACATAGATTATTCTTTGATGGTGTACTATTTGCTTAATCATTGATAAGCTTGTGTATACAACATCGATCAAGGTTCACGCGAGTTTCGATCATTAGATTGAGAACTCAAAAGTGACCGGAATAATCTTAGGTTATTTTTGATTGTTTTTGTGACTAACGAACAAGAGAGAAAAGTTTGTTTAATCCCATCACAGGTTTGCAATTCAAAGAAAGGGAGACCACGCTCCTAGGTGATCCACGTTCGTGCTAGGATTGAAGATCTTGCGGATTATCATCGACGCAAGTCAATCGGATCACGCGACAAGAGGTATTAAATTCTTTTATTACTTTCTTATATATATATATGTTTGATTAATCAAAAGGGTTTAAGGTTCATAATTGGAAAAATTTTAAAAGCTACCCAACACTATTTTTTTGTCTCGCTTCCGCTGCGGGTACTACGGTATTTTTCCCTACAATTGGTATCAGAGCCTAGGTTGAACCCTTTTAATTAATTAACGTATATATACGTGGATCGATTTCTTTTTATTGTGATTATGCATGTTTTAGAAAGAGATGACACTCTAGGTATTCGCATATATTATTACATGTGATGTATGGATTAATATATGTTTTTATGTGGATTGTTATTGCTCGATTTTGGCTCTAGATTTTCAATGTATTTTTCGTTTCGGAATTGTAACAAGAAGGGTGGTCTATTATCGCCATAATTCCTTCTTGGTAGTTGCTAGGATTTTTTCTTTGTATTAAATTTCTGCTGCAGTTTTTTTTTATGTATTAAAAATATATGTGCAGTATTTTTACTGCAGTGATTAAAAAAAAAAAAAAAAAAAAAAAATTTCTGCAGTAGTTTTATTTTGTTTAAATTAAATTGTAACACGTCCTATATCGAAGAAACGAAGCAACCGGGACCGAGAACGAGCACCGTGCGCACCCTAGGAGTGGATTGGGCTGCGCATGGCGTGCCCGAAATACATGGGCTGCGCACGGCAGCCTTGGAACCAAGAAGGCTGCGCACGGCAGCCATGCAAGGCCCATGGGCTGCGCATGGCAGCCCCTTACGAGGGGTTGTGGGCCGTGGAATCCCGTCGAGGGAGGCTGGAGGATGGGCTTTTGGTGATGGGCCACTCGAAGATCTTGTATTCCTATGTCAAATGTAATTTACTTGTTTTTCTAGGATGGGCCAAAATTGTTGCTATTTAATTTATGCTTAAATATTACAATATTTGTTGTTGTATGATAACATGACATATAGAATAGGAGTGCCACTCATATATCTCTTTTGGTATGAACATGCATTGAATGATTTAGGTATCTAAATTGGCATCTAGATAACTTGGTAAATCATTCTATGGGATTTAATCACACGCCTTAAATAATTGAGTGGGAGAAGGTGTTTTTGTAACACCTATGGCTTCCAAGATTAGTTGAGCTTAATTATTTTATGGTAATTCCCCAAAGGGACATCCATAAATGGAATTAAGCAATATACTTCCTTACAAGGATAGACTAGACAATGGACTCAACGAGATCTACTCCCAAAGGAGGGATTTTCGTTAGAGAAAATTGAGGGTCGATATCTTGGTGACACACTCAATGTAATTTTATTGATATCCTCCAAAGAGTTCTTGTCAGTAAAATTGCAAGGCTAAAATTGAAAACGCTGGTTGTTATGTTAACAATTAGGTGGGACCTAGTCTAACTAGTAAATGGTGCGAACTCCCAAAGGAGGCGTAACATTTATGGGTGTTAGATCACCGTTGAATTTTATGATTGAGTTATTCATTTAATTCAAGATAAATATTTAAAAGTGCTTTTTAATGATTATTTACTTATATATGCTTTGTTTTCATTCAGAAATCATGACCCCATCACTTATGAACATCCTGAAAGATAACACCTTAACTGGAGATAACTATGTAACATGGAAAAGGAAAATTGGGTTGTTGCTGCAAAGTGAAAAACATAAGTTTGTTCTAACCACTCCTAAACCACCTGCTCCTACAATTGAATCAAGCATTGTGCAAAGAGATGAGTATGAGCAGTGGAAGACTTCAGATGATATGGCCAAATGTTATATTATGGCCACTATCTCCGACGTGTTGCAACAGCAGCATGAAGGAATGGAGTCTGCTGCTGATATAATGATGTCTCTAGAGGAGATGTTTGCTTTGAAGTCCAGGACGACTAAGAGAGAGGCAGTGACTGCTTTTATGAATCTTAGGATGAAACCTGGACAGGCTGTGAAAGATCACATGATGAAAGTCATAGCACATCTCAACATTGCTGAACTGCATGGCGCTGAGATAGATGGTGAGACAAAGATTGATATGGTTGTCAATTCATTGTCAGATTCCTTTGATCAGTTCAAATTGGACTACACTTTGAACAAAAAGGAATACACCTTACAGAGCCTGATGCAAGATGTTCAAAGTGCTGAAAAGATCCTTGTGAAAGGCAAAGGTCAAGAGATTCATGTGGTTGGTAAAGTTGCTTCTGTTAAGGCCCGTCAAAAGGTCAAGAAACAACAGAAGAAAAAGCAACTTGGGCCTACCAAGAAGGACACCAAGAAAGTAACCAAGATCAAAGGGAAATGCTTCCTTTGTGGTGAAAAGGGACATTGGAAGAGAAATTGCCCAAAGTCCCAGAACAAGAAGGAAGAAGGTAATTTGAATTATCTTGAAACATGTTTTTTGGCTGATTCTACAGATTCTTGGATCATAGACTCAGGAGCCACTAATCATGTTTGTTATTCCTTGCAGGGGTTCCAAGAAAGGAGAAGGCTGAATAAGAATGAGATCAATTTGCGCTTGGGCAACGGAACGTTAGTGTCTGCAAGTGCAGTGGGAGATATTAGAGTTTGTCTGGATTCTAGAAGGCATTTAGATTTGATAGACGTTTATTATGTACCTCAATTCAAGAGGAATTTAATTTCAGTTTCTTGTTTGAATAAATTTGGATATTCGGTTACTTTTAATAAAGTTTTTATTATTAGTAAGAATGACAAAGTTATTTGCAAAGGTACATTGGAAAACGGTCTATACTTCTTGCATAGAAATATCTCTCACTCGTTAGACACAGAAATAACGGAACCTGATCATAAAAGAGTTAAATTATCAAAAGATGAAACCTACCTTTGGCATTTACGCTTAGGTCATATTAACCTTAATAGGATTAAAAGATTGGTAAGTGACGGACCTTTGAGTGACTTAAAGGTTGATGATCTGCCAACTTGTGAATCTTGTTTGGAAGGTAAAATGACCAAAAGGACGTTCTCTGCCAAAGGTGCCAGAGCCACTGAATGTTTAGGATTGATACACACAGATGTATGTGGACCTATGAGCATTCAAGCTAGAGGTGGATATGAGTACTTCATCACTTTCACAGATGATTACTCAAGATTTGGCTATGTGTATCTCATGCGACATAAGTCGGATGCTTTTGACATGTTCAAAGCATTTAAAGCTGAAGTGGAAAATCAGCTTGAGAAACACATAAAAATTTTGAGATCTGATCGTGGTGGAGAATATCTATCTGGAGAGTTTCAACAATATCTTATTGATAATGGGATAGTTTCTCAGTTTTCTGCACCTGGTACACCTCAACAAAATGGGGTAGCAGAAAGGAGAAATAGAACTCTTTTGGATATGGTTAGGTCTATGTTGAGTTATTCAACACTTCCTATTTCTTTCTGGGGATATACTTTACAAACTGCAATATACATTCTAAACCGAGTACCATCTAAGTCTGTTCCTCAAACACCACATGAGTTGTGGACTGGGCGCAAGCCTAGTTTACAACACTTAAGGATATTTGGATGTCCTGCGCACGTGTTAAAAGGAAAGACAGAAAAGATGGAATCCCGTTCAGAAACATGTATATTTGTAGGGTATCCGAAAGAAACTAAAGGATATTATTTTTATAGTCCTTCAGATCTTAAAGTATTTGTTTCGACAAATGCTAAATTTCTGGATAAGGACTATATGAATGATTTTGTGCCTAAAAGTAGAATTGTCCTGAATGAGATGTCAGGAGATACAATTCCACGAGAGGTTACACAACCTAACCCAATTGTAAGTTCCGATCCAACACAAGATCAACAACCTACCATTCCTCGTCGTAGTGGGAGGGTTAGAACTCAACCCGAAAGATACATCGGTCTGGGAGAATCTGTAGAGAATCTCCCGGACGACGATGATCCCTATACATACAAGGAAGCTATGGAGGATGTTGATAGTCGCCATTGGCAAAAGGCAATGCAATCCGAGATTGAATCTATGTTCAATAACAAAGTCTGGTCCCTTGTAGACTTGCCTAAAGGGATAAAACCCATTGGGTGCAAGTGGGTATACCAGAGGAAAAGAGGTATGGATGGAAAGGTGGAAACCTTTAAAGCTAGATTGGTAGCTAAAGGGTATACACAGAAAGAAGGTATCGATTACGAGGAAACCTTCTCTCCTGTGGCCATGCTTAAATCCATTAGGATACTCTTATCCATTGCAGCATCTTTAGATCTAGAGATTTGGCAAATGGACGTCAAGACAGCTTTCCTTAATGGAAGTCTTGACGAAAGCATCTACATGATGCAACCAGAGGGATTCATTGAAAAGGGCCAAATGGAAAAGGTATGCAAGTTGCAAAAATCCATATATGGATTAAAGCAAGCATCCAGATCCTGGAACATAAGGTTCGATCAGGCTGTCAAAGGTTTTGGATTTATTCAGAATCTTGACGAACCTTGTGTATACAAGAGGATTAAGGGCGACAAGTTGGTTTTCCTGATTCTTTATGTTGATGATATACTACTCATCGGAAACGATGTAGGTGTATTCACATCAGTAAAAGAATGGTTAGCAAAACAATTTGATATGAAGGACTTAGGAGAAGCAAGTTTTATTCTAGGTATCCAAGTTATAAGGGATAGAAAGAATAGAACGATTGCATTATCCCAAGCTTCATACATAGACAAAATCTTGTCTAGGTTTTCCATGCAGGATTCCAAGAAAGGTATGTTACCTTTCAGACATGGAATCAAGCTTTCTAAGGAACAAGTTCCAAAGAATGAGCATGAAGAGCAGTTCATGAGTAGAGTTCCATATGCCTCGGCAGTTGGAAGTCTCATGTATGCAATGCTCTGCACTAGACCAGATATTTGTTTTGCTGTTTGCATAGTTAGCAGGTTTCAATCGAAGCTTGGTCCTGATCACTAGACGGCAGTCAAGCATATTTTCAAGTATCTCAAGAGAACGAGAGATAATATGCTTGTATACTCTGGAGGGGATTTGATTCCCGTTGGGTATACAGATTCTGATTTTCAATCAGATTCTGACTCCAGAAAATCCACATCAGGGGCTGTGTTTACTATTGGAGGAGGAGCAGTTATATGGAGGAGTATCAAGCAATCTTGTATTGATGATTCCACCATGGAAGCTGAGTATGTTGCTGCATGCGAGGCTGCCAAAGAGGCTGTTTGGCTCCGTCAATTCTTGATTGACTTGGAAGTGGTTCCTAGTGCGAATAGGCAGATCACTATCTACTGTGACAACAGTGGAGCAGTGGCTAATTCGAAAGAACCAAGAAGTCACAAGAGAGGTAAACACATAGAAAGGAAATATCATCTTTTAAGGGAGATTGTTCAAAGAGGTGACGTGACGATTACCAAAATCGCGTCAGCGGAAAATCTAGCAGATCCCTTCACAAAGGCTCTACCTCAGAAGAGTTTCGATGGGCACCTAGAGAATATGGGCTTGAGAGATATGACACATTTGCTATAGCGCAAGTGGGAGATTGTTAGGATTATGCTCAATAGCAAGAGTGTAATAGTGTAATTAACAATCTTATTCATATTAATAAAGTGATTTCTGGTTTAAACAAATCTTATAGCATTTATAGTTTAAATAATTGTTAAAGTAAATAATCATAAGGTCTAAAGACTATGAGAAAAGAAGAATTGTTCATACATCTGGATATGTATGTGGTAGACACAATTCTTTAGTTAGTCTTGAATATCGTTCACAACTTAAGTTAAAGGTTGGGCACCTTTATCTTGTTAAAGTTGTAGAATTCTTTTGCTAGCATTTGAGTGGGATCAAATGAGATATGATGAGTCTAAAATCATCGGAGTGTCTTCGAGCAAAAGGATCTAGTGCACTGGGTGTATTGAACAGGATCACAATGAAATACTTTATCTATAACCGTCAGTAGATAAAAGTAATTTCATTATCAGGACAATCGGAGAGTCTATCTTAATCCTGAGATAAATGATGGACTTATGGTTGCAGGTGATATCATTTGAGCTATCAATGAGTACGATTATATCGCATAGTCTATCCTCGATAGTTTGGTGATATTCATTTGTTAATCGATAGAGGACTTCATTTATAGATATGGACATCGTGGCTCCATTTATTAAATGAGAGTATAATATCATCATATGGATGTTTTGAGGTAATTGGATATTAAATCTCAACGTTGAGTTTTCAATAGTGTCTATTGAAAACATGGCTTCTGGACAAGTCAAAGTATCCAAGTTCAAAATGTGGTCATATGAGTAAATATGGTAACTTGGAGAGTTATAGGCGGTCTATGAACTCTTGGCGATTACTGATATTAATCACGAGGATACACTATCTCCAATATGATTGTTTAGGGTATGAATGAGGAAGCATCTTCCTTTTCTGTCTTTATTTAAGAGTTCAATTTTAGCTCTTTAGTGGAATGAGCTAAAATTAATGGATCGGACCTAAGTGAATCATTTGTTGATTGTGATTAGGTTATGTCTATTGGAGCTTAAATTTAGATAGCCCGCCAAGATCCCCAATCCACACGGACTTGCATGGATCACTTGATATATTCTACCGGACCAATTTGGGGTCCATTTAGAATTGCAATTTAATATATTAAGAATATAATTTGCACATTATTTATGTAATGGGCTGCACAATTATATTTATATATTAATGGATGACATGTGGGCTTGTTTCTTTTAGTAAGATTGGGTCTAGTTCACATGTGGGCTTTTTAATTAAAGTCCAAAGGATTAAATGAAATGAGAAAATAATATTTGGGCCCAATATGTATATGGGGCGGCAACTAGGTTAATAACCTAATATATTATTTTGTTTTCATTAATTAATTAAATGAGAATTAATTAATTCATTAATTAATTATTTAATTAAGATACAAATCTTTTCTCATTAGGAAATATGTTTCCTAAAGGTATACTATTGGTAGTAGTATAATTAAATAGAAAGACTTGTTTGAAAAGGAAATAAATAATTAGTTTTATTTATTCAAACAAGAAGTCTTTTTATTTTAGTCAAATATGAGAATAAAAAGATTTATGAGTTTGATTAGGTTTGGGAAATCTTTTCTAAATAGGAATTAGGGTGCAATTCAAACTAGTAAACTAGGTTTGGAAATTGCGGCAACCCTAATGTAAAAAGGAAGAGAATTCGGCCAACCCTAATGTAAAAAGAAAGGAGAAAAATTTGGGCCATATATATATACACATATATTAATTTCGGCCAGCCCTAAGGCTTGGTGCAGAAATTATTTTTCTTCTTCTTCTTAACTCATAGATAGAGATTTTATTCAACTAAGACAAAAGAAAAAGTAACATAGATTATTCTTTGATGGTGTACTATTTGCTTAATCATTGATAAGCTTGTGTATACAACATCGATCAAGGTTCACGCGAGTTTCGATCATTAGATTGAGAACTCAAAAGTGACCGGAATAATCTTAGGTTATTTTTGATTGTTTTTGTGACTAACGAACAAGAGAGAAAAGTTTGTTTAATCCCATCACAGGTTTGCAATTCAAAGAAAGGGAGACCACGCTCCTAGGTGATCCACGTTCGTGCTAGGATTGAAGATCTTGCGGATTATCATCGACGCAAGTCAATCGGATCACGCGACAAGAGGTATTAAATTCTTTTATTACTTTCTTATATATATATATGTTTGATTAATCAAAAGGGTTTAAGGTTCATAATTGGAAAAATTTTAAAAGCTACCCAACACTATTTTTTTGTCTCGCTTCCGCTGCGGGTACTACGGTATTTTTCCCTACAATTGGTATCAGAGCCTAGGTTGAACCCTTTTAATTAATTAACGTATATATACGTGGATCGATTTCTTTTTATTGTGATTATGCATGTTTTAGAAAGAGATGACACTCTAGGTATTCGCATATATTATTACATGTGATGTATGGATTAATATATGTTTTTATGTGGATTGTTATTGCTCGATTTTGGCTCTAGATTTTCAATGTATTTTTCGTTTCGGAATTGTAACAAGAAGGGTGGTCTATTATCGCCATAATTCCTTCTTGGTAGTTGCTAGGATTTTTTCTTTGTATTAAATTTCTGCTGCAGTTTTTTTTTATGTATTAAAAATATATGTGCAGTATTTTTACTGCAGTGATTAAAAAAAAAAAAAAAAAAAAAAAATTTCTGCAGTAGTTTTATTTTGTTTAAATTAAATTGTAACACGTCCTATATCGAAGAAACGAAGCAACCGGGACCGAGAACGAGCACCGTGCGCACCCTAGGAGTGGATTGGGCTGCGCATGGCGTGCCCGAAATACATGGGCTGCGCACGGCAGCCTTGGAACCAAGAAGGCTGCGCACGGCAGCCATGCAAGGCCCATGGGCTGCGCATGGCAGCCCCTTACGAGGGGTTGTGGGCCGTGGAATCCCGTCGAGGGAGGCTGGAGGATGGGCTTTTGGTGATGGGCCACTCGAAGATCTTGTATTCCTATGTCAAATGTAATTTACTTGTTTTTCTAGGATGGGCCAAAATTGTTGCTATTTAATTTATGCTTAAATATTACAATATTTGTTGTTGTATGATAACATGACATATAGAATAGGAGTGCCACTCATATATCTCTTTTGGTATGAACATGCATTGAATGATTTAGGTATCTAAATTGGCATCTAGATAACTTGGTAAATCATTCTATGGGATTTAATCACACGCCTTAAATAATTGAGTGGGAGAAGGTGTTTTTGTAACACCTATGGCTTCCAAGATTAGTTGAGCTTAATTATTTTATGGTAATTCCCCAAAGGGACATCCATAAATGGAATTAAGCAATATACTTCCTTACAAGGATAGACTAGACAATGGACTCAACGAGATCTACTCCCAAAGGAGGGATTTTCGTTAGAGAAAATTGAGGGTCGATATCTTGGTGACACACTCAATGTAATTTTATTGATATCCTCCAAAGAGTTCTTGTCAGTAAAATTGCAAGGCTAAAATTGAAAACGCTGGTTGTTATGTTAACAATTAGGTGGGACCTAGTCTAACTAGTAAATGGTGCGAACTCCCAAAGGAGGCGTAACATTTATGGGTGTTAGATCACCGTTGAATTTTATGATTGAGTTATTCATTTAATTCAAGATAAATATTTAAAAGTGCTTTTTAATGATTATTTACTTATATATGCTTTGTTTTCATTCAGAAATCATGACCCCATCACTTATGAACATCCTGAAAGATAACACCTTAACTGGAGATAACTATGTAACATGGAAAAGGAAAATTGGGTTGTTGCTGCAAAGTGAAAAACATAAGTTTGTTCTAACCACTCCTAAACCACCTGCTCCTACAATTGAATCAAGCATTGTGCAAAGAGATGAGTATGAGCAGTGGAAGACTTCAGATGATATGGCCAAATGTTATATTATGGCCACTATCTCCGACGTGTTGCAACAGCAGCATGAAGGAATGGAGTCTGCTGCTGATATAATGATGTCTCTAGAGGAGATGTTTGCTTTGAAGTCCAGGACGACTAAGAGAGAGGCAGTGACTGCTTTTATGAATCTTAGGATGAAACCTGGACAGGCTGTGAAAGATCACATGATGAAAGTCATAGCACATCTCAACATTGCTGAACTGCATGGCGCTGAGATAGATGGTGAGACAAAGATTGATATGGTTGTCAATTCATTGTCAGATTCCTTTGATCAGTTCAAATTGGACTACACTTTGAACAAAAAGGAATACACCTTACAGAGCCTGATGCAAGATGTTCAAAGTGCTGAAAAGATCCTTGTGAAAGGCAAAGGTCAAGAGATTCATGTGGTTGGTAAAGTTGCTTCTGTTAAGGCCCGTCAAAAGGTCAAGAAACAACAGAAGAAAAAGCAACTTGGGCCTACCAAGAAGGACACCAAGAAAGTAACCAAGATCAAAGGGAAATGCTTCCTTTGTGGTGAAAAGGGACATTGGAAGAGAAATTGCCCAAAGTCCCAGAACAAGAAGGAAGAAGGTAATTTGAATTATCTTGAAACATGTTTTTTGGCTGATTCTACAGATTCTTGGATCATAGACTCAGGAGCCACTAATCATGTTTGTTATTCCTTGCAGGGGTTCCAAGAAAGGAGAAGGCTGAATAAGAATGAGATCAATTTGCGCTTGGGCAACGGAACGTTAGTGTCTGCAAGTGCAGTGGGAGATATTAGAGTTTGTCTGGATTCTAGAAGGCATTTAGATTTGATAGACGTTTATTATGTACCTCAATTCAAGAGGAATTTAATTTCAGTTTCTTGTTTGAATAAATTTGGATATTCGGTTACTTTTAATAAAGTTTTTATTATTAGTAAGAATGACAAAGTTATTTGCAAAGGTACATTGGAAAACGGTCTATACTTCTTGCATAGAAATATCTCTCACTCGTTAGACACAGAAATAACGGAACCTGATCATAAAAGAGTTAAATTATCAAAAGATGAAACCTACCTTTGGCATTTACGCTTAGGTCATATTAACCTTAATAGGATTAAAAGATTGGTAAGTGACGGACCTTTGAGTGACTTAAAGGTTGATGATCTGCCAACTTGTGAATCTTGTTTGGAAGGTAAAATGACCAAAAGGACGTTCTCTGCCAAAGGTGCCAGAGCCACTGAATGTTTAGGATTGATACACACAGATGTATGTGGACCTATGAGCATTCAAGCTAGAGGTGGATATGAGTACTTCATCACTTTCACAGATGATTACTCAAGATTTGGCTATGTGTATCTCATGCGACATAAGTCGGATGCTTTTGACATGTTCAAAGCATTTAAAGCTGAAGTGGAAAATCAGCTTGAGAAACACATAAAAATTTTGAGATCTGATCGTGGTGGAGAATATCTATCTGGAGAGTTTCAACAATATCTTATTGATAATGGGATAGTTTCTCAGTTTTCTGCACCTGGTACACCTCAACAAAATGGGGTAGCAGAAAGGAGAAATAGAACTCTTTTGGATATGGTTAGGTCTATGTTGAGTTATTCAACACTTCCTATTTCTTTCTGGGGATATACTTTACAAACTGCAATATACATTCTAAACCGAGTACCATCTAAGTCTGTTCCTCAAACACCACATGAGTTGTGGACTGGGCGCAAGCCTAGTTTACAACACTTAAGGATATTTGGATGTCCTGCGCACGTGTTAAAAGGAAAGACAGAAAAGATGGAATCCCGTTCAGAAACATGTATATTTGTAGGGTATCCGAAAGAAACTAAAGGATATTATTTTTATAGTCCTTCAGATCTTAAAGTATTTGTTTCGACAAATGCTAAATTTCTGGATAAGGACTATATGAATGATTTTGTGCCTAAAAGTAGAATTGTCCTGAATGAGATGTCAGGAGATACAATTCCACGAGAGGTTACACAACCTAACCCAATTGTAAGTTCCGATCCAACACAAGATCAACAACCTACCATTCCTCGTCGTAGTGGGAGGGTTAGAACTCAACCCGAAAGATACATCGGTCTGGGAGAATCTGTAGAGAATCTCCCGGACGACGATGATCCCTATACATACAAGGAAGCTATGGAGGATGTTGATAGTCGCCATTGGCAAAAGGCAATGCAATCCGAGATTGAATCTATGTTCAATAACAAAGTCTGGTCCCTTGTAGACTTGCCTAAAGGGATAAAACCCATTGGGTGCAAGTGGGTATACCAGAGGAAAAGAGGTATGGATGGAAAGGTGGAAACCTTTAAAGCTAGATTGGTAGCTAAAGGGTATACACAGAAAGAAGGTATCGATTACGAGGAAACCTTCTCTCCTGTGGCCATGCTTAAATCCATTAGGATACTCTTATCCATTGCAGCATCTTTAGATCTAGAGATTTGGCAAATGGACGTCAAGACAGCTTTCCTTAATGGAAGTCTTGACGAAAGCATCTACATGATGCAACCAGAGGGATTCATTGAAAAGGGCCAAATGGAAAAGGTATGCAAGTTGCAAAAATCCATATATGGATTAAAGCAAGCATCCAGATCCTGGAACATAAGGTTCGATCAGGCTGTCAAAGGTTTTGGATTTATTCAGAATCTTGACGAACCTTGTGTATACAAGAGGATTAAGGGCGACAAGTTGGTTTTCCTGATTCTTTATGTTGATGATATACTACTCATCGGAAACGATGTAGGTGTATTCACATCAGTAAAAGAATGGTTAGCAAAACAATTTGATATGAAGGACTTAGGAGAAGCAAGTTTTATTCTAGGTATCCAAGTTATAAGGGATAGAAAGAATAGAACGATTGCATTATCCCAAGCTTCATACATAGACAAAATCTTGTCTAGGTTTTCCATGCAGGATTCCAAGAAAGGTATGTTACCTTTCAGACATGGAATCAAGCTTTCTAAGGAACAAGTTCCAAAGAATGAGCATGAAGAGCAGTTCATGAGTAGAGTTCCATATGCCTCGGCAGTTGGAAGTCTCATGTATGCAATGCTCTGCACTAGACCAGATATTTGTTTTGCTGTTTGCATAGTTAGCAGGTTTCAATCGAAGCTTGGTCCTGATCACTAGACGGCAGTCAAGCATATTTTCAAGTATCTCAAGAGAACGAGAGATAATATGCTTGTATACTCTGGAGGGGATTTGATTCCCGTTGGGTATACAGATTCTGATTTTCAATCAGATTCTGACTCCAGAAAATCCACATCAGGGGCTGTGTTTACTATTGGAGGAGGAGCAGTTATATGGAGGAGTATCAAGCAATCTTGTATTGATGATTCCACCATGGAAGCTGAGTATGTTGCTGCATGCGAGGCTGCCAAAGAGGCTGTTTGGCTCCGTCAATTCTTGATTGACTTGGAAGTGGTTCCTAGTGCGAATAGGCAGATCACTATCTACTGTGACAACAGTGGAGCAGTGGCTAATTCGAAAGAACCAAGAAGTCACAAGAGAGGTAAACACATAGAAAGGAAATATCATCTTTTAAGGGAGATTGTTCAAAGAGGTGACGTGACGATTACCAAAATCGCGTCAGCGGAAAATCTAGCAGATCCCTTCACAAAGGCTCTACCTCAGAAGAGTTTCGATGGGCACCTAGAGAATATGGGCTTGAGAGATATGACACATTTGCTATAGCGCAAGTGGGAGATTGTTAGGATTATGCTCAATAGCAAGAGTGTAATAGTGTAATTAACAATCTTATTCATATTAATAAAGTGATTTCTGGTTTAAACAAATCTTATAGCATTTATAGTTTAAATAATTGTTAAAGTAAATAATCATAAGGTCTAAAGACTATGAGAAAAGAAGAATTGTTCATACATCTGGATATGTATGTGGTAGACACAATTCTTTAGTTAGTCTTGAATATCGTTCACAACTTAAGTTAAAGGTTGGGCACCTTTATCTTGTTAAAGTTGTAGAATTCTTTTGCTAGCATTTGAGTGGGATCAAATGAGATATGATGAGTCTAAAATCATCGGAGTGTCTTCGAGCAAAAGGATCTAGTGCACTGGGTGTATTGAACAGGATCACAATGAAATACTTTATCTATAACCGTCAGTAGATAAAAGTAATTTCATTATCAGGACAATCGGAGAGTCTATCTTAATCCTGAGATAAATGATGGACTTATGGTTGCAGGTGATATCATTTGAGCTATCAATGAGTACGATTATATCGCATAGTCTATCCTCGATAGTTTGGTGATATTCATTTGTTAATCGATAGAGGACTTCATTTATAGATATGGACATCGTGGCTCCATTTATTAAATGAGAGTATAATATCATCATATGGATGTTTTGAGGTAATTGGATATTAAATCTCAACGTTGAGTTTTCAATAGTGTCTATTGAAAACATGGCTTCTGGACAAGTCAAAGTATCCAAGTTCAAAATGTGGTCATATGAGTAAATATGGTAACTTGGAGAGTTATAGGCGGTCTATGAACTCTTGGCGATTACTGATATTAATCACGAGGATACACTATCTCCAATATGATTGTTTAGGGTATGAATGAGGAAGCATCTTCCTTTTCTGTCTTTATTTAAGAGTTCAATTTTAGCTCTTTAGTGGAATGAGCTAAAATTAATGGATCGGACCTAAGTGAATCATTTGTTGATTGTGATTAGGTTATGTCTATTGGAGCTTAAATTTAGATAGCCCGCCAAGATCCCCAATCCACACGGACTTGCATGGATCACTTGATATATTCTACCGGACCAATTTGGGGTCCATTTAGAATTGCAATTTAATATATTAAGAATATAATTTGCACATTATTTATGTAATGGGCTGCACAATTATATTTATATATTAATGGATGACATGTGGGCTTGTTTCTTTTAGTAAGATTGGGTCTAGTTCACATGTGGGCTTTTTAATTAAAGTCCAAAGGATTAAATGAAATGAGAAAATAATATTTGGGCCCAATATGTATATGGGGCGGCAACTAGGTTAATAACCTAATATATTATTTTGTTTTCATTAATTAATTAAATGAGAATTAATTAATTCATTAATTAATTATTTAATTAAGATACAAATCTTTTCTCATTAGGAAATATGTTTCCTAAAGGTATACTATTGGTAGTAGTATAATTAAATAGAAAGACTTGTTTGAAAAGGAAATAAATAATTAGTTTTATTTATTCAAACAGGAAGTCTTTTTATTTTAGTCAAATATGAGAATAAAAAGATTTATGAGTTTGATTAGGTTTGGGAAATCTTTTCTAAATAGGAATTAGGGTGCAATTCAAACTAGTAAACTAGGTTTGGAAATTGCGGCAACCCTAATGTAAAAAGGAAGAGAATTCGGCCAACCCTAATGTAAAAAGAAAGGAGAAAAATTTGGGCCATATATATATACACATATATTAATTTCGGCCAGCCCTAAGGCTTGGTGCAGAAATTATTTTTCTTCTTCTTCTTAACTCATAGATAGAGGTTTTATTCAACTAAGACAAAAGAAAAAGTAACATAGATTATTCTTTGATGGTGTACTATTTGCTTAATCATTGATAAGCTTGTGTATACAACATCGATCAAGGTTCACGCGAGTTTCGATCATTAGATTGAGAACTCAAAAGTGACCGGAATAATCTTAGGTTATTTTTGATTGTTTTTGTGACTAACGAACAAGAGAGAAAAGTTTGTTTAATCCCATCACAGGTTTGCAATTCAAAGAAAGGGAGACCACGCTCCTAGGTGATCCACGTTCGTGCTAGGATTGAAGATCTTGCGGATTATCATCGACGCAAGTCAATCGGATCACGCGACAAGAGGTATTAAATTCTTTTATTACTTTCTTATATATATATATGTTTGATTAATCAAAAGGGTTTAAGGTTCATAATTGGAAAAATTTTAAAAGCTACCCAACACTATTTTTTTGTCTCGCTTCCGCTGCGGGTACTACGGTATTTTTCCCTACATGTGGTAGTTGACCACCTTTCTCGTCTAGTGGAAGAGGAAACTGGAGAAGGAAGTACCAAGCTGATACCAATAAACGAGAACTTTCCAGATGAACAGCTGATGCACGTGAAAGCCAAGGATCCGTGGTACGCAGATATAGTGAACTTTCTTGCAAATGGCATCGTACCAGCTGACTTGAACTCGCAGGCAAAACGAAGATTCATCTCCCTCACTAGGCAATACTTTTGGGATGAGCCATACTTGTTCAAATTTGGTGCTGATCAGATCATTCGGCGATGTGTCCCTGAAGAGGAGCAACAAGACGTGCTGAAATTCTGCCACGACCTTAGCTGTGGAGGGCACTTTAGAGCCAAGAAGACTGCTCTGAAAGTTCTCCAATCAGGTTTCTTCTGGACCTCTTTATTCAAAGATGCTTATACTTTTTGTATTTCTTGTGACAGGTGCCAGAGAACGGGGAACATTGGTAAGAGGGACGAGATGCCCCTTTCAAGTCAGTTGGTGATAGAAATATTTGACATATGGGGAATTGACTTTATGGGTCCCTTCCCATCTTCACATGGGTTCACCTTCATCTTGGTAGCTGTGGATTATGTCTCGAAGTGGATTGAAGCAATTGCAACCAAGACGAATGATAGCAACGTGGTGGTAAAATTCGTGAAAGAGCACATATTTGCCAGATTTGGGACACCACGTGCGATTATAAGTGATGATGGGAGCCATTTTTGTAACAAGGTTTTTGCCTCTTTAATGAAGAAGTATGGTGTCAAACACAAAGTGGCAACCCCATATCATCCTCAGACTTCAGGACAGGTGGAGGTGAGCAATAGGCAGATCAAGCAGATATTGGAAAAGATAGTGCAACCAAATCGAAAGGATTGGTCAACTAAGCTCAATGATGCATTGTGGGCGTACAGAACTGCCTACAAAACCCTGATTGGTATGAGTCCTTATAGGATGGTATATGGAAAAGCTTGTCATCTACCAGTGGAGTTGGAACACAACGCCTATTGGGCACTGAAGAAGTTGAACTTCGATTTAGATAAGGCAGGAGAGGAACGAAAATTGCAGATGAGTGAGCTTGAGGAGCTTCGGGATAATGCTTATGAGAATGCCAAGATATACAAAGAGCGGACGAAGAAACTGCATGATAGCAAAATCTTTCGGAAGGAATTCCAACCGGGGATGCTTGTCCTTTTGTATCAGTCAAGGTTACGATTGTTTCCAGGGAAGCTGAAGTCACGTTGGCTGGGTCCATATAGGGTTACTCAGGTTTTCCCGCACGGAGCTGTGGAAGTTGAAGGTCTTCTCGGTCAACAGAGATTTAAGGTTAATGGGTACCAACTCAAGCCATACCTGTGTGCATCCAAGCTAAGGATTGTTGAGTTTTCCCGCCTCAATGAGCCGTAAGGCTCTTATGTGTCTTGCCCAGACGTTAAATAAAACGCTCGGTGGGAGGCAACCCACCCAGGTATCTTTTATATTTTCTTAAAAAAAAAAAAATAATAAATAAATAAAAAATTGCACCTGATGCACTCCGCTGTTCAAGTCAAAGCGGTGTGGCAGCATTTTGGGAAGCGGTCCTCTCTGCCCCAAAACCGCTGCCTGACCGCTTCTATTTTTGGTTTGGGTATCAAAGCGGTATGGCAGCGGTCACACCTGACGTGAACCGCTGCCACACCGCTTCCAAAGTGGCAGCGGTCCTTAGTCAAATGGGGCGTTTTGTGCCACCGTTCCCCTGACCAATAAGGAGAGACCGCTGCCTGACCGCTGCCAAAGTGGCAGCGGTACCACAGCGGTTTTGGCCCCTTTTATAAGGTCGCTTCGTGAGACAGAAGGGCAGTTTTATTTTCTCTCTTTTCTCTCTTCTTCCCTTCTCTTCTACCTCCATTCACGCTCCAGGCCAAGGTATGCTCAATAGCTCTGCTCAATTAGTTTAATTTTTACTTCATTCTTGTGCTATTATATGTTAATCTCTGCCAATTCTTGTTCACTAATGAAATTCGGCCCCTAGGCCCTAGATGATGATTTTTGCCTGTCTAAATTTCTTTTCTGATTAATGTGCTTAATTGAGAACTATAATTGTCAGATATTTAGGAGTATGAACTAGTTGGAAAGAATTTAGGTGACCTCTGGATGTCAACACGTCAGTTTAGCAATTGATAGGGATGTTTATATGCTTCACTGATAATCTTTGTTAAACTTTTCTGTGTGTTGGTTGTGTTAGTGAATAGGAAGTGGAGAATGTACGGGCCTTTTTGGCAGTTGTGATTTCATAATTGCTTATTGGAGTGCTGCCGAATTTATGTTATACTGCTTGCCTCATTCTGGAAATTTATTTGCTTTGTGTGCTTCATTTTATCCAGGTATGGTGAGGACTATCTTTAGAGGAGGCCATGCTCCTGCAGACCCCGGTAGGAGGAGAGACAAACGGCCAGTTGAGCAGTCATATGTAGGCCATCCTGATTTCAGAGACAGAATGAAGAATGAGAGGAAATTCATTCTGGAGAGGGGGATTGCACTAGAGGAGTTAGGCGAGACTCCTATCCCTGCCACCGTAGAGGCCAGAGGATGGACAGGATATGTTCGGCGACCCTGTAATGCCAACATCACCTTAGCCCGTGAGTTCTATGCCAACATGGTGGACACTTAGTTCTCCACACACGGGGTGGTGATTGTTCGGAGGGTGCCAGTGGTGATCACAGTAGAGTTGATCAACGAGTATTATGGACTGCCCCCTATAGAGGATGCTGATACCGCGTGGCCGAACAAGTATGACCTTGGATGTGCGCTTCGCAGAGAGGGAGCCGCTGGGTGGAATGGGCAGAGGTTACTGAGAGGTGACTTGCATTTGGACAGCGCTTTTTTGAACCTCTTCATTTCGGCTTCGCTGAAGCCGTCGAGCCACACAGGGGAGATCTTCAAGGAGGCCTCTCAGATTCTTTATGCCATCAGGACAGGGAGATACATTGATGTTGCCGGGTTCATTAAGAAGGAGATTCGAGGCTGTGGGTGACAGGCGAGTACTAGTATTATTTTCCCTTGTCTGATTACTGCCATGTGTGCTGCAGCCGGTTTGGTGGTCGATGATGACTCTCGGGATGACACATCGGAGCCCGACACTCTACTTTGCCAGTTTACATGGAACACTCAGGTGAGTATCCGTGGCCTTCCTCAGATTGGAGAGACCACTGTGCGGAAGAGGCGTCGGGGGGATGATATTCTGGAGGAGCCGGATCAGCAGGATGAGGACCAGCAGGGTCCGCACTCAGCTCAGCAGGCATATGGAGATGCCGGAGCCGGGTCGTCACAGCAGAGGCCGGAGTGGGTCGAATACATGCTTTCCACGATGCAGGACTATGTCCGTTCCGAGGTCGCCAGTTTGAGGAGCGACATGTACTCGCGCTTTGACGCCATGCAGATCTCGATCAATGAGATCCATCGGGCCACAGTTCGGCCCACCCAGCCTTCTGACCCATCTCCCTCCCATGTTTCAGGTGCTGCTCCTACATTTCCAGAGACTGCAGCCCCGTTTGGAGATTATTTTACTGCTCCTCCTGGAGGTGATTTTTTCGAGCCTGGCTCGAGCCAGCAGCATGAGGACGACTCCTAGAGATACT
The DNA here is from genome assembly GCA_954870605.1 of Acer campestre. Taxonomy (NCBI): domain Eukaryota; kingdom Viridiplantae; phylum Streptophyta; class Magnoliopsida; order Sapindales; family Sapindaceae; genus Acer; species Acer campestre. The sequence goes on from OX940807.1 coordinate 9,804,714, forward strand.
GTAGATGGACCTAAGTCTACAGACTGATATGTTTCTTTTCACTTTTTCTTTTTCTTTTTCTTTTTCTTTTCTTTTTCTCTTTCATATCACTTTTCAAATATTGTGTTTCTTAGTTTTTACTTTTGAGGATTATGTTTATTAAGTTTGGCTTTGTTTATTTTCTGCTGTTGTTGTGTTCAATTCGCGCTGCCTTGTCTTTATCCATGTTGTCATGTTTTCATTTTCATACATTGAGGACAATGATGGATTTAGGTTTGGGGGTGTGACTCTTTTTGTTTTGTTTTAGAGTCTGTCGTTCCAGTGTCTTTCAAGACAAGGTACTTTGAAGTGTGCCCTAGAGATAATATGCTTTTCTTAATAAGTTTACACTAACATTTGGCCATTTAGAGTACTATATTGCAGTTTTCAAAACATATGACATACTCTGATATGATAGTGGATAGGATGCTGAATTGAATTGCCATGATTAATAGTGGAGTCTACCCTTGTGAGTTCACTAAACCAAAAAGCGTACATATATGACACACTATGAGAGTTCTGTTGATTCTACTCGTTAAACACTTACTAGGTTTGTAGCATTAGATTCGATCTCTATAGGCAGTACATTGAGCATTATCATCATAAAAGATTTCACATGTTATATTTTGATCTCGAGTAAGACGAACCAGTGGAAGTGATAATAGACTATGTGTGCTTTAGCTACTTAAAACGCCTGAAATATTTCCTACCTTATATGTGTGCTCCATAGCCCTGTTTGAAGCCAAACACTATAGCCTTGTTTTTCTTTCTTCACCACATCAACCGTAACCAAATGAGCCGATATCTTAAGCCTGACCCTATAGCTTGGGATCATATTTTGAGAAAGTGAAGAAAAGGTGCTATTTCTGCACGTAACTGTGTGCAGATTTCAATGCTAAAGTCCGAGAAGAAGAAGAGCTGCATTCAATCCAAAAAGTTCAAAGCCAAAGTCAGTGTATTCAAAAATAAATAAATAAATAAATAAAATAAAATAAAAAAAATGCGCAATCCAGTCAAAAAGATTGCAAGCATTCAAAAAAAAAAAAAAAAAAAAGGTTAATGGGTGCAATAAAGTCAATTTGTATTGCAAAGCTTGTATTTACTTAAAAGGAGTTTGACAAAGAGAGGAAGGTGAATTCTGAAGAATTAAACAACATCAAGTGGTGTCATTCCACTTGTAAAGGAGACCAAGACATCTGTGTGAAGCCGAGAAGGTAGAAGACTCTCATGATATGATCCTAGGTTGTTGAATTCCGATTTCCCGTTCTTTCTTGAGCCCTCACCCAATTGCCCCATTACAACCTAAATGGAAGTCTTTTTGATCTGCTGGTTATCCTTATTATGAAAGTAGAGATAGAGCATGTGTTTATCTTGTTCATAATGTTTGATTCATTTCATGAGATCTTTTGCATACAAATCAAGCGTTCTTTTATTGATATATTCATATGCGATAATTCTTGATATTTCTTGTGCATAATTCCAGTCGCATATGCTTGATGAGAGATTGTGCCTAGGATCTGTGTGAATTATGAGCGACATCACGTGAGAAGTAGAGTCGAGGCGAATTATATCTATGGCATTTGATGATGTGTCCTCTAAGCTAAAATGTTTGAGTTTGGGCTTTTCTATTTAAAGTATGCAATGTTTTCAGATTTATGGCTAGGTATTAGTCTTTACTTATTGGTTTTTGCATGTTGTCTCAACTTGGGCACATTTTGTGGTATTTTGGATGATAGGTTGTCGCTGGATATGTTTGTGGGTGTCATAGTTGTAAACCCTCAGGAGACAAAACTCCTCCTCTAGGGACACCTAGAGGTTTAAAGGCTTGTAGCATTCGCTCAATGCTATCGTGTTCCCTACGAAAGTGGCTTAGTTTGATTTTGTTTTTCTTAGGTTTAGTTTTTAGGTTTTTGTTTTATGTTTTGCTCGAGGGCTAGCAAAAGGTAGGTTTGGGGGTATTTGATCGGTCATTTATTATATATATTTTTGATCCCCATTCCTCCAATCAATTGCTTGCTACTTGAGCCTTTTAGCGCTCTAATGGGTGTGTTTGAGTGTTTTCAGGTTGTTGGATCAGATTGATATATTTGAAGAAATTTAGATAAAAAGTGATATTTTGAAGTAGTCAAGGGTCTTTTCTAAAGTTGAGCAAAAAGCGCTCTCACACCGCTGCTATTTTCAGAGAGAGGCGTCGCAGCGTTTATCGGACAGAGGAGATCGCTCTGCAAAGCGCCCCCTGACCACTGCCAAAGTGGCAGCGTTTTCGATTTGTGCAAAACCGCTGCCACACCGCTGCCAAAGTGGCAGCGGTCAGGCAGCGGTCTGGCCAAAGACTTTGTTTTTAATCAGGTTTCTCCACCGAAGCCCGAGCAGATATAAATAGAGGGGTTTTTCTCTTCAAAGGGGTTCGTCTGGAGACAGTTCGTCAGCCATAAGTCATAGCCTAAATCACTCAACAAACTTTCTTTCATCTTACATATAGAAGATTTGAAGACGAAGGAGAAGATTTTCAGCATCAGAGATTGGAAGATTGCCTACAATTTCCATGGGTTCTATCAACTACTTCTCTCTTCTTTTTATTTCAACTATGTGTAAATAAATCCATACTAGGGATTCAATGTGAACCTCTATGAATACTCTTTGTTAGAATTGACTATGTTTTAGTAATTCAAGTTTCGTTTCATTCAATTTGGGATTTCTTCTTGTCTATGCATGGTTAGTGCTAGTCTTGAATCTAGGGTTTATATGTTAAGGTTAAGAGATGTGTGGGTTTCACCAGTCTTAACCAATAATCAATTGAATGAATGAATTTATGGTAGCAGGTTATTGCACGTTATCTTTGGTTCTCTTGTTCTTGTGCTCAATGGGTTCTCAATCATAGTTTTTATGCAGGGTTTGCTAATGACTGTGATTGAGAATACTTGATTGTGTACTTTGTGGGTTGTAGGTTATAGTTGATATGCAGGGTTTGCTATTTACTCAACTGAGAAACACTTGGTGTATGGTTGATGTATTTTCTGTTATAGTTTATATGCAGGGTTTGCTATTGATTGTAGCAGAAGTACTTAATTTATCCCAGGACCACATAGCACTAATTATACATAATTTAAGAACAAACCCTTAACTTGATTAACATTCTTTGTGAAAGTCAATTCGAAGCATTGAGTAAACGTAGTTGGGGATCATTGATGACCTAGTCCTCTCACCTCTTGATCTCATTCTCATATTCTTGTTAACTGCTTTCTTAGTTTATTATAGTTTTTAATCTCAAATCAATCAAATCAATCTGAAATCTCTTGGTTACTGTTAATTGCTTAGCTTTAATTAGAATTGGTTTTAGTCGATAGATCACTTTTCCTCGTGGGAACGATCCCTACATGTCACTGTACTTATCTCACGATTCGTGCACTTGCGAGTTAGGTTTTTATAACACGATTTTACACATCATTGAACCCGAGAAGCAGGGGATCATTCGGCGACCAGATTCGGCGGTCACATGAACCCGCCGAACAAAACCCAAAATGAAACCGACCTAAAATATCTAATTCGTCGGTTTCAATTGGGCGGCCAGGCCACCGATTAAACCGCCGAACAGGACCCGAGAAATAATAAATGCATCAGGTCTAATTCGGCGGTTTCGATTCGGCGGCTTGACCGTCGATCGTAACTGCAGATCCAATCCAGAGCTTTTTGGAATCAAACGGCGGTTTCATTCGGCGGTCGTGGCCGCCGATCAAACCGCCGTTTCACCAATGATGGTGAAACCAAAGGAGAAGCCAAGGGCATTCTCCGAAGGCGATCTTCACGCAAAACCAAGCACATTATCGTGCAAGCGCGGACGTTTCCGAACATATTCGGGAAACGAATTACACGACACAAACAAACACACAACAAGATATAATCGAACAAAGTGCTAGTGTGTAATGTGTCATGTGAAGAGAATGCACACATATGCAACTATGCTAAGTGTGTGTGTGCTTCTAAATCTCTTCAATGAAAACTAAGCACAAGAAGTATACCTTTGGAGTGCTTGTCACTTTGAGGTCTTGAAAAGGGCCTTCGATGTTGGTCTTCAATCACCTAATCTACCCTTATAATTCAAACCCCAACTTGTGGTTTGTCCATGAAATAAGCCAATCAATAATGGGAATCCTTACAGGCAGTTAACAGAAATGGAATAGGAAGGTGATGCACGCTGTTAACGGTGAATTTTGGATTACCACGTTTCAACAATTATATCTGATTAAGTAAATAAAGAGAGAATATAGATCAATGCACGTGAGACAAGTTTTACGTGGAAAACCCTTGAAAGGGAGAAAACCACGGTGCCCTTAAGGGCAGAGGAATAATACTATCGATTATTGTAACTTTACACACTCAGATCTCTCATACAATCGTTTTTCTCTCTCTATTTTTTTGAACCCTTTTCCCGTGGAATACATAGTTGTATTTATATGGGGATAGCTAGGGTTTCTCTTTGCCTATGCCGTGTTGGTGGTGGGATTCCTATTTTGATTCGGGTTAGGAATCTGGTGTTACGGGCGGATTAGGATTTTATTTCTTCTTTGGTTTTATCTATCAGGAGACAGTTTATGTTCACTCTGGAATGTAACACCTCTTTGGGCCTTATATCTAGCTAACTCTTTGCTGTAGGTGGTACATTGAAATAGGGTTTCTTTTCTTGTATCTGGCCGTATAAATCTAGACTGAGTAAGGTTATTCGGCGGACACAATTCTTTCCTCTAGACTCATCTGTTTTGGCGAGCACATCCTTAGTCTTCACTAATCTAGGTGACGTGGCTGATCGAACCAAAATTGGTATGATTTTGGCCCTCATTTCCTTCTCCTTTTGCTTGATTCTTGGGCATTATCCAGTGATTTAATGGTGTAAAATCAAGTGTTTCAGGTTTTATTAGGTTTCAAGAGCATTTGGGATGAAGATGAGGACTTGGGTGCAAAAAGGCTCACAAATGGGAAGAAACAGGGCATTTTCCCCACTTAGACATAAGGAGGTCGCTACATGGGCGCCATGGCGACAAAGGATTCTTCAAGTCATCAGAAGGTCGCCATTTGGTCGCCATGGCGACAGAAAGCCTCCAAAAGCATCAGGTGGGTCGCCACTTGGGGGTCTGATCAGGCCAAAATTGGTATGATTTTGGCCCTCATTTCCGTTTCTTTTTGCTTGATTCTCGGGCATTTCCCCGTGTTTAATGTTGTTAAATTGAGTGTTTCAGGTTTTATTAGGTTTCAGAAGCAATTGAGATGAAGGTGGAGGACTTGTGCGAAAATGTCTCACAAATGGGAAGAAACAGGGCATTTTCGCCACTTGAACATAAAAGGTCGCTACATGAGTGCCATGGCGACAGAGGATTCTCCAAAGGCATCAGAAGGTCGCCACTTGAGCGCCATGGCGACAGAAAGTCACAAAAACAATCAGGTGGGGTCGCCACTTGAGGTCGCCATGGCGACCTCCCTTGCAAGTGGCGACCTAGTGCACTCAAGGCATGGTCGCCACTTAGGGTCGCCATGGCGACCTTGATGGTACAAATGGCGACCTCTTCACTTTTCCAGGGTCGCCACTTATGGTCGCCATGGCGACCTAGAGGTTACAAGTGGCGACCTCTACACATTTTGGTCATGGTCGCCACTTGACAAATAGCGAGAAAGATGGTTTTCAAAGCGACCTTTTCATCTAACCGTTTTACGCTCCATGGTCGCCATAGCGACCAAATAGCGACCAAGGCTCCATATCAGCGAATCAAGCAGTTACCAGTACATGTCCATGAGTGAGTATATATATGAAGCGTCTCTCCATCTTCAAGCATCGAAAATCAGAGCAAAAATTCAGAGAACACTCATTTCAGATCTAGATCATCATCCATGGAACATTATTCATCCTCCTCCATTTCTCTCCTTGAACTCATCTAATCCATCCAACCCTCAACACAAAAACCTTGATTACTTCACTACATCATTCCTCATCCCACCATTTCTCCACCAAAATCCTTAGTAACTTTCCACCAAAACACCCACATTCCAAGACATTTCCTTAACCTCCATTCCTTGCATCTAGGAGCATAGAGGAGAAGAAGGATCAAGCTTAAAGAAGGTGACCCAAGGGTTATTTCCTTATCATTTACTTCTTTTCATTCATTGCAAATATGTGTAACTAAACCCCTAATCTAGGGGATAGATTTGAGGAACAATTGGTTGTGGGTTTAGCTTAGCTTGTAATGAATCTCTTATGTGTTCTATTCATTCAAATTAATTAGATTCCATTCATTATAATTGACTTGTATATCACTTGTTGATTGCTATCTTGAGTGGAATAATTTGTTATATATTCACATGTGGATTGACAATCTTTGTGTGATTAAGAACCCATTGGATAGGATAGATTAGTGGTGGGTATACCAACCCCACTAATCTAAGCCTCTAAGTGGTTAACATAATGAGATTGGTACATTAATGATGCTAGTTAGCTTACCCACATCCAAGTGTTAATCGATCTATTCTCTAGTTCTCTCATTAATTGATTTCTATCACAATTCTTATCAAGGTGTTGAGCATTCTATTTTTCATAACATATTTTGTGTATTTTCATTTGAGTAGTTAGCATTTGTGGATTTAGAAACCACACATTTATCAACAATATGATTTATTTTATTGCTCTAAGATTAGTCAATTTATATAATTAACACTTCATTCCCTGTGGAACGAACTTGCTCACTATTTTGCTATCAAATCACATTTTAAAAGGATTAAGTGGTTTTAAAAGAGTTTTCAAGAATCAACCATAATCTCTATTATTAATATTTTGTTGAGTACACAAACGACCTCATTAGGGTCACCACCTCTACAAATGGCGACCTCTCACAAACATGGCAAGGTCGCCACTTATGGTCGCCATGGCGACCTTGATGTTGCAAGTGGCGAGCTCTTTACATTTTGAGGGTCGCCACTTGAGGTCGCCATGGCGACCTACACTTGCAAATGGCGACCACATAGGAATTCCAACGTAGGAATTCCAAAGTGGGAATGGTCGCCACTTTGTCGCCATGAGGTCGCCATGGCGACAGAAGAATCCATGAAAGGTCGCCATGGCGACCTAGAAGGACAAGTGGCGACCACGTTGGAATTCCAGCGTAGGAATTCCAGTGTTGGCATTCAAGAGGGGTATTCTTGTCATTTCATACCCATTTCATACCCTAGCTTTTCACACCTATAAATACATCACTATTTTTCCTCTTTTTGACAACTCTTGTCCACCAAGAAACCTCCTTTCTCCACCATTCCTTTTCTCTCCATTTTCTCTCCTACCTAAATGTAACATCTAGATTACCTCCCCAAATCATTCCTTTTCTTCCCATCTTCTCCACAAATCTCCTTAGTCACTTCCCATTTGACTCCACCCATCTAGACATATCCTCATCATCCACTCTTTACACAAGGAGCATCAAAGGCAAGGAAAGGATCTAGCTTACAAAAGGAGACCCATGGGTGATTTCCTAATCTTTTACTTGCCTTCCCTTTGTTTGTAATATGTGTAATTAAATCCCGTTTCTAGGGTATTGATGTGAGAATATTTGGATTGGGATTTGCTTAAGTTTTAATATATTTTAATCTTTATTTGTGTTCTATTCATTTTATCATTAGATTCTTTGCATTATATAATTGACATGTATACCCACTAGTTGATTATAATGTAGGGAAAAATAACGTACCCGCAGCGGAAGCGAGACTAAAAAAATAGTGTTTGGGTAGCTTTTAAAATTTTTCCAATTATGAACCTTAAACCCTTTTGATTAATCAAACATATATATATAAGAAAGTAATAAAATATATTAATACCTCTTGTAGCGTGATCCGATTGACTTGCGTCGATGGTAATCCGCAAGATCTTCAATCCTAGCACGAACGTGGATCACCTAGGAGCGTGGTCTCCCTTTCTTTGAATTGCAAACCTGTGATTGGATTCAACAAACTTTTCTTGATCCGTTAGTCCCAAAAACAATCTAAAAGAACCTAAGATTATTCCGGTCACTTTTGAGTTCTCAATCTAATGATCGAAACTCGCGTGAACCTTAATCGATATAGTATTCACAAGCTCATAGATGAATAAGCAACTAGAATACAATCAAAGAATAATCTATGTTCTTTTTGTTCTTAGTAGATTAAAAGATTTCTAGCTATGAGTTTAGAAGAAGAAGAAGAAGAAAAATTCTGCACATTAGCACTAGGGGGTGGCCGAAATCTATATGTGGTCTTATATAGGTGGCCGAATGTTTCTCTTCCTTTTTGCCCTAGGGTGGCCGAAATCTCTACCAAATCAAATTAGGGTTGCCGCAATTTCACTCCTAAAATATTGGAGATTTAGTTGCACCCTAATTCCTATTTTGTTTAAGATTTCCAAACCCTAATCCAACTCAATAATCTTTTATTCCTTATTGGACTAAAATAAAAAGACTTCCTATTTGATTAAATAAATAAAATTAATTATTTATTTTCCTTGTCAAACAAGTCTTTCTATTTAATTATACTACTACCAATAGTATACAAATAGGAATCATATTTCCTATTTAGAAAAGATTTGTTACTTTAATTAAACAATTAATTAATAAATTAATTAATTCTTATTTAATTAAATAATGAAACAAAATAATATTAAATGCCATTATAGCATGTTGCCGCCCCATATGTGTATTGGGCCAAATATTATTTTTCTTATTTCATTAAATCCATAGGACTTTAAATAAAAAGCCCACATGTGAACTAGACCAATTCTTACTAAAAGAAACAAGCCCACATGTTATCCATTAATATATAAATATAATTGTGCAGCCCATTACATAAATAATGTGCAAATTATATTCTTAATATATTAAATTGCAATTCTAGATGGACCCTAAATTGGTCCGGTAGAATATTTCAAGTGATCCATGCAAGTCCGTGTGGATTGGGGATCTTGGCGGGCTATCTAAATTTAAGCTCCAATAGACATAACCTAATCACAATCAACAAATGATTCACTTAGGTCCGATCCATTAATTTTAGCTCATTCCACTAAAGAGCTAAAATTGAACTCTTAAATAAAGACAGAAAAGGAAGATGCTTCCTCATTCATACCCTAGACAATCATATTGGAGATAGTGTATCCTCGTGATTAATATCAGTAATCGCCAAGAGTTCATAGACCGCCTATAACTCTCCAAGTTACCATATTTACTCATATGACCACATTTTGAACTTGGATATTTTGACTTGTCCAGAAGCCATGTTTTCAATAGACACTATTGAAAACTCAACGTTGAGATTTAATATCCAATTACCTCAAAACATCCATATGATGATATTATACTCTCATTTAATAAATGGAGCCACGATGTCCATATCTATAAATGAAGTCCTCTATCGATTAACAAATGAATATCACCAAACTATCGAGGATAGACTATGCGATATAATCGTACTCATTGATAGCTCAAATGATATCACCTGCAACCATAAGTCCATCATTTATCTCAGGATTAAGATAGACTCTCCGATTGTCCTGATATTGAAATTACTTTTATCTACTGACGGTTATAGATAAAGTATTTCATTGTGATCCTGTTCAATGCACCCAGTGCACTAGATCCTTTTGCTCGAAGACACTCCGATGATTTTAGACTCATCATATCTCATTTGATCCCACTCAAATGCTAGCAAAAGAATTCTACAACTTTAACAAGATAAAGGTGCCCAACCTTTAACTTAAGTTGTGAACGATATTCAAGACTAACTAAAGAATTGTGTCTACCACATACATATCCAGATGTATGAACAATTCTTCTTTTCTCATAGTCTTTAGACCTTATGATTATTTACTTTAACAATTATTAAACTATAAATGCTATAAGATTTGTTTAAACCAGAAATCACTTTATTAATATGAATAAGATTGTTAATTACACTATTACACTCTTGCTATTGAGCATAATCCTAACATATAATCTTGCTTAGGATAATTTGTTATATAATCTTGATTGGATTGACAACCTTGATGGATTGAGAACATAGTGAATAGGATAGATTGTCGGAGGGTATATCAACCACGATAATCTAAGCCGTTAATTGTAACAAACCGATCCCACCGTGACCCCCTCTCCTTAATCGGTTAGGCATTGCAGTGAGAAGTTGTTTAAGGTTCATAGTGATGGCCTAAACACATTTTAGAAATCAATTGGTTAACATTTATGAGATCCGTTCACTAAAGTAGCTTGATAAGCATTTCCCGTAATTCATTTGTGATCCCATTAATTCCCTAGCTATTCTCCTAATTATTAATTCCATTTATCTTATCTAGATTTGTTAAGTATTCTTTTATTAGTTTATTAGGTTTATTTTTCATGTATGTTTGATGGCTTGACAACCCATTCACTCATCCATATTTTTATGATTTATTTTATTGCATATAGATTAGTTAATTTATTCAACTAATCACCTTAATTCCCTGTGGAACGAATCCCACTTGCCACTTTACTAATTTTCTATCTAAGTAGTGAAAAATCGGTTTTATAAACGATCACATTTAAATATCATTTTGTTAAGTACACAAACGACGCTCATCAGTGGCGCGTTGACATGCCGAACGGTCAATGTTTCTTTTGTTGACTGGTCAAGGGGTGATGTGGCAATACTTATCTTTGTATTTCCCGCTCATATTGCTGACGTGTCTTCCAGCGGAGTAAATACATATAACAATACCCCCATGAATACTTCGAGCCGAACAAGTGATTGAGTCTTTCAGTTCCATCGTTTTTGCGAGCAGTATTCATATTCACACTTGGCTTTTGATTTCTTTGAACTGATTCTTTGAAGATTTTATCTCCCTCTTTTCTTTATCTAATTTTTATTTTCAAATGTGCACTGGCTTTAGTGCTTGATGCTTCCACGACAAGCTTTCATTTCCAACCATAAGTTTTCAAAAGTCTGTACTTGACCTGAGGTGGTGAAGTGTCAATGCGCCTGTTGGGTATCCCCGTGACTCCACATGTCCATCGTTTGGTGGGCATTTTTTCCATTGTCTTATGCACAGGCGGTTCACTCTATCAATGCTGCCCATTTATTTTTCGAAATTTGAATTTTCTTTCTCCTTTAAGGCGGAAACTATTCCACTACCCATCATTCTCTTTCTTTGCTCTTATGTTATTTTGCTTTGTCTCTTCTTCCTCTATTGCAATCCCTTGGGATGTTTTTTAGTTTGCAGGTATTTGATTCTCTATCTCTTGTATTGAGATTTCGGTAATTTTTCTTCCTGCCTCTTCGTTTTCGTCTGAAGCACAACTTCCAAAGATCTGACACACCTCTCTTTTTTTAGAAATACTTCCTGGTGAGTTTTCATGGATCCTTCTCAACGTTCTTTTCATTTTAATCAAATGATGCAGGCTCTTGAACTCGGTGATAAAGATATCACAGATAAAATTGAGTTATACTTGCGTAATTTTGACCCACGTTTTCCCATTCTAATTTCTCTCTATATTCCCACTGCTTGTGAAACCAGTGCATCTGACATTTCTCCTTCCTCGTTTTTTGGTAGCAATTCTTCAGAAATGACAAGGCCTTCAAAAACCAGTGACAGCAGGCGACAGGCTCCTAGGGCTCCCAGAGAGTCCCTATTGGGTGCCCAATCGATAGTTGATTCAGATGTTGAGGATTATCAGCGCGATAGATTACATTTTTCCTTTGATTGCTCTAGCGCTTTTGACAGTGAGGTGAATGTGGTCGGTGAGCGAGAGCTTCGAAGGTATAGGAGGAGATATGATATTCCTGACTCCGTCAATCTGATACCTTCAGGCGAGCGGGCTGTGTGGAACCCCCTGTAAAATGCTGTTGAGTCTATGGGTCGATGTTGGGTTGCGGGGTCACTCTCCCTTTTCAGCCATTCATAGCCAAGTTCTTGGCTGACGCTAAACTTTCTCCTGCTCAGCTTGCACCAAATAGTTACAGGATTTTGATGTGCTTGTACCTGATGTGGAAGTTGATGGGTCACGGGTCGCCTTTTCCTCGTGAGATTCACCATTTCTATATTTTGAGGCAATCAAGCCATGGTGGTACTTATTGTCTACAGTCTACTGCCGTGGAAAACTGGATTCCTAAGGGTGTAACAAACCCTGGTCAAGTAGAGATTTCAGGTGACGATAAGAAGAAGGGCTTCATTTGGGGGTTTCCTACTTCGAATAAGAGGTGGAAAAATAGTTGGTTTTTTGTGAGTGGTGAGTGGTGAGTGGTGAGTGGTGAGTGGGGAAGGGATGTCCCTACGGTCGCTCGTCGTAATCTTTTGGTGAGGAGGGTTCTGAGACACTTTACGTCTCCTGAGTCTTGGTCGAGAACGCTTCCTGTTTTGACTAATGATAAGATATCTCGTGTCGCTGAGGCTACTGTCATTTTCTCTTAGATGAAGAGAAAATGATTGCCCATGACTCTTTCCACGTTTGTCTGCTAGGCAGCGCCGTTGTAAGTTTCTTTTTAACTTTTTATTGTAGATTTCCTGTTGGTTTGTGTTATGTAATGCTTTGTTTTGCTTTATAGTAAGTGACTTTGACGTCGTTTGTGATGAGCAAGCCCGCGCAGTTAAGAATTCTGAAGTTGTTAGCCAAAGGCATACTGTTGGGCTAGCTAATGAGGGAATTGCTTCTCCGGATGGCGAAGACTCTCAAGATAGTGAGGATGCGGGTGATGATCCTGCTCGTAATGTGAAGCCTGATCAGCCTCGTGGTGGCGAGGTTGCCCTAAGACCCACCCTTGGTCGGAAGGGGAAAGAGAAGGTTGGGGCTTCTGTGGCGAATGAAGAAGTTCCTATTTTTGACGCTCAAGTGCCGGAGACCCCTAAGGATCCTACATGTGATTTTAATCCCAGAGCTGGTAGGGGGAAGCGTCAGGCTAAGGGCACTCCCAATCATATTGCTCGCTTAACAAAGCAAGCTTCAATGGTGGTGCAATATGTGCTTTCGTCGGATGAGGAAGGCAATGGTGAACCTGTGCTTGCTGAGGTTCCCTCAACATGTGGTGTTGGTTCTAGGGTTCCTACTGGAGAGGAACGATTTACAGATTCAACTCCTCATTCGGAGAAAGTTGGAGAACTCGGTGCCTCATTCCCTTCATCTGATCCTCCTGCTCCTTGATCGCGGAATAAATGTTCACATTTTGCGTTCCCTTTTCCTATATTTTGTATTTGTTTCCAAGCATTTATGTGTATATAATTTGTGTTTTTGGTTAGGTATAGGTAATACACTCACCAAGGAAAGCGGAGAAAGAGCAAAGTCAACTTCGGAGACAACCGCTGGACAAAACTTGCAGACCAAAGCCGCTGAAAGGTTCAGCAAGAAAGAAGTCGCCAGGAAGAAGGAAGAAACTCCCGAGAATCTTTCCAGCCGGTTCGATTAGCAAGAAAGAAGCCTTTAGGCAGAAGAAGAGAAATTGCGGAGGGAGTCGGTTAAACTCCTGCGAGTTCAGTCAGCAAGAATTATCCAGTGGAAAAAGAAATCCAAAGCCGCAGGAGCTCCAAATGAAGAACCCGTGGGATCCATCTGCAAGATAAAACCCACGGACAGAAGCCGCAGACGACACATTTGAGGCATTTGAGGCATTTCCTTGGCCCAAATTCTATGGAAGTGATAAATAGTCCCTTCTCTGAGAAGAAAAACACACAGACATACGCAGATAGATAGAGAGGGGATAGAGAAGAAAGGAAGGAGGACTCTGTTGTAGCATAGACTAGTTTTAGACAAGTATGTGTGAGTATCTTTGCTTACTTAGTCATTAAGGAACATCTTTTAGCAAGTAACTTTGTAATATAATAGTTGCTACCCTTTTTAGTTTAATCATATTTGAAGAAGAGTTGCTCTCTCTTGGAATCCTACAAGAATTCAAGGGTTGTATCTCTTACCTTACACTTATTTATGCTTTGTTAGTTATCATGTGTAACTAACCACCCTTTGTTAGTTATTTATGAGTTAATTATGTGTGCCACCTTGTATTCACTTTCTTATGGATAATCACTTATTTCTTGTTAATGCTAAGAATGGCTGAATTATTGCATGTTGTCTTCGACATTAGGATTCATGTATTGGTAAGAATGCCATGAGTAGATGATAATCTTGTGTCATGACTATTGATTACTGTTGTCATCTCTTCAGCAATGAAATAGAGTGTGAGTCAGTCAAGGAAACTTGTGAATCACACTCTTAAATTTAATTCCATGATTGAATATTTACTTGATATTGATCTAGGACTTGGAAGGAATATCAAGTGAGTATTGTGAGCTCATTTTATCACCTTTGAAATTAGCCTCAGTGATTGGACTTAATTAACTTCAAGAGTGGTACTTGGTGGTCTAGCATATTTACTTTCATATCTCCCCTAGCATCTCCCTCTCATTAATCTTTGATCATGTTTTGTATTGTCTAGATTAGCTTGTAATCATTTACTTATCATTCTAATTTCCGAACACTATAAGTTCTCTTTAGGAACGATATCTCGGACTTGTGTACACTATACGACTCGTACGACTCGTGCACTTGCAAAGGGTGATAACAACTACGCGTCCCTTTAGTAAACCTAGGATAGAAACAACATTGACTCTAGTAATTTTTTGTAGAACCGATACAAGCACGTCAAGATTTATGACTCTGCTGCCGAGGAAGGTAGTGCATTAGAATTAGGACTAGAATCAAATTAGAATTAGAATTAGAATTGTTAATTAATCAGGGGACTATATTTCTTTTTAGTCATAATTTAGTATAACTTTTTCCTTTTTCACATTTGATTCCGGTTACTTTTCCTGTATTTTGTGCAGAATCATCAGTAAACTCAAATGGAGGACGCTCGCTGTATGAAGGAATTCTCATTGCCCACTGTAGGGGCACATCCTTCAGCCACAGCATTGAATGCCGCTCAGCGGGACTATGAGCTGAAAAACTTGCACTATAACATCTTGCCATCATATTATGGGAAGCCGAATGAAGAGGCATTTTAATTTATGAAAGAATATTACAATGCTATCACCACGATACCATTGTGTCGATTGACGGAGGACTTACTGAGGATGCTTCGCTTTTCATACTGCATGAAAGACCATGCCAAGAAGTGGCTTATGGCCTTGCTAGCAGGGACTCTCATGACTTGGGACGAGGTGGAGCAGAAGTTCTTCTCAAAATTCTTTCCTTCCAGGAAAACCAAAGAAATAATGGAAGGATAGTAAACTTCCAAGAGGAAGAAGGAAAAGCATTCCATGAGTCATGGGAGAGGTTCAAGCTTCTTCTAGCTCAATGCTCGCACCACGATTTCACACTTCAGTCGAGGTGCAATCATTTTATGATGGTCTTACTGGTTTTACACAGGCGATAGTCAATAATGCCCGTGGAGGAGCGATGAGAGAGTGCATCACCGATTTTGTGTTTAACAAGTATGAATTGTTGGGGCAAAATTCCTAACAAAGAAGCACAAAGGGAAGTCGGAATAGGAGTGCGCAGTTAGCTAAGCAGATGTAAACCTTGAATAACAATGTCAGGGCTATGATGGTGAATCAGCAGTGGTAGCGGAATGTTCAGGAGAAGGTATGCAAAGCATGTGGCGGTATTAGACATAGAGCAGATGTATGCATGATAGGTCTATTTCTATATATGTTTTAGACCCCATTTTCCTAGTCTTTGTGCTTTGTTCTCGAGTGTTTTAGGTTGTTTGATGTGCTTGTGAGCTGTGCAGGTCTCTTTATCAGAAGTTGTGCAAATACTCGTTTATGGAAGAAAAGATGTCAAAATTGATCAGAAATACATTTTCTGCAGTGGACCGCCCCCTAGGCAGTGCCTACCTAGCGGTCATATGTTGCGCTCAATGTAAATTGAAGCCTCCAAGAGAAATCATGAAGGACCGCCCCCTAGGTAGGCAAACCGCGGGAAGATCAGCCAACTCAAGAAGACAGGTCCCCTGTCTCCGTTAGTTCAGACTGGTGGAATATGACCGCGAGCCAAACCCACAGGATTCACATAAGTGGTTGTTTAAAAGGTAAGATGCAAACTTTGGGGTTTTGTAACAACACAGTCACAAGGTTTTCCTTTAATTTCAAACATATTCTCCTTTGAAATCTTCATTCAAGGTACTCCTAAAATCTCATCTCTTTCACTTATTGAGCAAGTATTGCAATTGGCAAAGGCAATCCAAGGGAGGCAACAAGGGGCACTACCAAGCAACACAGTGGTCAACCCCAAAGAGCAATGCAATGCCATTTCATTAAGAAGTGGAAAAGAGGTTGAATTACCAGAGGACTTTGGGAAAGGAAAATAAGTTGTAGTTGAAGAAGAGGGAGTTGTTGAAGAAGAGGTTGTAGAGGAAAAGAAGAGTCCTAGCCATGATGACATACCCATCACATCAAATGATACCCCTTCAAAACCCAAAGTCAAAGCCTATGTCCCTCTCATACCATACCCACAAAGATTGAAACAACACAAGGATGCTCACAACTTTAGTAAGTTTTTGGAGGTGTTTAAGAAGCTTCACATCAATATTCCCTTTGCCGAAGCACTTGCCAAAATGCCTACTTATGTGAGATTCCTTAAGGAGTTGCTCTCAAACAAAAGGAAATTGGAAGAATTCGAGATGGTCGCATTAATAGAAGAATGTAGTGCCATCCTACAAAACAAGCTCCCACCTAAGCTAAAAGATCCTGGAAAGTTCACAATCCCATGCACCATTAGCCATGTGGAGTTTGGTAGTGCTTTAATAGACACAGGAGCGAGCATAAATTTGATGCCATACTCAATTTTCAAAAAGCTAGGAATGGGTGAAGTGAAGCCTACGAGAGTGACTCTTCAATTAGCAAATCGATCTATCATGCACCCACACGGAGTTTTAGAAGATGTCTTGATGAAAGTGGGTAAATTCTACTTCCCGGTTGACTTTGTGATCTTAGAAATGGAGGAAGATTTTGAGGTTCCGTTGATTCTTGGGAGGCCATTCTTGAAAACTAGTGGAGCATTGGTAGATCACAAAGAGGATAAGTTGACATTGAGGGTTGAAGATGACAAGGTTGTGTTTGACATGTTCAAGGCCGATAAGAGTCTTTCACTTCCCCAAACATGTTTGATGGTTGAGGTTGTTGATCCTCCCATAGGGGAAATCTTTAGAAGTGGCACTCCGAAAGAGCCGCCTAATTCTTGTGTCGTTCATGATGCTCCAAGAAAGAAGATGAAAGGTGTCCACAAACCAGGCTCTCATGGAGTTATGAACAAAACTCAAGTTACTCCGCTGAATAAAATTGAGAAGAAATTGGACAAAAAGGACAAAAGGAAGAAATCATGCATGGTGGACCAAACTAGATTAGTGAACGGATTTTGTGTGAGGATGTTCTATGCCTCACATAAGTTGAGAAAGGAAGGTGGTGATGATGTTGCACTAACCGTTGATCCAGATTGATGAGAGGAGCGAAATGCGTCTAGCCGAGACGTTAAACGAAGCGCTTGGTGGGAGGCAACCCACCTAGGTAACTCTTCTAATTTTAAGCTATTTTTGTTTTATTTATTTTTGTCTTTGTTGAGTCTTATTTTTCTTGCTTAGATTAAGTGTGTGGCGCTATATTGTGCCTAGTTTTTAGGTTTGCAGCGTGCTTGTTTAGGGTTGCGTTTGGCCTTTTTCCCGCTTCTAAGCTTATATTGTCCAATCCGCTTATGTGCAAACATATGGGACAATGTTTCGTTTAGGTTTGGGGGTGCGGCCATTCTTTGACCATTTTTGCATGATTGTTTAGTTTGTGCTTGTTTTTTGAATATTTTTTTTTTTTTCAATTTTTGCATGATTGTGTGTTTTGTTCATTCTCTTGCTTCGAGCCAAAACTTTGGAGCATTAGCTACTTAATGAGATGCTTTTGGGTTGTGCCTTCTGAGGCAATTGTTGCATGTGTTGAGCCCCTAAGTCTAGGCAAAGGTGGTGCTAGTTAACGCTGCACCACATTGCTTACACGCACCCTACCAGACTCGAAAGTGTCTTAGTAATTAAGTATCGCAATTAAGATGTCTAGATCATTAGTGGAGACTACCCGCGTGAGGCCAGAAACTAAGTAGCGTCCTTATGAGCGTGGTTTATTTTATTGTTTCAACTTAAACACTCTTCTTGTAGATATTTAAGCATAAATAAAAAATGACCTCACTCCATACTTTGGATTTTAAAGAGCGTCATTTTAAGAGCATCATCTTTGTTTCGCCTTTGTTTGCTTACTTAACTTGTACCTATAGAGATGACGTAGGCTATGTGTATTAAGTCACTACAAATATCCCAAACACGTCTCATGCCTTGTGTGTGTGCTTGAATGTACTATCTATATTGACCTACACACCAAACCCCGTCACTATATCCTCCCATGTCATACACATCATCACATCTTACATAAACACTAAACCATCCCATTTGCTACGGTTATGGCTTGTTATCATATCAAAATGAAGCTCATGAAAAATCAAAAGTGTAGAAATAGTGTGTACTCAGGCTAGAAGTGTAAGTTGTGCAAAGATTAAGGCTCAAATAAAGACTCTTGTTTAAAAATAAAAAAAATAAAAAAAAGCCTTATATGCTCTAATGTGTAAAAGTTGCAGAAAAATAAAGCAACTTAAAGTTTAGCACAAGTTGATTGATTAAATAATTCATGCCTAGACGCTTGATTTGTGATGAGCACCAAAATAAAAGTTTAAAGCATAATCAATAGCTAGCCAATAATCCCGTACCCACCTAGCTTCTCCACCACCAATTCACCATATCCCTACTTGAACTTTAGAGAAGTCCTAATTGATCTTTAGGACGAGTTTTAGCTTGTTGATGAAGGTTTCAAATGATGTTTTGCTCTTGTTCTTAATGTTCAAATCCGTTCTTGTGGTCCATTTGTATTTAAACATTAGCAGTTTTTCAAAATTTGTCATATGCGTGTAAAATTTGAAAATTCTTGTGCTTAATTTCCAACCGCATATGTTTGTTGAGTGAGCCTAGGTTATGAGTGGTAAAATGAGAGAGATCCATAGAGGTATAGAGTTGAGGCGAAATGCTATCATGAGACTCTTGTGTTCGATGCTTTTTGAAGCTTTGTTCACTAAGAAGTATGGAATTGGAATCTCTCTTGTTGTAGCACTTTAGCTTGCACTTCCCAAGCTTTTTCTTAGGGGTCTTATCATGCATGTGTCTCAATTCGGTTCGCCCATCATTGCATCTCTGTCTATAGTTGGCTCAACAGGAAAGACGTTTGTGGGTGTCGTACTGTAAACCCTCACGAGACTTCACTCATCCTACTAGGGATCGCTGATGAGGTTGTTTGTATACTCAACAAAATAATATAGTTTTTGGTTGATTCTTGAAAACTCTTTTAAGCCACTTAATTCTTTTAAAATGTGATTTGATAGCAAAATAGTGAGCATGTTCATTCCATAGGGAATGGAGTGTTAATTAGATAAATTGACTAATCTTTGAACAATAAAATAAATCATAGTGTTTGATAGATGTGTGGTTTCTAAAACCACCAATGCTAACTACTAAAATGAAAATACACAAAAATGTTATGAAAAATAGAATACTCAACACCTTGATAAGAATAGTGATAAAATCAATTAATAAGATAGCTAAGGAATAGATCGATTAACAATTGAATGTGGGTAAGCTAACTAGCTACTTTAATGTACCAATCTCATTATGTTAACCACTTAGAGGCTTAGATTAGTGGGGTTGATATACCCACCACTAATCTATCATATCCAATGGGTTCTCAATCACACAAGGAGTGTCAATCCACATATGAATATATAACAAATTACTCCACTCAAGATTGCAATTAACAAGTGATATACAAGTCAATTATAATGAATGGAATCTAATTAATTTGAATGAATAGAACACATAAGAGATTCATTACAAGCTAAGCTAAACCCACAACCAATTGATCCTCAAATCTATCCCCTAGATTAGGGGTTTAGTTACACATATTTGCAATAAATAAAAAGAAGTAAATAGTAAGGAAATAACCCTTGGGTCACCTTCTTTAAGCTTGATCCTTCTTCTCCTCTGTGCTCCTAGATGCAAGGAATAAAAGTAGAGGATATGTCTTGGAATGTGGGTGTTTTGGTGGAAAGTGACTAAGGATTTTGGTGGAGAAATGGTGGGATGAGGAATGATGTAGGGAAGGAATCAAGGCTTTGTGTTGAGGTTTGGATGGATTAGATGAGTTCAAGGATAGAAATGGAGGAGGATGAATGGTGTGCCATGGATAAAGAGCTAGATCTTAAAGATGTATTCTCTGCTCTCTTTCTCAGAATTCGGATCCCTTTGAAAATGAATGGCTATTCTATTTATACACACTCTTGGACTTGTACTAAGAACTGCTTGATTCGCTTATGTGGCGCCTAGTTCGCAGTTTCGTCTCTATGGCGACCCTGGGTGCGTAAAACGGTTAGATGCTAAGGTCGCTATGAGAACCATCTTTTTTGCCATCTAGCAAGTGGCGACCAAGTGCAATTTGTGTAGAGGTCGCCACTTGCATCTCGAGGTCGCCATAGCGACCATAAGTGCTGACCCTGCAAAGTGTGAAGGGGTCACCACTTGCAGCATCAAGGTCGCCATGGCAACCATAAGTGGCGACCTTGCCTTGTTTGAAAGAGGTCGCCACTTGCAAGGGTGGTCGCCATGGCGACCCCAAGTGGCAACCCACCTGATTCTTTTAGAGTCCTTCTGTGGTCATGGCAACCAAGTGGCGCCCAAATGGTGATCTTCTGATGGCTTGGAGAATCCTCTGTCGCTATGGTGCCCATGTAGCGACCTCCTCATGTCTAAGTGGCGAATATGCCCTGTTTCTTCCCATTTGTAAGACATTTTCCACACAAGTCCTCCACTTCAACTAAATTGCTTCTGGAACCTAATTAAACCTGAAACACTCAATTTAACAACATTAAACACGGGGAAATGCCTGAGAATCAAGCTAAAAGAATCGAAAGTGAGGTCCAAAATCATACCAATTTTGGCTTGATCAAATACCCCCAAACCAATCTTTTGCTAGTCCTCGAGCAAACTAATCACAAGCAACCCCCAAAGACATGCATTATTGCTTTCTTATGGTCAATGTGCGAAGCCAACAATGAAGAGATTAAAACAATTATGCAATAGTGAGGACTTCAACATGTAAGAGTATGTCAAGTAAAGATTAAAAATGTGCCACTCTTAGGTATGATTGTACGCAATGCGATCTTACATTCAAAATGCTAAAGCTTCAAAGCAAAGGTGCTATTTAGTTTAGAATGTAATTCGCTTTGATACTAAACCTCACCGGATTCTCTCTTCTTTTCTCCAAGACTCCTAGGTTCACTCAATATCATACATGTGCAATATGAATTCATGTTATGGCATCTAATTGATTGCACATGATAATCATTAAAAACGTAATTTCCTAAAAAGTGGTCTCATTAATGGAATTGCAAGACATGAATTAGAAAGAACATGCATCAACCAAATTGTACAAAATGGACAATCCTAAAGATCATAAAGGTCTTTTCTTTGGTTGTAATGGGCCTAAGGTTATGGTGAAACAAAGAATGGGAAAAATGGATATCAAGGAACCAAATGATTACATTAAGGCATACATTCTAATTTTTAGTTCCACAAGTTTCACACATAATGTTCACACTGTTAGGATTATGCTCAATAGCAAGAGTGTAATGGTGTAATTAACAATCTTATTCAT
This sequence comes from Acer campestre, assembly GCA_954870605.1. NCBI lineage: Eukaryota > Viridiplantae > Streptophyta > Magnoliopsida > Sapindales > Sapindaceae > Acer > Acer campestre. The sequence continues at coordinate 9,826,474 of OX940807.1, forward strand.
ATTAATAAAGTGATTTCTGGTTTAAACAAATCTTATAACATTTATAGTTTAAATAATTGTTAAAGTAAATAATCATAAGGTCTAAAGACTATGAGAAAAGAAGAATTGTTCATACATCTGGATATGTATGTGGTAGACACAATTCTTTAGTTAGTCTTGAATATCGTTCACAACTTAAGTTAAAGGTTGGGCACCTTTATCTTGTTAAAGTTGTAGAATTCTTTTGCTAGCATTTGAGTGGGATCAAATGAGATATGATGAGTCTAAAATCATCGGAGTGTCTTCGAGCAAAAGGATCTAGTGCACTGGGTGTATTGAACAGGATCACAATGAAATACTTTGTCTATAACCGTCAGTAGATAAAAGTAATTTCATTATCAGGACAATCGGAGAGTCTATCTTAATCCTGAGATAAATGATGGACTTATGGTTGCAGGTGATATCATTTGAGCTATCAATGAGTACGATTATATCGCATAGTCTATCCTCGATAGTTTGGTGATATTCATTTGTTAATCGATAGAGGACTTCATTTATAGATATGGACATCGTGGCTCCATTTATTAAATGAGAGTATAATATCATCATATGGATGTTTTGAGGTAATTGGATATTAAATCTCAACGTTGAGTTTTCAATAGTGTCTATTGAAAACATGGCTTCTGGACAAGTCAAAGTATCCAAGTTCAAAATGTGGTCATATGAGTAAATATGGTAACTTGGAGAGTTATAGGCGGTCTATGAACTCTTGGCGATTACTGATATTAATCACGAGGATACACTATCTCCAATATGATTGTTTAGGGTATGAATGAGGAAGCATCTTCCTTTTCTGTCTTTATTTAAGAGTTCAATTTTAGCTCTTTAGTGGAATGAGCTAAAATTAATGGATCGGACCTAAATGAATCATTTGTTGATTGTGATTAGGTTATGTCTATTGGAGCTTAAATTTAGATAGCCCGCCAAGATCCCCAATCCACACGGACTTGCATGGATCACTTGATATATTCTACCGGACCAATTTGGGGTCCATTTAGAATTGCAATTTAATATATTAAGAATATAATTTGCACATTATTTATGTAATGGGCTGCACAATTATATTTATATATTAATGGATGACATGTGGGCTTGTTTCTTTTAGTAAGATTGGGTCTAGTTCACATGTGGGCTTTTTAATTAAAGTCCAAAGGATTAAATGAAATGAGAAAATAATATTTGGGCCCAATATGTATATGGGGCGGCAACTAGGTTAATAACCTAATATATTATTTTGTTTTCATTAATTAATTAAATGAGAATTAATTAATTCATTAATTAATTATTTAATTAAGATACAAATCTTTTCTCATTAGGAAATATGTTTCCTAAAGGTATACTATTGGTAGTAGTATAATTAAATAGAAAGACTTGTTTGAAAAGGAAATAAATAATTAGTTTTATTTATTCAAACAGGAAGTCTTTTTATTTTAGTCAAATAAGGAATAAAAGATTATTGAGTTTGATTAGGGTTTGGAAATCTTAAACAAAATAGGAATTAGGGTGCAACTAAATCTCCAATCTTTTAGGAGTAAAATTGCGGCAACCCTAATTGTTTTTGGTTAAGGATTTCGGTCACCCTAGGTTAAAATAAGAAGAAAATTTCGGCCACCACCAGTGCATGTGTGCAGAAAATATTTTTCTTCTTCTTCTTAACTCATAGCAAGAGATCTATTATTCTACTAAGAACAAAAAGAACATAGATTATTCTTTGATTGTATTCTAGTTGCTTATTCATCAATAAGCTTGTGAATACGAAATCGATCAAGGTTCACGCGAGTTTCGATCATTAGATTGTGAACTCAAAAGTGACCGGAATAATCTTAGGTTCTTTTAGATTGTTTTTGTGACTAACGAACAAGAGAGAAAAGTTTGTTTAATCCCATCACAGGTTTGCAATTCAAAGAAAGGGAGACCACGCTCCTAGGTGATCCACGTTCGTGCTAGGATTGAAGATCTTGCGGATTACCATCGACGCAAGTCAATCGGATCACGCGACAAGAGGTATTAAATTCTTTTATTACTTTCTTATATATATATGTTTGATTAATCAAAAGGGTTTAAGGTTCATAATTGGAAAAATTTTAAAAGCTACCCAAACACTATTTTTTAGTCTCGCTTCCGCTGCGGGTACTACGGTATTTTTCCCTACACACACTTCAAGGTGTCCAGGCTCACAATTATACATGTGTATGCTACTCTTATTTTCAACTTGAGTAGTTCATTTACTTCTTTTCTTTTCTAGGCCATTTGTGCCTAATTTCTTGGTTCTCTTTTTCTTTTGCTTGCCAATTCTTTTCTTTGCATGCCTTTCGTTTTCTTTTCTTTTCACACTCTTTTCAAGCTTTGTTTTTCTTTCAAATTTTCTTTTCAAACATTCTTGCTTTGCAAGACTCTTGCACACATTTACATGCCTAGGTACACACCTTACATTTACAAGTTCAAAATTTTACATTGATTTCCTAAACCTTAGTAAATCATTTGGTCAAGGTAGGTCAATTATTATAAGGCTATAAGGTTCATGTAGATGTGGTTTATGAAATAAAAGCTTCAAATGTGTTTGGCTTCAAAGGGGCTTGGGAGCACACATATTCACATTGGTTGGAAGTGTTTAGGCCAATAGCAGTTTTCACATGCATCGCCTAAAATCATTTCTAAAGGCTTGTCCACTAGGCAAAATAAGGCATCCACAAGCAGTCCATAATATTCTATGGCAAACAACATTTAGTGCAAATGAGACCAATACATGCTTTTATGAGTGTTTGAGAATGAGTGTTTAAAGAGTGAATGTTTACAACTCAACGCATGCTTTTTAAAGGCTGTGTTTGTGATCCTCACGGGAATCTCCACTATTAATTCTTAGCCATCAAGCAAATTTGATAATTCACTCAACATTAAGAGAAAAATATTAACGCACTTTGTTCAATGACACCCTAAGTGGCATGGTGTTAATCTAAACCAAACACTAGCAAAGATGCACAATTCCTCACTACATCATGTAAAGAACAATCTCCACAAGCAAAGCATGCTCAAATATGGCAATATCACAAAAAAAAAATTCAAAAAATTTGGCACACAATTTGAAAACCAAGCATCATGGCGTTGCGCAAATGTACCCCCAAACCTAAATTGGACATTGTCCTCAATGTTCATGGGTGGTATAAATAACGACAACAAGCGCAACCCAACAAGTTTCAAGCAATAATTCGACAAGCAAAGGCAAAAACAAAATATATCAATAATCCAGCATATTGCCCTCTCATCCATCCATTCACAAAATCCAAACAACAACATATATCAATAATGCACAAATGTCCTAAATCCACTAACAAAATCCAATCCACACCCTTATTCTATGCGGAAGCAAAATAAAGGCAAAAATGAAAAATATAGAGCAAAAGGAAAAGAATTGCAAAAACCAAAAGTTTATGAAAATCAAAACTACTAAGCAAAAAGGAAGAACAATTGTTATCCGATCGGATCAGTCAATTCTTCATTTGAAATAGGCTCCCAAGTTGGGTCTCCTCCCCTATATGGCTTCAACCGATGGCCATTCACCTTAAACCTTTTGCCTTTCTTCAAACTTTCAATCTCAATGGCGCCATGTACAAACACTTGCACAACTCTGTAAGGTCTTGTCCATCTTGACTTAAGCTTTCCAGAAAATAACCTCAAACGGGACTCAAATAGGAGTACTAACATTCCTGGATGGAAATCTTTCCTTCTAAGCTTCTTATCATGGTAGAATTTAGTCTTCTCCTTGTAAAGCCATGCATTTTTATAAGCTTCTAACTGAAACTCCTCAAGTTCACTGAGTTGTAGCTTCCTTTCCTGTCCAGCTTTGTCAAGGTCTAGGTTTAACTTTCGAATAGCCCATAAGGCATTGTACTCTAGTTCCACCGGTAAGTGACAAGCTTTCCCAAAGACTATCCGGAAGGGACTCATTCCTATCGGGGATTTGTAGGCTGTCCTGTATGCCCACAATGCATCACTCAGTTTTGGATGCCCAATCTTTTCTACTACTGTTGACTGTTTTTCTAAGATTTGCTTTATGTGCCGGTTACTCACCTCCACTTGTCCCGAGGTTTGAGGATGGTACGGAGTTGCCACCTTATGTCTAACCCCATATTTCTTTAATAAGGCTTTGAAAACTCTATTACAAAAGTGACTCCCACCGTCACTTATTATTGCCCTTGGTGTTCCAAACCTTGCGAAGATATATTCCTTGATGAACCCAACAACCGTGTGGCTATCGCTCGTTCTAGTGGGGATTGCTTCCACCCACTTAGATACATAATCTACCGCCACCAAGATGAAATTATACCCATGGGAAGTAACAAATGGCCCCATAAAATCTATCCCCCATACATCAAACAACTCGATCACATGCTCACTGTTCAATGGCATCTCATCTATCTTCCCAATGTTCCCCGACCTTTGGCATCTATCGCACCTCAAACAAAATTCATAAGAATCCTTTGCCAAGGTTGTCCAATAAAACCCGCTTTAGAGAATCTTCATCATTGTCTTCTTACCACTATAATGTCCTCCACATTCACGTTCATGGCAAAATCTTAATATTTCTCCTTGCTCGTTTTCCGGAACACATCTTCAGATAACCTGATCTGGACCACGCTTAAACAAGTATGGCTCATCCCATAAGTAGAATCTAGTACTAGCAATGAACCTCTTTCGCTCTTGAGGGTTCAATTCCGAAGGGATCACCTTTGATGCTAAAAAATTGACGATGTCCGTAAACCATGGGTCTTTATCCTGTATTACCCACAACTGTTCATCGGGGAAACATTCTCTTAGTGGAATCGCATCATCCTCCATAAGAGTTCCTTGAGTTAGTCTACTTAGATGGTCCGCCACCACATTCTCACACCCCTTCTTATCCCTAATCTCAAGGTCAAATTCTTACAATAAAAGTATCCACCTAATCAACCTCGGTTTTGCGTCCTTTTTATGCAAAAGATACCGGATAGCGGCATGATCCGTGTATACAACCACTTTGACGCCCACCAAATATTGCCTAAACTTTTCCAAGGCAAATACTATTGCCAATAACTCCTTTTCCGTAGTTGAGTAATTCATTTGAGCGTTATTGAGAGTTCTTGATGCATAATAAATGACATGTGGAAGCTTTTCTATGCGCTGTCCCAAAACTGCCCCTATAGCATAATCGGAGGCGTCACACATAAGCTCAAAGGGAAAACACCATTGCGGTGGCATAATGATGGGAGCCGAGGTTAGCGCCTCTTTCAAAGTCTTAAAGGCAATGCTACAATCTTCATCGAACTTGAATTCTACATCTTTTTGAAGGAGGGTACACAACGGTCTTGCAATTTTCGAGAAGTCTTTAATGAACCGCCTATAAAACCCCGCATGACCCAAAAATGACCTAATATCCTTGACCAATCTAAGAGGAGGCAAACTCTTCATTACTTCAATTTTTGCCTTATCGACCTCAATTCCCTTTTCAGAAATCACATGCCCTAGCACAATACCATTTCTAACCATAAAGTGGCATTTCTCCCAATTGAGCACTAGGCTCATCTCCTCACATCTCTTAAGCACCAAAGATAGATTCTTCAAACATTCATCAAATAAAGCCCCAAACACTGAAAAATCATCCATGAAGATTTCTATCATGTTCTCTACCATATCCGAAAAGATTGAGGTCATGCACCTTTGGAAAGTGGTCGGTGCGTTGCATAGCCCGAAGGGCATCCTCCTATACGCATACATGCCAAATGGACATGTAAACGTAGTCTTCTCTTGGTCTTCAAGGGCAATGGCTATTTGGTTATATCCTGAGTAACCATCTAGGAAGCAGTAATGGCTATGACCTACGAGACGCTCCAACATTTGGTCAATGAAGGGAAGAGGAAAATGATCTTTTCTAGTGCTAGTGTTCAGTTTCTTATAATCTATACACACCTTCCATCCAGTCTATAGCCATTGCAGAATTAATTCATTTTGCTCGTTCTTCACAACTGTGATTCCGGATTTCTTGGGTACCACATGTATGGGGCTTACCCACTTGCTATCTGAAATCGGGTAGATGATTCCCACATCTAACAGCTTCAACACCTCATTTTTGACGACTTCTTGCATGACCAGATTCAATCTACGTTGCGCTTCCTTAGTCGGCTTTGTGTCTTCCTCCAACTGGATCTTATGCATGCACAATGTTGGGCTAATTCCCTTGATATCGTCTAGTGTCCATCCTATAGCTTTTCTATATTTCCTCAAGATCACAAGCAATCTCTGCTCCTCACTTGAGTCTAGGTTAGCTGCAATGATAACCGAAAAAGCTTGATTATCATCCAAGAACGCATACTTCAAGTTTGAAGGAAGTTCTTTCAACTCTAGTTTCTTTGGGGAGGGTTCATCCTTGTTGCTCCCCTGTTGTTCAACCAAACCATTTTCTACTCCACTTTCCTCAGTAATCACTTCGTCTACTACTTCTTGATAACATACCCTCATGTTAGCTTCTTCCTCAATCTCATCCAAGATATCCACACTATAGCAATCATGTGCCCCAATTAGACAAGCCAAGGACTCAAATACTTTATACTCCACCACTTCATCCAAAACCTTCAATGTCAACTTTCCCTCATGCACATTAATCACTGCCTTTGCTGTAGCCATAAAGGGGTGTCCCAAAAGAATCAAAAGAATCACATAGTCTTTTTCATCCGGATCGGTCTCCATTTCTAGTACTACAAAGTCTGGAGGGATGATTAGCTTATCAACCTGGATAAGGACATCCTCAACTATTCCTCTAGGTTGCCTAGCCGATTGATCCGCCAAAATGAGGGACATTTTAGTTAGTCTCAACTGTTAGGATTATGCTCAATAGCAAGAGTGTAATAGTGTAATTAACAATCTTATTCATATTAATAAAGTGATTTCTGGTTTAAACAAATCTTATAGCATTTATAGTTTAATAATTGTTAAAGTAAATAATCATAAGGTCTAAAGACTATGAGAAAAGAAGAATTGTTCATACATCTGGATATGTATGTGGTAGACACAATTCTTTAGTTAGTCTTGAATATCGTTCACAACTTAAGTTAAAGGTTGGGCACCTTTATCTTGTTAAAGTTGTAGAATTCTTTTGCTAGCATTTGAGTGGGATCAAATAAGATATGATGAGTCTAAAATCATCGGAGTGTCTTCGAGCAAAAGGATCTAGTGCACTGGGTGCATTGAACAGGATCACAATGAAATACTTTATCTATAACCGTCAGTAGATAAAAGTAATTTCATTATCAGGACAATCGGAGAGTCTATCTTAATCCTGAGATAAATGATGGACTTATGGTTGCAGGTGATATCATTTGAGCTATCAATGAGTACGATTATATCGCATAGTCTATCCTCGATAGTTTGGTGATATTCATTTGTTAATCGATAGAGGACTTCATTTATAGATATGGACATCGTGGCTCCATTTATTAAATGAGAGTATAATATCATCATATGGATGTTTTGAGGTAATTGGATATTAAATCTCAACGTTGAGTTTTCGATAGTGGCTATTGAAAACATGGCTTCTGGACAAGTCAAAATATCCAAGTTCAAAACGTGGTCATATGAGTAAATATGGTAACTTGGAGAGTTATAGGCGGTCTATGAACTCTTGGCGATTACTGATATTAATCACGAGGATACACTATCTCCAATATGATTGTCTAAGGTATGAATGAGGAAGCATCTTCCTTTTTCTGTCTTTATTTAAGAGTTCAATTTTAGCTCTTTAGTGGAATGAGCTAAAATTAATGGATCGGACCTAAGTGAATCATTTGTTGATTGTGATTAGGTTATGTCTATTGGAGCTTAAATTTAGATAGCCCGCCAAGATCCCCAATCCACACGGACTTGCATGGATCACTTGATATATTCTACCGGACCAATTTGGGGTCCATCTAGAATTGCAATTTAATATATTAAGAATATAATTTGCACATTATTTAGGTAATGGGCTGCACAATTATATTTATATATTAATGAATAACATGTGGGCTTGTTTCTTTTAGTAAGAATGGGTCTAGTTCACATGTGGGCTTTTTATTTAAAGTCCAAAGGATTAAATGAAATGAGAAAATAATATTTGGGCCCAATATATATATGGGGCGGCAACAAGGTTATTAACCTAAAATATTATTTTGTTTTCATTATTTAATTAAATAAGAATTAATTAATTTATTAATTAATTGTTTAATTAAAGTAACAAATCTTTTCTAAATAGGAAATATGATTCCTATTTGTATACTATTGGTAATAGTATAATTAAATAGAAAGACTTGTTTGACAAGGAAATAAATAATTAATTTTATTTATTTAATCAAATAGGAAGTCTTTTTATTTTAGTCAAATAAGGAATAAAAGATTATTGAGTTTGATTAGGGTTTGGAAATCTTAAACAAAATAGGAATTAGGGTGCAACTAAATCTCCAATATTTTAGGAGTAAAATTGCGGAAACCCTAATTAGTTTTGGTCAAGGATTTCGGTCACCCTAGGGTAAGAAAGAAGAGAAATTTTCGGCCACCTATATATGCATTCATATAATTTTCGGCCAGCTCTAAGGGCAAGGGTGCAGAATTATTTTCTTCTTCTTCTTCAAAACTCATAGTTAGAAATATTTTATTCTACTAAAACAAAAGAAAAAGGAACATAGATTATTCTTTGATGGTGTACTACTTGCTTAATCATTGATAAGCTTGTGTATACAACATCGATCAAGGTTCACGCGAGTTTCGATCATTAGATTGAGAACTCAAAAGTGACCGGAATAATCTTAGGTTTCTTTTGATTGTTTTTGTGACTAACGATCAAGAAAGAAAAGTTTGTTTAATCCCATCACAGGTTTGCAATTCAAAGAGAAGGGAGACCACGCTCCTAGGTGATCCACGTTCGTGCTAGGATTGAAGATCTTGCGGATTACCATCGACGCAAGTCAATCGGATCACGCGACAAGAGGTATTAAATTTTTATTACTTTGTTATATATATTTAATTAATCAAAAGGGTTTAAGGTTCATAATTGGAAAAATTTTAAAAGCTACCCAAACACTATTTTTTAGTCTCGCTTCCGCTGCGGGTACGTTATTTTTCCCTACAATTGGTATCAGAGCCTAGGTTGAACCCTTTTAATTAATTAAACATATATATACGTGGATCGATTTCTTTTATTGTGATTATGCATGTTTTAGAAAGAGATGGCACTCTAGGTATTCGCATATATTATTACATGTGATGTATGGATTAATATATGTTTTTATGTGGATTGTTATTGCTCGATTTTGGCTCTAGATTTTCAATGTATTTTTGGTTTCGGAATTGTAACAAGAAGGGTGGTCTATCATCGCCATAATTCCTTCTTGGTAGTTGCTAGGATTTTTTTTTATGTATTAAAATTGCTGCAGTTTTTAATGTATTATTTATTATAATGTGCAGTATTTTTTTACTGTCATGAATAAAAAAAAAAAAAAAAATTTCTGCAGTAATTTTATTTGATTAAATTAAATTGTAACACATCCTACATCGAAGAATTGAAGAAACGAAGCAACCGGAACCAAGAACGAGCACCGTCCGCACCCTAGGAGTGGATTGGGCTGCGCATGGCATGCCCGAAATCCAGTGGGCTGCGCACGGCAGCCTTACAACCAAGAGGGCTGCGCACGGCAGCCATGCAAGGCCCATGGGCTGCGCATGGCAGCCCCTTACGTGGGGTTGTGGGCCGTGCAATCCCGTGGAGAGAGGCTGGAGGATGGGCTTATGATGATGGGCCACTCGAAGATCTTGTATTCCTATATCAATGTAACTTATTTGTTTTTCTAGGATGGGCCAAAATTGTTGCTATTTAATTTATGCTTAAATATTACAATATTTGTTGTTGTATGATAACATGACATATAGAATAGGAGTGCCACTCATATATCTCTTTTGCTATGAACATGCATTGAATGATTTAGGTATCTAAATTGGCATCTAGATAACTTGGTAAATCATTCTATGGGATTTAATCACACGCCTTAAATAATTGAGTGGGAGAAGGTGTTTTTGTAACACCTATGGCTTCCAAGATTAGTTGAGCTTAATTATTTTATGGTAATTCCCCAAAGGGACATCCATAAATGGAATTAAGCAATATACTTCCTTACAAGGATAGACTAGACAATGGACTCAACGAGATCTACTCCCAAAGGAGGGATTTTCGTTAGAGAAAATTGAGGGTCGATATCTTGGTGACACACTCAATGTAATTTTATTGATATCCTCCAAAGAGTTCTTGTCAGTAAAATTGCAAGGCTAAAATTGAAAACGCTGGTTGTTATGTTAACAATTAGGTGGGACCTAGTCTAACTAGTAAATGGTGCGAACTCCCAAAGGAGGCGTAACATTTATGGGTGTTAGATCACCGTTGAATTTTATGATTGAGTTATTCATTTAATTCAAGATAAATATTTAAAAGTGCTTTATAATGATTATTTACTTATATATATGTTTTGTTTTCATTCAGAAATCATGACCCCATCACTTATGAACATCCTGAAAGATAACACCTTAACTGGAGATAACTATGTTACATGGAAAAGGAAAATTGGGTTGTTGCTGCAAAGTGAAAAACATAAGTTTGTTCTAACCACTCCTAAACCACCTGCTCCTACAATTGAATCAAGCATTGTACAAAGAGATGAGTATGAGCAGTGGAAGACTTCAGATGATATGGCCAAATGTTATATTATGGCCACTATCTCCGACGTGTTGCAACAGCAGCATGAAGGAATGGAGTCTGCTGCTGATATAATGATGTCTCTAGAGGAGATGTTTGCTATGAAGTCCAGGACGACTAAGAGAGAGGCAGTGACTGCTTTTATGAATCTTAGGATGAAACCTGGACAGGCTGTGAAAGATCACATGATGAAAGTCATAGCACATCTCAACATTGCTGAACTGCATGGCGCTGAGATAGATGGTGAGACAAAGATTGATATGGTTGTCAATTCATTGTCAGATTCCTTTGATCAGTTCAAATTGGATTACACTTTGAACAAAAAGGAATACACCTTACAGAGCCTGATGCAAGATGTTCAAAGTGCTGAAAAGATCCTTGTGAAAGGCAAAGGTCAAGAGATTCATATGGTTGGTAAAGTTGCTACTGTTAAGGCCCGTCAAAAGGTCAAGAAACAACAGAAGAAAAAGCAACTTGGGCCTACCAAGAAGGAGACCAAGAAAGTAACCAAGATCAAAGGGAAATGCTTCTTTTGTGGTGAAAAGGGACATTGGAAGAGAAATTGCCCAAAGTCCCAGAACAAGAAGGAAGAAGGTAATTTGAATTATCTTGAAACATGTTTTTTGGCTGATTCTACAGATTCTTGGATCATAGACTCAGGAGCCACTAATCATGTTTGTTATTCCTTGCAGGGGTTCCAAGAAAGGAGAAGGCTGAATAAAAATGAGATCAATTTGCGTCTGGGCAACGGAACGTTAGTGTCTGCAAGTGCAGTGGGACATATTAGAGTTTATTTAGATTCTAGAAGGCATTTAGATTTAATAGACGTTTATTATGTACCTCAATTCAAGAGGAATTTAATTTCAGTTTCTTGTTTGAATAAATTTGGATATTCGGTTACTTTTAATAAAGTTTTTATTATTAGTAAGAATGACAAAGTTATTTGCAAAGGTACATTGGAAAACGGTCTATACTTCTTGCATAGAAATATCTCTCACTCGTTAGACACAGAAATAACGGAACCTAATCATAAAAGAGTTAAATTATCAAAAGATGAAACCTACCTTTGGCATTTACGCTTAGGTCATATTAACCTTAATAGGATTAAAAGATTGGTAAGTGACGGACCTTTGAGTGACTTAAAGGTTGATGATCTACCAACTTGTGAATCTTGTTTGGAAGGTAAAATGACCAAAAGGACGTTCTCTGCCAAAGGTGCCAGAGCCACTGAATGTTTAGGATTGATACACACTGATGTATGTGGACCTATGAGCATTCAAGCTAGAGGTGGATATGAGTACTTCATCACTTTCACAGATGATTACTCAAGATTTGGATATGTGTATCTCATGCGACATAAGTCGGATGCTTTTGACATGTTCAAAGCATTTAAAGCTGAAGTGGAAAATCAGCTTGAGAAACACATAAAAATCTTGAGATCTGATCGTGGTGGAGAATATCTATCTGGTGAGTTTCAGCAATATCTTATTGATAATGGGATAGTTTCTCAGTTTTCTGCACCTGGTACACCTCAACAAAATGGGGTAGCAGAAAGGAGAAATAGAACTCTTTTGGATATGGTTAGGTCTATGTTGAGTTATTCAACACTTCCTATTTCTTTCTGGGGATATGCTTTACAAACTGCAATATACATTCTAAACCGTGTACCATCTAAGTCTGTTCCTAAAACACCGCATGAGTTGTGGACTGGGCGCAAGCCTAGTTTACAACACTTAAGGATATTTGGATGTCCTGTGCACGTGTTAAAAGGAAAGACAGAAAAGATGGAGTCCCGTTCAGAAACATGTATATTTGTAGGGTATCCGAAAGAAACTAAAGGATATTATTTTTATAGTCCTTCAGATCTTAAAGTATTTGTTTCAACAAATGCTAAATTTCTGGATAAGGACTATATGAATGATTTTGTGCCTAAAAGTAGAATTGTCCTGAATGAGATGTCAGGAGATACAATTCCACGAGAGGTTACACAACCTAACCCAATTGTAAATTCCGATCCAACACAAGGTCAACAACCTACCATTCCTCGTCGTAGTGGGAGGGTTAGAACACAACCCGAAAGATACATTGGTCTGGGAGAATCTGTAGAGAATCTCCCGGACGACGATGATCCCTATACGTACAAAGAAGCTATAGAGGATGTTGATAGTCGCCATTGGCAAAAGGCAATGCAATCCGAGATTGAATCTATGTTCAATAACAAAGTCTGGTCTCTTGTAGACTTGCCTAAAGGGATAAAACCCATTGGGTGCAAGTGGGTATACAAGAGGAAAAGAGGTATGGATGGAAAGGTGGAAACCTTTAAAGCTAGATTGGTAACTAAAGGGTATACACAGAAAGAAGGTATCGATTACGAGGAAACCTTCTCTCCTGTGGCCATGCTTAAATCCATTAGGATACTCTTATCCATCGCAGCATCTTCAGATCTAGAGATTTGGCAAATGGACGTCAAGACAGCTTTCCTTAATGGAAGTCTTGACGAGAGCATCTACATGATGCAACCAGAGGGATTCATTGAAAAGGGCCAAAAGGAAAAGGTATGCAAGTTGCAGAAATCCATATATGGATTAAAGCAAGCATCCAGATCCTGGAACATAAGGTTCGATCAAGCTATCAAAGGTTTTGGATTTATTCAGAATTTTGACGAACCTTGTGTATATAAAAGGATTAAGGGCGACAAGTTGGTTTTCCTGATTCTTTATGTTGATGATATACTACTCATCGGAAACGATGTAGGTGTATTGACATCAGTAAAAGAATGGTTAGCAAAACAATTTGATATGAAGGACTTAGGAGAAGCAAGTTTTATTCTAGGTATCCAAGTTATAAGGGATAGAAAGAATAGAACGATTGCATTATCCCAAGCTTCATACATAGACAAAATCTTGTCTAGGTTTTCCATGTAGGATTCCAAGAAAGGTATGTTACCTTTCAGACATGGAATCAAGCTTTCTAAGGAACAAGTTCCTAAGAATGAGCATGAAAAGCAGTTCATGAGTAGAGTTCCATATGCCTCGGCAGTTGGAAGTCTCATGTATGCAATGCTCTGCACTAGACCAGATATTTGTTTTGTTGTTGGCATAGTTAGCAGGTTTCAATTGAAACCTGGTCCTGATCACTGGACGGCAGTCAAGCATATTTTCAAGTATCTCAAGAGAACGAGAGATAATATGCTTGTATACTCTGGAGGGGATTTGATTCTCGTTGGGTATACAGATTCTGATTTCCAATCAGATTCTGACTCCAGAAAATCCACATCAGGGGCTATGTTTACTATTGGAGGAGAAGCAGTTATATGGAGGAGTATCAAGCAATCTTGTATTGCTGATTCCACCATGGAAGCTGAGTATGTTGCTGCATGCGAGGCTGCCAAAGAGGCTGTTTGGCTCCGCCAATTCTTGATTGACTTGGAAGTGGTTCCTAGTGCGAATAAGCAGATCACTATCTACTGTGACAACAGTGGAGCAGTGGCTAATTCGAAAGAACCAAGAAGTCACAAGAGAGGTAAACACATTGAAAGAAAATATCATCTTTTAAGGGAGATTGTTCAAAGAGGTGACGTGACGATTACCAAAATCGCGTCAGCGGAAAATCTAGCAGATCCCTTCACAAAGGCTCTACCTCAGAAGAGTTTCGATGGGCACCTAGAGAATATGGGCTTGAGAGATATGACACATTTGCTATAGCGCAAGTGGGAGATTGTTAGGATTATGCTCAATAGCAAGAGTGTAATAGTGTAATTAACAATCTTATTCATATTAATAAAGTGATTTCTGGTTTAAACAAATCTTATAGCATTTATAGTTTAATAATTGTTAAAGTAAATAATCATAAGGTCTAAAGACTATGAGAAAAGAAGAATTGTTCATACATCTGGATATGTATGTGGTAGACACAATTCTTTAGTTAGTCTTGAATATCGTTCACAACTTAAGTTAAAGGTTGGGCACCTTTATCTTGTTAAAGTTGTAGAATTCTTTTGCTAGCATTTGAGTGGGATCAAATGAGATATGATGAGTCTAAAATCATCGGAGTGTCTTCGAGCAAAAGGATCTAGTGCACTGGGTGCATTGAACAGGATCACAATGAAATACTTTATCTATAACCGTCAGTAGATAAAAGTAATTTCATTATCAGGACAATCGGAGAGTCTATCTTAATCCTGAGATAAATGATGGACTTATGGTTGCAGGTGATATCATTTGAGCTATCAATGAGTACGATTATATCGCATAGTCTATCCTCGATAGTTTGGTGATATTCATTTGTTAATCGATAGAGGACTTCATTTATAGATATGGACATCGTGGCTCCATTTATTAAATGAGAGTATAATATCATCATATGGATGTTTTGAGGTAATTGGATATTAAATCTCAACGTTGAGTTTTCGATAGTGGCTATTGAAAACATGGCTTCTGGACAAGTCAAAATATCCAAGTTCAAAACGTGGTCATATGAGTAAATATGGTAACTTGGAGAGTTATAGGCGGTCTATGAACTCTTGGCGATTACTGATATTAATCACGAGGATACACTATCTCCAATATGATTGTCTAAGGTATGAATGAGGAAGCATCTTCCTTTTTCTGTCTTTATTTAAGAGTTCAATTTTAGCTCTTTAGTGGAATGAGCTAAAATTAATGGATCGGACCTAAGTGAATCATTTGTTGATTGTGATTAGGTTATGTCTATTGGAGCTTAAATTTAGATAGCCCGCCAAGATCCCCAATCCACACGGACTTGCATGGATCACTTGATATATTCTACCGGACCAATTTGGGGTCCATCTAGAATTGCAATTTAATATATTAAGAATATAATTTGCACATTATTTAGGTAATGGGCTGCACAATTATATTTATATATTAATGAATAACATGTGGGCTTGTTTCTTTTAGTAAGAATGGGTCTAGTTCACATGTGGGCTTTTTATTTAAAGTCCAAAGGATTAAATGAAATGAGAAAATAATATTTGGGCCCAATATATATATGGGGCGGCAACAAGGTTATTAACCTAAAATATTATTTTGTTTTCATTATTTAATTAAATAAGAATTAATTAATTTATTAATTAATTGTTTAATTAAAGTAACAAATCTTTTCTAAATAGGAAATATGATTCCTATTTGTATACTATTGGTAATAGTATAATTAAATAGAAAGACTTGTTTAACAAGGAAATAAATAATTAATTTTATTTATTTAATCAAATAGGAAGTCTTTTTATTTTAGTCAAATAAGGAATAAAAGATTATTGAGTTTGATTAGGGTTTGGAAATCTTAAACAAAATAGGAATTAGGGTGCAACTAAATCTCCAATATTTTAGGAGTAAAATTACGGAAACCCTAATTAGTTTTGGTCAAGGATTTCGGTCACCCTAGGGTAAGAAAGAAGAGAAATTTTCGGCCACCTATATATGCATTCATATAATTTTCGGCCAGCTCTAAGGGCAAGGGTGCAGAATTATTTTCTTCTTCTTCTTCAAAACTCATAGTTAGAAATATTTTATTCTACTAAAACAAAAGAAAAAGGAACATAGATTATTCTTTGATGGTGTACTACTTGCTTAATCATTGATAAGCTTGTGTATACAACATCAATCAAGGTTCACGCGAGTTTCGATCATTAGATTGAGAACTCAAAAGTGACCGGAATAATCTTAGGTTTCTTTTGATTGTTTTTGTGACTAACGATCAAGAAAGAAAAGTTTGTTTAATCCCATCACAGGTTTGCAATTCAAAGAGAAGGGAGACCACGCTCCTAGGTGATCCACGTTCGTGCTAGGATTGAAGATCTTGCGGATTACCATCGACGCAAGTCAATCGGATCACGCGACAAGAGGTATTAAATTTTTATTACTTTGTTATATATATTTAATTAATCAAAAGGGTTTAAGGTTCATAATTGGAAAAATTTTAAAAGCTACCCAAACACTATTTTTTAGTCTCGCTTCCGCTGCGGGTACGTTATTTTTCCCTACATCAACTCATTCAACCCCAACTTCCTATAAATAGAGAAGGGCATCAAGTTGATGCTTGCCCCTAGGTCAAGCATAGCCCTCACTTGACCCTCTCCACCAATTGTTATATTGATAATGAAACTTCCTGGATCTTTAAGCTTCGGCAGGAGTATCTTCTGAATGACTGCACTTGCATTCTCGTCAAGTCTCTCTTGATTCTTTGGCCTAAACCTGTACTTCTCCTTATTTAATTCTTTGAAAAATTTCCCATATGCCGGCATCTTCTGAATTGCCTCTAGAAGAGGTAGATTGATTGTTACCTTAGAAAGCACATCATAAATATCCTTGAACGATTGTTCTAACCTATCCTTCTTCAACCTTCCCGGGTATGGTACACTTGAGAAACTAGGGTTGAGAGATGTGTTGTTACTAGGATTTCCCTTTGGTGGTTCTAATTCTTCCAGACTTAGAGCTTTCTCCCTATCAACGGTCTCTCTCTCTGGTACTACATCTTCATTATGACCTTCTATAGGTGATTTGTTGTTGTCAATAGTGACTCCCTCATTTTTTCTATCGTTCACTACTCTAACGCTTCTCAAAATGGCTCTTGCACTACCAAGATTGAGAGAGTCGCTTGAGCCCATCACCTCACCGCTTAACACTTTATCCGCAATCCTTCCCACATGCCCTTAAAGTCTACCAATTGATTCCTCTAGCTTTAAGAACCGACTTTGACTGGCCTCAATAAATCCATTCAAAAGCTTCTTATAGGTTGCTTGTGTTTCTTGAAGGTTTCTTCTCATCTCGTCTTCTATATCTTCTTCATGGAATTCCACCTCCTCGGGCACTCTTACTTGGCTTTCCACTCCCCTTGAGGATCTTGTGGCAAATGTCGTCATTTCTCTAGTGAAATTTGCCATTTGTTCCGCAAGAGAATCCATTTCCTGAAATTTGCACAACACAACACTACCACGTAAAAAAATTCAAATGAAACCTATAATGTAATACTACTTATCAATATGAGAAACAAAAGAAAATGTACACTAAAAAGAAAAGTCAATCTATGTAATCAATGCTACCATTCCTCGGCAGCGGCTCCATTTTTGATGAGGTCGTTTGTGTACTCAACAAAATAATATAGTTTTTGGTTGATTCTTGAAAACTCTTTTCAGCCACTTAATCCTTTTAAAATGTGATTTGATAGCAAAATAGTGAGCAAGTTCGTTCCACAGGGAATGGAGTGTTAATTACATAAATTGACTAATCTTTGAACAATAAAATAAATCATAGTGTTTGATAGATGTGTGGTTTCTAAAACCACCAATGCTAACTACTAAAATGAAAATACACAAAAATGTTATGAAAAATAGAATACTCAACACCTTGATAAGAATAGTGATAAAATTAATTAATAAGATAGCTAAGGAATAGATCGATTAACAATTGAATGTGGGTAAGCTAACTAGCTACTTTAATGTACCAATCTCATTATGTTAACCACTTAGAGGCTTAGATTAGTGGGGTTGATATACCCACCACTAATCTATCATATCCAATGGGTTCTCAATCACACAAGGAGTGTCAATCCACATATGAATATATAACAAATTACTCCACTCAAGATTGCAATTAACAAGTGATATACAAGTCAATTATAATGAATGGAATCTAATTAATTTGAATGAATAGAACACATAAGAGATTCATTACAAGCTAAGCTAAACCCACAACCAATTGATCCTCAAATCTATCCCCTAGATTAGGGGTTTAGTTACACATATTTGCAAAAATTAAAAGAAGTAAATAGTAAGGAAATAACCCTTGGGTCACCTTCTTTAAGCTTGGTCCTTCTTCTCATCTATGCTCCTAGATGCAAGGAATAAAAGTAGAGGATATGTCTTGGAATGTGGGTGTTTTGGTGGAAAGTGACTAAGGATTTTGGTGGAGAAATGGTGGGATGAGGAATGATGTAGGGAAGGAATCAAGGCTTTGTGTTGAGGTTTGGATGGATTAGATGAGTTCAAGGATAGAAATGAAGGAGGATGAATGGTGTGCCATGGATGAAGAGCTAGATCTTAAAGATGTATTCTCTGCTCTCTTTCTCAGAATTCGGATCCCTTTGAAAATGAATGGTTGTTCTATTTATACACACTCTTGGACTTGTACTAAGAACTGCTTGATTCGCTTATGTGGCGCCTAGATCGCAGTTTCGTCTCTATGGTGACCCTGGGTGCGTAAAATGGTTAGATGCTAAGGTCGCTATGAGAACCATCTTTTTTGCCATCTAGCAAGTGGCGACCAAGTGCAATTTGTGTAGAGGTCGCCACTTGCATCTCGAGGTCGCCATGGCGACCATAAGTGCTGACCCTGCAAAGTGTGAAGGGGTCACCACTTGCAGCATCAAGGTCACCATGGCGACCATAAGTGGCGACCTTGCCTTGTTTGAAAGAGGTCGCCACTTGCAAGGGTGGTCGCCATGGCGACCCCAAGTGGCAACCCACCTGATTCTTTTAGAGTCCTTCTGTCGTCATGGCGACCAAGTGGCGCCCAAATGGTGATCTACTGATGGCTTGGAGAATCCTCTGTCACCATGGCGCCCATGTAGCGACCTCCTATGTCTAAGTGGCGAAAATGCCCTGTTTCTTCCCATTTGTAAGACATTTTCCACACAAGTCCTCCACTTCAACTCAATTGCTTCTGGAACCTAATAAAACCTGAAACACTCAGTTTAACAACATTAAACATGGGGAAATGCTCGAGAATCAAGCTAAAAGAATCGGAAATGAGGGCCAAAATCATACCAATTTTGGCTTGATCAATCGCCTAGAGGTTTAAAAGACTTATCGCGTTCCTTTTATTTTCTTTATGTTTTTTCTTTCCATTGTCTTTCTTTTTGTTTGTTTGTTTGTTTTGGTTTTGCTCGAGGACGACCGAAAGATAGGTTTGGGGGTGTTTGATTGCTTCATTTCTACACAAAGTGTAGCCCCCTTTCCATATCGTTTTGAGTACGTTTCTCGGGTAAAACTGGGTTTTTAATGTTTCATTTGAGGTTTTTACAGATTTTTCTAATAGTAGGGGTGTTTCGACTCTAAATGAAGTTCTTTGGACAATTAGTGCAAATATGGAAAGTCTGGGGGCTTTAAACAGAGAGCCGCGGTCGTGCACAAGCGGCAAGGAGGAGATAGAAATCCTCCAAGATTACCGTGAATGAAGCACCGCTGTTGTGCACAAGCGGCAACAAAGCGACAGAAACCCCTCAGAATTGCCGCGGTCGAAGTGTCGCGGTTGATCAACCGCAGCAAGGAGGCGACAGAAACATTCTAATCCTACTGCAGTTAAACTACCGCGGTTGTTCAACTATGAAAATGCCAACTGCGGCAGTGCGACCCTTCGTCTTCCAGAGGGCAGTTTGGTCATTTTTGGGTCCATTATAAATATTCCTTCTAGGTCTTTCAGCCAGACATCATCCCCTAGCTCGAAATATTGTAGAAAGTTTCCATCTTGGCTCATCCCTTCACACATCACCATCCCATCCTTTACAACCCACCAAAATCCTACCTCTCCCTAACATCCAAACACACTAATCCCACCTCTTTTCCACAGCCATCATCACTTCACCTTTTGAGCAAGAAGAAGGATAGAAAGAGAAAAAGATTCAAAGAAGAAGAGGAAGCTCTCCATATAGTTTTCTCTATACTCTTTCTCTATACTCTTTCTCTTTTATTCTTTATTGTAGCCATGTACTCATTATTTCATATTTCGTGTATGGCTACTAGTTGTAATATGATGAGCTAAACCCATATTGCTAAGATTTGATGAAACCCCACCTTTGACTATACATTTAAATGAATTGATTCTTGTTTATCCCCTATGTGCAATATTGTAGTTTGTATGGGTATTTTAATGTACTTAATGCTTTCAATTGATTGATCTCCTTTTGAATTATTTTTGTGGTATGTTATGTACTAACCGAAGACGCATGCCACGTGTTCGATAAAATGCTCCCCTATGCATGCTTAGAAAAGTAGACCTACTTAGGCTAGCGTATAGGACTCGTTTAGTACACCAATGTCCGTAATGAACTCATTCGTACATTCCGGGTAATCGAAAGATAAGCTTGGGTATGTTTTTAGTGTGACTTACTCTACTTGACCAAGATTGTGGGTCAATATAAGGGTGTATGAGTATATGAATTGCATGAGCACGTTTGGGGGTGAATAACCGAGTCTAAATAGGAAGTCAATATAAGTATGGGGTGTAGTCAAGTCCTAGCATATTTCTCTCCATTATCACATTCGAGTTTAATTTCGTGTTATTTCTTTCATTGCTTTAGCATTAGTCTTTAATCAAGTTAGTTTACCTTGTTTATTTTGATAACCATCATTATTGATAGTTTGAATAGCAAATGGGCTAATCAATTTGGGTAATCGATCACTTGATTCCTTGGGAACGAACTTTACTTTCTATTGTGCTACTCTTCGACCTTGTTCTATTTCGAGTGTCACTAGAGTGATAGCCATTAGGGGTGTGTTGGTAATTTGCCACCCGAGACCTAATTTGAAAAACCTATAAATTCATCACTTTTTCTCCTTTCAAAACACTTGGTAATTCTTGATAGCCAAGAAACCTCCTTTCTACCATTCCTAATCCCTCCATTTCTCCTCTTCCTCAAACTCAACATCTAAATTACCTCACCTAAATCATTCCTCTCTTTCCATCTTCTCCACCCATTTCCTTTGTCACTTTCCATATGACTCCACCTATCTAGACATATCCTCAACACCCACTCTTTGCACAAGTTTCAAGCAAGGAAGCTCAAGGAAGGATCAAGCTTACAAGAGAGAGCCAAGGGTGATTTCTCTCCATTTTACTTCCTTTTCTTGTTTGTATTTATGTGTACTTAAAACCCCCATTTTAGGGGATGATTTGAGAGACTTTTTGGACATGAGTATTTATTAAAGCTTTAAATATTATGTTTGCATGATTTAAGTTCTATTTACTTTTTAATTAGATATGTGATTAAATGAGTATTGACACACTTGTTGATTACAATATGTTGTAGGATTTATTTGTGATAAAATTGATTGAGTTATTGACACACTTGATTGATTGTAGCACATAGTGAATAAGATAGGCTTTTGGAGGGGTGATCAACCTCGATTGCCTAGATCATTTGATCATCACTAACCGATCCCGCCGTAACCCCCTTTCCTTAATCGGTTAGGCATTGTGGTGAGAAGTTGTTTAGGGTTCGTAGTGACAGTCTAAACAACACTTTTGAATGAGATCGGTCCTTGATTGTGTAAATAGTGCATTAAAGAAGCCATGTATATATTGCTCATAGTCCGTTAGCTACTCTATCATTTCCCTAGAATTCAGATTAATTGATTATTTCATATATCTTATATAGATTTGTTGAGCATTCCATTTTATTAGTTTTGTTAGGTTTATTTTACATGTATGTTTAATGGCTTGACAACCCATTCACTCATCAATTTATCTATGATTTATTTTATCGCATTTAGATTAGCTAATTAATTCAACTAATTACTCTAATTCCCTGTAGAATGAATCCTACTTACCACTTTACTAATTTTCTAAGTGGATTTTTTTTAAGTGGTGAAATTGGTTTTCAAAACGATCACACATTAAAATGTATTTTGTTGAGTACACAACGACAGCTCATCAATCGACGATTTTGAATTGGCAATCGTGGCCATCGATCACAACCGCAGAATCAGACTAGAGACCACTGAACCAAAACGGAGGTTTCATTACCGATCTAACCGCCAATTCACCAAAAGTGGTGAATCCAGGGAGAAGTCAAGGCAATCTCCGAGAGCGGTCTTCGCACAAAACCAAGCACACTTATGTGCAAGCGCGAACGTTTCCGAACATCTACGGAAAATGAATTAAAGACACAAACACACAACAAGATACAATTCATAAAAGTGTATGTGTGAAAGTGACATGTGAAGAGAATGAACATAAATGCAAATAAGCTAAGTGAGTGTGTGCTACTAAATCTCTTCAATGAAAACTAAGCACTAGAGATATACCTTTAGAGTGCTTATCACCTTGAGGTCTTAAAAAGAGCCTTTGATCTTGATCCTTAATCACCTAAACTACCCCTACATGTCAAACCCCAATATGTAGTTTGTCCATGAAATAAGCCAATCAAAAACGGGAATCCTTACAAAGGGTTTAGTAAATAAAACCGCTAGTTGATCATTAGTACGTACGTGCTCAAGTATAGTGTATTTTTTCTCAACTAGTTCTCTTATGAAATGATGACTGATGTCAATATACTTAGTCCTAGAGTGTTGTACCAGATTCTTGAAAATATTAATGGTACTTATATTATCACCAAAAGAGGGTAAGAGTACCTTGATTAAATCTGTAGTCGACTAGCATTTGCTTCATCCATAGGAGTTGTGTGCATCCACTCCCCGCGGCTATGTACTTGGCTTCAGTCATGGACAAGGAAATCGAGTTTTGCTTCTTGCAAAACCAAGACACCAAGTTGTTCCCTAGAGAGAAGCAGCCGCCCGATGTTCTCCTCCTATCATCGCAATTTCCTGCCCAATCTGTATCACTGAAGCCAACTAAACTAGCATTAGTGTCAAACAAGTACCAAATCCCATAGTTGGAAGTCCCATTCACATAGCAAATGATTCTCTTAACGGAAGAGAGATGAGACTTATTAGGATCCGATTGGTACCTAGCACACACACTCACACTAAAAAATATATCAGGCCTACTTGCGGTCAAATAAAGCAAGCTATCAATCATGCCCTGATATAGAGTTTGATCTATATTTTTTCCACTAGCATTCTTGCTTAGCTTCAAAGCGGTACTCATAGGTGTATCACTATGTTTGGCATTTTCAAGACCAAACTTCTTCACTAGATTCTTATCATATTTGGCTTGGGTTATAAAAATCTCATCATTTAATTGCCTAATTTGCAAACCTAGGAAGTAACTTAGCTCACCAATAAGACTCATCTCAAATTCAAGAGACATAACATCAACAAATTGTTGGACCTTGGTGTTGTTGGTTGAGCCAAATACAATGTCATCAACATAGATTTGAGCTATAAATAACTCATCTTTGTTTCTCTTGATGAACAGGGTCTTGTCAACACTACCTCTTGTGTAGTCATTGTCAACAAGAAATTGGGTGAGGCATTCATACCAAGCCTTCGGTGCTTATTTCAACCCATCTAGAGCCTTCTTGAGGCAATAGACATGATTGGGGTGGTGTGCAACCACAAATCCCTTGGGTTGCTCAACAAACACTTCATTTTACAAGAAGCCATTGAGGAAGGCACTTTTCACATCCATTTGGTGCAATTTGAACTTGTGCACACAAGAAATGGACAAGAGAAGCCTAATGAACTCTAAACGGGCAACGAGAGCAAATGATTCCTCAAAGTCAATACCCTCAACTTGAGAGTACCCTTGTGCAACGAGTCTAGCCTTGTTATGCACTATGTTGCCATCCTCATCGGATTTGTTCCTATATATCCATTTAGTGCCTATGATATTAGTGTTCTTAGGCCTAGGAACTAGAGTCAAAACCTCATTCCTTTCAAATTGGTTTAGCTCTTCTTGCATTGCAAGAACCCAAAAATCATCATTCAAGGTCTCATCAACCTTTTTGGGTTCAATTTGAGAGGTGTAGCAAGTGTAGCTAATAATATTAGCTATTTGACATCTAGTCCTAACACCCTCATTCACATCTCCAACAACAACATATTTGTTATGGAGATGTCTAACCCATGGAACGGGTTCTTTAAAGTTCAAGAGAGGAAATCTATCAAGAGGTTGTGTGTCCTCTTGATCAAGATTGGATGTCCCAACAATTTGAGTCTCTACAACTTTCTCCAAGGGAGAATCATCTGCTACAACAGCCTCATTCTCATGTGTTAGGATTATACTCAATAGCAAGAGTGTAATAGTGTTTTTGATAATCTATTCATATTAATAAAGTGATTTCTGATTTAACAAGTCTTATAGCATTGATAGTTTAATTATTATAATTGTCAAAAGTAAATAATCATAAGGTCAAAAGACTATTTGAAAAGAAGAATTGTTTGTACAACTGGATATGTATGAGGCAGACACAATTCTTTAGTTAGTCTTGAATAATGTTTACAACTTAAGATAAAGGTTGGGCACCTTTATCTTGTTAAAGTTGTAGATTTTGTTGTTAGCTTTTGAGTAGGATCAAATGTGTTATGATGAGTCTAAAATTATCAAAGTGTCTTTGAGTAAAAGAATCTAGTGCACTAGGTGTATTGAACAGGATCACAATGAAATATGAAAGTTCACAAATTAACACGGTGTGTATACAAATATTAATCTAGAGGGAGGGGGGGGGGGGGGGGGGGTGAATAGATTTTAACTAATTTTCACCCAATTTTCGTTTAAGGTTAACATTCTGAAAATGCCCCTAATAGTCAATATAAAAACAACAAGTGTAATATGGTGCGGAAATTAAATAACACTTGATGTATACGTGGAAAACCCAACCACTGGGAAAAAACCACGGGCTGTTTAGTGCGCCACACTAGAACCTCAAAATCCACTAATTGAAATGAAGTTTACAACCTATGTAGACCTCGTCTAACACACGGTCTATAACCCCTCAGTTCTACCCCGCGGGCCTTTAAAAGTGGCTCTAGTCCATCTTGCTTGTGGCCTAAGCAACCTTAGCCAACAAGACTTAAAATCTCAATGAAGAGATAATACAACCTATGTGAATATATAAAAATACTCAATGCATGCAATAAGAGCTAGGCAACCCTATATGCTTATCTAGGATGATAATATGACAACAAATGCAATCCTAGATATTAATAGCTAAATGACATGTCAAATAGCTTAGCTAACAATAGATTATAAAAACCTAGATAGCTATCACAATACAACACTCAATCATGTCATCACAAACAATCTCTATTTTGAATATAAGATATTAATCTAAGATCATTCAAATAATAAAAGAGATGCCTTGATAAATAAAACACTAACTATCAATGGATAAAAGTGAAGAACATACCAAGGGAAGTGTGATGACCAACACTCACTCAAATAAGCAACTATCTATGTGAGAAGATGCTTAGATGATCTTTGATGCATATGTGTATAATTTGAGTGTATAAAAATGAGTTCTTGATTTGATTTTATCTCTAAAATCTCTCTTTCAAGTTTAGGGTTCTTTAGAGTTAGAGAACTAGCTTAGAGAAATGAGAAAGTATGATATTTATAGACATCAAGAACAGGGCAAGTGAAAAGACAATTTTGCCCTTGAAATCACCGATCGGCGGTTTCGTTCTGCAGTCGTGGCCGTAGAATTTAACCGCCGAATTGAACCTGAGAAGCAGGGGATCATTCGGCGATCAGATTCGGTGGTCAATCGAAACCGCCGATCAAAACCCAAAAAGAAACAGACCTACAATATCTAATTCGGCGGTTAGAATAATAAATGCATCAGGTCTAATTCGGCGGTTTCGATTCGGCGGCTTGGCCGCTGATCGTAACCTCAGATCCAATCCAGAGCTATCTGGAATCAAACTGCGGTTTCCATTCGACGGTCGTGGCCGCCGATAAAACCGCCGTTTCACCACTGAAGGTGAAACCAAAGGATAAGCTAAGGGCATTCTCCGAAGGCGATCTTCGCGCAAAACCAAGCACATAATCGTGCAAGCACGGACGTTTCCAAACATATTTGGGAAACGAATTACAAGACACTAAAACACACATCAAGAATTAACAAGCAAAATGTTAGTGTGAAAAGTGACATTTGAAGAGAATGCACACTAAAGTAAAGCATACATATGCAAACATTACAAGTGAGTGTGTGCAACTAAATCTCTTCAATAAGAAAGTAAGCACAAGATATACCTTTGAGTGCTTGTCCACCTTGAGGTCTTGAGAAGGGTCATTGAGCATGAACACCTATCACTTAAGCTACCCTTTACAAACAACCCCAATATGTGGTTTGCACACGAAATAAACCAATCAAAAACCGGGAATCCTTACAATCTCCCCCTTTGGCTATTTCGTGACAAAACCACCACTCACATTGATTCCTCACAACAAAAATAGAAACTAAGGGTCTACAATGATTTTCTACATTACAAAGAGATATAAAAAATAAAATCTTTAAGTCTTCAATCTCTTGTAGAACAATCAATCCCTGAAAACAAGGGTTCTATATTTTCCAATACACATACATGTGAGATTAATCATGTGAGATAAACCAAGCATTTGCATTTACGTAAGTTAAGCACAACATCATGTAATGTATGTGAATGCAATGCTCTCCCTCAATGGGTTACTCCCCCTCAATATGTAATCTCCCCAATATGCACAAATTGCCACAACAATTTAGCATCTCCCCTTACCACATTCTACTCCCCCTTTTTTTCATGATATAGACAAAGGAGTAGTCCCCAACAAGGTCACTCATAGCAAAGAGAGATAGCAGCATACAAGATATTTGCATATTCATATAAGTCACTTATGCTACTTAATCAATTGGAGAGAAACATGGAGAATTATTTTGATAAAAAGTGTGAAATAAAAATGCTTTGCATACAAGACATGTTGCATTCAAGTCCAAAATACAATGGTATTTGGCAAAGCAATTTACAAAGGTTTCTAATAAGAATTCAAACCAATTTCACCAATGTCATGAGAGAAGCAAGGATATAGAGAATTTATTGATTTTCAATTTTATAAACACTATATCCAACTTTATAAGCGAAACATGGCATGAGCGACTTTGCACCCTATTTGATTTTTCCGGGAATGAAACCCGTATGATAGTAACCATGTTCAACAAATAAAGAAGGAGAGACATTTGGATTGTAAAATCCTTTGACCGGATACAAGATCCTTTAATCAATTTGAGTCTCATAAGTTTTTTTTTTTTCACACAAGTTTTGCATTTAAGAATTATGCAATCATCAATTCATGCTTTTTCATTTGAGCATGTCATTTGAATTTCATGCTTTTCATAAGACATTTAGCATGTTAATTAAGAATCATCATGTCATGGAAATAACTATAGGTCATTCAAATCATACTTCCTATGTAGATTTCCTAGTCCAAAAATGCATGTTTGAACATAAATATGACATGGATTGAAAACAAAGCAAGGTTCACACTTATTGAATAGAAACATATATACATATGTGCAACCAAGCTTACTCAAGCAATCAACAAAGAAGCATAAGATCTTTAAAATATTTTGCATGCATCAAGTATGCAAAAACTCTCTTTGCTTGAGTTCCCCATATGGGGTCAAAAACCACCCTTCAACAATGAAGGTCATTAGGTCCTATGGACCTTCCAAGTCCATTAGACTCGGTTGAACCTATATGAGACTTGTTAGTCTCATAGCAAGCGGGTTCATTATTTTTTCTTATCCACTTAGGTGATATATTTTTCTTCCTAGTGGATAAAGGTTCTAGAGCTTTAGAAGTTAAAGGATCATGCAAATGAGTTTCTTCCTTTATATTAACATGCATTCTAGCTCTAGCCTTTCTCTTTTTGTAAGATCCGTTATTTGTATTGGCTTGATTCCATTGCAAAACTCTCTATATTTGTATTAGTAGTTGCTTAAGTGTTTCTTGGAAGAAAAGAGCCTCAAAGGTGAAGAAGCAACATCTTGTGCAAATATCGTCTTCAAGGGGAACATCACTTACTTGGATGCTAAGGTATCAAGATTCTTCTTCCTCTTGCAAGGCATTAGCGCACACACACACAATTCATACATGTGTTTCCCTGCATCGTAGTTCAAACATTTGGTATAACACTTTCACACACATTTAGCATGCACATGCATTTATCTCATTGTTGACAATCTTGTAGAATTGCATGTTTTCTCACTATCGCTTAGATATGGCATGCTTGTGTTGAATAGTGTTTATTTGTTTGTTTTCTTGTGTTTTGGACTTGAACATGATCTTATTTGATTCCTTATTGATTTCCGGTCATTTCGGTTACTCATTCGTTAAGTTTCGAGTCCATACGACGTAGTTATGCTACTTTGCATTCTCATTCGTTGAGTTGTGTTCGTCGTCATTTTCCGAGATGAATTCTCAACCATTTGTCAAAGTTTCATAGTCTTCGTCGTGCGTGAGGGAGTCACGGTTCGTAATCTGAAAACGGATTCGAATTCGGAGTTCGGATGACCGAATACGGTCGAAGAACGTACGAGGTGCGCGAGAGGAGCAAGCTGGCCAAAGGCCACCACGTGTGGACCACGTGTGCCACACGGCCCAGCCAGCTCTCTGGCCACGTGTGGCACATGCTGACCACATGTGGGATGGCTGAAGCTCCTCTAATTTTTGGACAAAAATGCCCCTCTTCCTTTTCATTCAAATGACCTCTCTTCCCTCCATTTCCATAACTTGAACAACACCAAATCTGAAAATCTGCAGAATTGTTCTTGATTTTTGATTTCTTATTTTGATCATAACTCTCTCATACGAACTCGAAATTGAGTGATTCAAAAACCAAAATTGTTGGTATTGAAGAGAGCTACAAACCCCAAGCATTTTCAGAGTCATTTGAATTCGTTATTGGTCACAGCATGCTGTTCTTCAGTCCGAGGTTCATTGTTGTATGTTAAACTTCTTCTTCTCACTTCATCTTTTGATCTGCACTTTAATCTTTCTATTTGATAGATGATTTGTGTTTAGAATGATGTTAGAACATATTCTAGGGGTGGTTGATCATTTGGTAATTGAGTTTTAGCTTTGTGATTTTACTTGAACATATATTTGCTAAACTTGATTAATCTTGAAATTGATTCTAGAAATGATATATGTGATGTGCTTTATGACATTTTCTAGGTTTAATTTCATGATCTAAGAACTAGGTTTTTAGTGTGATATATTGAATATTCATACCTTGTTCTTATTGATATACATGCTTTGATTTCTAGGTATTTTTGTGATTGATTGTTGAAAGCATATCCTAGAATGTATGTAAGCATGTTCATAGAGCTTGATTGATTATCTAGCTTTATTTGTTTGTAAGTGATTCATCTTCTTCTTACTTTCATTATTGATCATCTCTTTAATTGTCTTATTTGATTGATGAAAAGTAATATGAATGGTGTTAATTCACATGCTTAGGTTTCTAGATACATTTTGTGATTGAGTTGTGATAGCTTTATTCTAGATTCTCTAATTGCATGTTCATGGAGTGTGTTTGATCAACTTGCTCTATTTGTTTGTGATTGCATCATATTGCATCATATTGCATCATTGCCTTGTGAAAGGTTGAAGTCTCTTGCAAAGTGAGTGAAGCTTTGTCTTGAGCAAGAAGACTTGGCTAGGAAAGGATTCCGGATAGCCAAGCAAGAAGTCTTAGTTAGGATCAAGAGGATCCGGATAACTAAGCAAAAGTCTTAGCAAGGAGTTGCGTACTCCGGATGGTTGAGCTAGGGTAGCTTAACTAGGATCCTAGTGATCTAGATTGCTAAGCAAGGAAATCTTCCTAGAGGCCTTTTAGTCTTGGATAGGAAGTTGCTCTCTAGAGGTGTAGGACACATCTTGGATAGAGAGTAGGCTTTGTGAATCACTAGCCCAAGGGTTGATTAGGTTTTGATAGCTTGAAGTGGATATCATAGTGTTGATAGCTTTGAGTGTGTAAGGCCTTTTCGTATAGTGGATTTGCTTTGCCGGTGGTTGTGGATTCAACCCGTGGATGTTTCCTCTTTGAGGTTTTACCACGTAAAAACATTGTGTCTCATTTTCGCTTTATATTTCCTTATCTTCCATATGTTCACTTGTATTGATTCTATTGTATATTGATGCTTACATGAATTGATTCATATTATACAATTGTTATATCATTTCAAGTATTCATTTCATTCTTATATTCCGCATTTTTGAATATTGGAAGAATTTGGGACTATACCTATTCACCCCCCCTCTAGGTATAAAACACTATCACTTTAAAGGGAATTTCAATTTTCTATCATGCTTTTAACTCTACACATTTGAATGTAATATGTTATCAGAAAATCGTTAAAAGGACGATAATCCAAATAACCACTTTAAAAAGGGTCAAGATCGAGATTGATCCTGGCCGGAGGGGTATCAAGTAGTTCGATACCAACTAGGTCCCTGCCAATGCATGCATGATAAAGAATACGTGAAATCGAATAGGAATTCGTCTTATTGATCTCTCTTTTCCATTACATGAATACACCGACTATAAATCTACTAAGACACTAGATTACATGAAGGTTTTGATTGAAAATATGGATCATGGTAGCGATATGGAGATTTCGGTCGATAAGTGGGATGATGGTGGAGATAAATCTGTGTCTGTCGATAAGTAGAGTGTAGGGTTTCTTTTTTTCGATCCCCCTCTTCGATGAATAAGT
Organism: Acer campestre; assembly: GCA_954870605.1. Taxonomy (NCBI): domain Eukaryota; kingdom Viridiplantae; phylum Streptophyta; class Magnoliopsida; order Sapindales; family Sapindaceae; genus Acer; species Acer campestre. The sequence goes on from OX940807.1 coordinate 9,857,654, forward strand.
TGTTATATATATAGGTCCTGTTTGCTTGCCATGCACTCCGACAATCTCGGACTAGGGTTTGGCCGCTTGCAGGATCCTCCTTTTTAGGAAATAAAATCGGAGCTTTAATGCGCTGAATTCAGTCTTTCCTTCCTAGGAGGAGTCAATCACTTACCTTCCTAGTAGGGTTCCTACTGTAATGTCCTTCTCAAATTAGGACTCTCTGGCGGGAAGGAGTGTACCTCCTTTGTACGGTGACGTTTTACTGGCTCTTTTGTGGAGCTTTTAGTTCTTGGTGTTTAGGATCCTGCTTCCTGGTGCTCTTCTTCTCTAGCGGGCTGCCTACATCTAGTAAGCATCCTACTGATGGCAGTAGGGGGATATCTAGCCAGCTTTGTAGTAAGGTGATCAGTAGAACTCCGTGTCGGGGTGCTGCAGGGTCCGTAGGAAGCTGTATCGGGGTGTAACGGGGTCCATAGGAAGCCCGGTTATAGCCGGGTTTGATCTCGCTGTGAGTTCTAGTATGTATTTTTGGTTCTCGGCCACTTTGTTGAGCTAAGATGCTTGGCGGGGTGGACCCCGCTGAAGGAGGTATGTGTTGGGATCAACCGGGGTCCACTCTGTCGTGGTATCCGGGTTGGGTACTGTTATAGCCTTCTTATGTCGAGGTGGAAAATTCTTCTTTGGTCCTTCGCCGATTTTGGTGGTTAACAAAAGTCCCCCCTGACTTGGACACTGATACCTTGTCGGGGTCGGGGTCGGGGTCAGGATCTTTTTGTTTGCTTGAAGGATTTTCTACCTTATCCCCTTACCTTCCTTGTCTGACTGGGTTTCCACTTAAGAGAAGGAAATCCTTATTTTGTCCATTATCACTGATTACGTGTCGACTGTTGATTGGGTTTCCCCTTTCTTCAAAAAGAGCCGTTTTGGCGCGATTAATGCGGAAAACGCCTCAACCCATCCTTCCGGTCATCGATTCCGGTTTTCGAGTAGATAACCGTCATTCTTTCTTTATAAATAGACTGGTTTTACTGGCGCTTCTCACTTTTGAGCTTTCAGACTTTCAAAATCAAACGAGAGCAAAAACTGCTGTCTTACCTTCTTTCTCTCCTTTCCAACTTCCGGAAAACCTTCTTTTCTTCTTCTTCTTCTTTCCATGGCTTCTCCTTCACAAATCCCTATTTCTCAAGAAATTGCTGCTGAACAAAACCCTCCAGTAACGGCGAACCCCGTTCATTCAGATCCCGCCTTCTCTCCCCAGTCTGACAATGCTGAGGCGATTGAGGCTGCAGCGGACTCCTTGACGTCAGAGGGGAAAAAACGGGGTCGAGAGGGGGATGCAACTGCTAAGAAAACCCCGCAGGCTCAGCGACGCCGCTTTACCCGAAACCCCCGAATTGGGTTGGGTTTTCATAATCAACCTGAAGACCCAGTCCTGGTTGGTGATGAGGCGGGCGCCTTTCAGACTGGTGGCCATGAGGAAAGTGACAGACCTGATGTCGCGCTGGTCGGAGTTCAGACGGGCTCCTTTGCCGCCTTTCGCGATAGTCGGGTTATTCCCGATTCTGTTTGTACAATGGATACGCTCAATCAACTACGGGAAGAGTACAAGATCCCGGAGTACATCATTCTCTCCCTTCCTCCCCAAGGCTATGATGCGTACGCCCCGCCTCCAGACCGCTTGCTGATCCACAAAGCCGCTCTGGAGTGTGGAGTCCGGCTCCCACTACACCCCACTCTTCGTCGAGCTCTCGTCGCGCTCGAATTGGCCCCTCTCCAACTCTCTCCGGGCTTCTGAAAGCACCTGACAGGGTTCTTGGTGCTCTGGAGGGAGCAGTGCGAGAAAGATCATATTGAGCGGGAACCGGGTTTGGATGAGCTCCGCTTCCTCTTCAACATTACGAGCATGGTACCTCGGGGTCAGTTCTACTTGAGGGCATCGAATGATTTGAAGTTCGTCGTCCCAGGGGCGAATGTGAAGTATGCGGCGCCTTGGAAGGAGGAGTGCCTGGTGGTCGAGGGCGATTGGGGGCGCACTGCTCTTGTTGGGGGGTATGAGTACCCCGTCCCTACCCAGTTTACCGTGAGGGACAAGTGGGCGAAGGGGACCTTGGCTCCTGAGTCCCGAGAGATTTTAACAAGGATCCTAAAGAGAGGGTATACCAACCTGCAATTCCCCTCTTTGGATCCCTTTGAGGGAGCCCGCTTGGAACGGTACCTGAGGATCTCTCCCGCCTCTCCAGGTGAGTTAACCGCATCCTGCATCTCTATTTCTTAATGTTTATATTCCTTCTTTTGATTCTTACTGAACATCCTCTCTTCCGACAGTATCAGCTTCCCTGATGGTCACGGGGCCTCTCCCTTCTTCGGGGGGTAAAGATAATACCCTGCTATCTCGTTCCTCCCTTATTCCTTCTCCCACTTCGGCTGCCAGGACTAGGTCGGGGTCCGTCCGAGAAGGATCCAACCTCACCCCCCCTCCTAATTCTACTTCTGCTCCATCAGGGTCTAAAGCTAAGGCTCCAGCTCGCAGCCTTTCTACTCCTCCCTCACGTTCGAGGATCCCGGCGTTGCTAGCCAGGGCGGCTAGGGCCCGAAGCTCTGAAAGGCCGGCTCAGAAGAAGAAAGTCTCCACCACTGAAACCTCTTCTGCTCCTCCTCCTGCCGTAGCTCTTCCCGTGGATCCTGTGAGGGCCCCGGTGGAGGAAGCAGTTGTCCACACTTCTACTCTTGATGCTGGTGTGGCCTCTGGATCGGGGTCGGGGAATGCTACTTTTGACGAGGTGGTGTCTAGATTCGCGGCCACCTGCCCCGGTGGAGATTTGACAGATATGGCCAAGCTTCCTACAGGCATCTTGGTCACCAAGGGGGTTTCGGTTCTGGCTGAGGTAAACTTTTACTCCCTTCTTGCTACTTAATTTCTCCCTTCTGCCGGGTACTGACTCTCTTTCTTTCTGCAGGGTTTCAAGTTTGCCTTGGCCATGGAGAAACAGCTGCTGACATTGAAAGAAGCTCATATCGGCCTCCAAGCGAGGTTAGAGGAAACTCAGCAGGAGCTAGTCCAGACCCAACAAAACGTGGCCCCTTTACTTCAAGAGGCTAGGGCATCAGAAGAAGCGCGGTAGGAGGGCTTGGTGATTATCAGACGCCTTGAGCGTTGCTTAGACATAGAAACCATCAAGTCCTTGCGCCGCAGAGAGGAGAGGGATCGCATAAAAGCTGAAAAGAGGCTGCTGTCAGATGAGAACCAGCTTCTGCGGGATGCCTTAGAGGATTTGGAGGCCCACCAGGGGCCCTCTTTCGATGATGGTTATTTCACTGCTTGCTATGAGGTAGCTACAGCTTTGCCTCCTTCTTTCGACCTCAGGGCAACCTTGAACTGGGACCGGGAGCAAATTATGGCTAAGGCTGCCCGGTTAGCTGGAGGGGATCAAGAGGCTGAGGCCCCTCCACAGGAAATGGCTCACCCGGGTCAAGAAGCCGTCGTGGCTGCTGGGGTCCAACAAGATGGCGCGGAGGGAGCTGATCTAGATCCTCCTGCCATTGAAGAACCAGTGGTGGACCCCGAGTCGGCTACGGGAGTAGTCATTGTGGAGGAAGGTGATGGGCCAGCTAGATCCGGGGTCCCTATGGTTGAAGGGATTCAGTCTGGGTCTTCTGCCATGGAGGTGGTTCACAACGATGCAGCAACTGAGCCTTTGGGAGAAGGGGCAGCTGGCCAAGAAGAGCATCCAGAGGAGGACAAAGAAGTTTAGTCTGGCCTCCCTTCATTACTAAAAATTTTTGTAGCCCGACTGGGGAATGGGGCACCCCGTTTATAAATATAGCAGCTTTTCTGAATACTGTGTCTTGCTTACTTTGTACTTAGAAAACTCTTATTGCATATAAATTTGTTGATGCTTGAAATCCTATTGAATACTTGGATCCTGATGAGTAATAAGGATGATGACTGGACCCCGATGGGTAATAGAGATAAAATATGTGCTTATAACCATAAGAACCAACGGGGTAAAATCACATCTTCCTCTAATCGGACTCCCTTAAACACATCATAGTATAAAGTGTTATAGCAGTCATTCGAGAAATCCTACTCCTTACGAACAATTCGTCTTGCTGAGGATGGACTTCTAAGTTTCTTTCTGACTGCTGGTCCGCTGTCGGGGTAGCAAGCGGGAAAATAAAGAGTGAAGTATCCCGATGAGTCTCCCCGATGTTACTGTAGATTTGTCCTGGTAGGCTACTAAAGCCACTTTAGCACCAGGCTTCTTGGAGGAGGGTATTTCCCTATCAAGGCAGCAGGAGCGCCCTCAGGCTATTTCCTGGTCTTAAGGTGCTTTAACAATGGAGATCCTCTTGGCGGGCTTGACCCAGTTCGAGGCATCAGGAGCGCCCTGAGGCTATTTCCTGGTCTTGAGGCGCTTTAACAATGGAGACCCTCTTGGCGGGCTTGACCTAGTCCAAGGCATCAGGAGCGCCCTGAGGCTATTTCCTGGTCTTGAGGCGAAGTAAGGAACCAGGTACCCTGAGGCAGCCCGACTCTTACTGTAATCTGTCCTGGTAGGCAACTAAGGCCACTTTAGCACCAGGCTTCTCGGAGGAGGGTATTCCCCGACCAAGGCTATCCTGGTAGGCAACTAAGGCCACTTTAGCACCAGGCTTCTCAGAGGAGGGTATTCCCCGACTGAGGCAGCAGGAGCGCCCTTAGGCTATTTCCTGGTCTTGAGGCGCTTTAACAATGGAGATCCTCTTGGCGGGCTTGACCCAGTCCAAGGCATCAGGAGCGCCCTAAGGCTATTTCCTGGTCTCGAGGCGAAGTAAGAAATCAGGTACCCTGAGGCAGCCCGACTCTTACTGTAATCTGTCCTGGTAGGCAACTAAGGCCACTTTAGCACCAGGCTTCTCAGAGGAGGGTATTCCCCGACTGAGGCAGCAGGAGCGCCCTTAGGCTATTTCCTGGTCTTGAGGCGCTTTAACAATGGAGATCCTCTTGGCGGGCTTGACCCAGTCCAAGGCATCAGGAGCGCCCTGAGGCTATTTCCTGGTCTCGAGGCGAAGTAAGAAATCAGGTACCCTGAGGCGGCCCGACTCTTACTGTAATCTGTCCTGGTAGGCAACTAAGGCCACTTTAGCACCAGGCTTCTCGGAGGAGGGTATTCCCCGACCAAGGCTATCCTGGTAGGCAACTAAGGCCACTTTAGCACCAGGCTTCTCAGAGGAGGGTATTCCCCGACTGAGGCAGCAGGAGCGCCCTTAGGCTATTTCCTGGTCTTGAGGCGCTTTAATAATGGAGATCCTCTTAGCGGGGTTGGCCCCGTCTAAGGCATCAGGAGTACTATGTAGTTCCCCTGGTCTTGACTCAGTAACGGAGATCCTCCTAGAAGGTTTGACCCCGTCTAGGGCATCAGGAGCTTTAAGAAGTTCTCCTGGCCTTTAGGCGATTCTGTGATGATGATTCTGTAGGTGATATCAGTAGGAGATAATCGGGCACTGGAACACAGGAGAATCATATAGAAGAAAGAATTGCTTTTATTTAATTTCCCAAACGGTACAAATATGAACTCGGGGTGAGCATTCCGCTAGGTACAAGCACAGTTTCTTAAGGATAGAATTTTCGAAGATGATCGGCATTCCATGTATGATCCACCGGGTAACCCTCCATGTCTTCGAGCTTGTAAGCACCACCCCGGAGTGATGCCTTAACCAAGTATGGACCCTCACAGTTAGGGGCTAGTACCCCGTCAGACCTCCTTCTTGTATTCTGGGTCACCTTCCTGAGAACCAAGTCTCCCTCTTTGAAATTTCGGGCCCTCACCTTCTTGTTGAAGTGTCGGGCTATCTTGCTCTGGTATACGGCCACCTTCTCTGCGACCTTGCTTTGTTTTTCCTCCAGCAGGTCCAAGCTAGCTCTCAACTTGGCCTCATTATCTTCTGGCTCATAATTTTGAACCCAGAAAGATATGAGCTTATGTTCGATGGGCAAGACTGCTTCTGCCCCAAACACCAGGGAGTAGGGGGTTTCTCCGGTTGCTGTCCGCCTAGTTGTTCTGTAGGCCCAAAGTACATTGGGTAATTCTGCCACCCATAATCCTTTCTTCTGTTGGAGCTTTTTCTTTAGAAGCTTCTTAATGGTCTTGTTGGTTGCTTCGACCAGCCCGTTGGTTTGAGGATGGGCCACCGAAGCAAAACGGAGATTGATCCTCCGGTCTGCACAGAATTCTCGGAAGTTGGCATTGTCAAATTGCTTTCCCAAATCAGTTATGATGGCCATCGGGGTGCCAAATCGGCAGACTATGTGTTCCTTGACAAAGTTGGTTGTCTTTTCTTCGGTTATCCGGGTGAGTGCCTTAGCTTCCACCCACCGAGTAAAGTAATCTATCGCTACTACTGCGTGCTTGGCTTGGCCGGGTGCAGTGGGAAGTGGCCCGATCAAGTCTAGTCCCCAGATGGCAAAGGGGTAGGGAGTGCTGATTGAGGAGAGCCTCTCTGGAGGGAGATGATGAAGGTTGGCTATTTTCTGGCAAGCCTCGCAGGATCGCGCGAACTGCCTTGCGTCCTGGTGTATAGTCGGCCAGTAGTAGCCCATCCTGACTACCTGGTTGACCACTAGTTGTGAATCGCTCTTGATCTGAAGATACTCAGCCCCCAGAGCCCCTGCTACCTTCATTCCTGCTAGCAGAGCCTCATATTTCGCTTCGTTGTTGGTGGCTCTGAATTCAAACCTGAAGCAATGACTTACTTCAATTCCCGCGGGGTCGATCAGGACGATCTCGGCTCCGCACCCCGACTGGTTCGATGCTCCATCCGTGTAAAGAATCCACATCTTGCTATCTACGGGCCATTCCAGAAGGGTTTGATCCGGGTCTGGGACTGCCAACACACCTTGGTTCAGGATTGGGCCAAACTCCACTATGAAGTCCGCCAGGGCTTGAGCTTTGATCGTGGTTCTTGCCTTGTACTTGATGTCGAACTGTGTGAGCTCTAGAGCCCACAAAACCAGTCTGCCTGAAACATCCGGTCTCTGGAGAAATTGTCTCAAAGGCTGATCTGTGACGACCGCGATGGTGTGGGCTTGAAAATAAGGCCGGAGCTTTCTGGATGTTGTTACTAAGGCGTAGGCGAGTTTCTCTAGCAAGGTATAATTCTTCTCGGACTTTGAAAGAGCCCGACTCACGTAGTAGATCGGCCTCTGGACCCCGTCACTGCATTCTTTCACCAAGGCTCCACTAGTTGCTACTTCAGAAACTGCTAGGTAGAGTAGGAGTTCTTCACCCGGGATTGGTTTTACCAATAGCGGAGGGCTTGACAGGTATCCCTTTAGAGCCTGAAAGGCCTGCTCGCTCTGCTCATCCCACTTCATCTTTTTCCCCTGCTTGATGATTTTGAAAAAGGGGAGACATTTGTCTGTGGAGCGGGATATGAAACGGTTCAAAGCCGCTATCCGCCCGGTTAAACCTTGCGCCTGCTTGAGGTTTGTAGGAGACTCGAGATCTAAAATGGCTTTGATCTTCTCAGGATTTGCCTCGATTCCCCTTTCATGCACCATGAATCCCAAGAATTTGCCTGCTGCCACCCCGAATGCACACTTAGCGGGGTTCAGCCTCATCTGGTTCTGCCTTATTACCTGGAAGGTTTGGCGTAAGTCCCCTGCATGCTGTCTTGCTTCTGGAGATTTAGTGATCATGTCATCTATGTATACCTCCATGGACCTCCCTATCTGTTCCTTGAATAGTTTGTTCACCATGCGCTGGTAAGTGGCACCTGCATTTTTGAGTCCGAATGGCATTACCTTGTAACAGTAGAGACCTTGTCCCGTGATGAAACTAGTCTTGTCTTGATCTGAAGGATGCATCATGATCTGATTGTACCCCGAGAAAGCATCCATGAAACTTAGGAGCTTATTTCCTGCAGTGGAGTCAATGAGCTGATCTATTTTTGGTAGGGGGAAGCTATCTTTGGGACAAGCCCGATTGAGATCGGTGTAGTCCACACACATCCGCCACTTTCCGTTGGATTTGGTTACCATGACCACGTTAGCGATCCACTCAGGGTACCAGGATTCCCTGATGAATCCGGCCTTCAGGAGCTTGTCAACTTCTTCTTGGACTGCGGCATTCCGTTCTGTGTTGAAGTGTCTTCTTTTCTGTTTCACTGGCTTGAAAGTTGCATCCACTGCCAACCTTTGGGAAGCCAGGCCAAGGGGAATGCCAGGCATCTCATCATGACTCCAAGCAAAGATATCGTTATACTCTCTGAGAAGCTCTATCAAGTTACTCTTCACCTCCGGGTCCAGACCTTCTCTAGCTGCTCCACGGGGTTCCCACTGGCCCAACCTCGCTCTTCCTCTTCTGACTCCTCCACGATTATGTCTGGTACCTCTCCTTCTTCTAAAACATAATCATCTTGCTCTGTCGTTCTCTGACTTGGGTAGCTGGCCACCGATGCGCATTGCTTAGCCAATGCAGCGGGGTTAGTTGACACCGCATAGCAGTTTCGGGCTGCCTGCTGGTCTCCTCTTACTTCTCCTACTCCCGATCCTACTGGAAACTTCATCACGTTGTGGTAGATAGACAGTACTCCTCTAATCCCTGATAAGAAAGGCCTTCCTAAAATTGCATTGTACGTAGATGGGGTGTCTACCACGATGAACTCCGTCATTATGTTTTACTGAAGAGGAGCTTCTCCGACTATTACTGGCAGTATCTTTGTTCCCATCGGCATTACAGAGTCCCCTGTGAATCCGTATAGTAGAGAGGTGCAACTGTTGTAGCAAGAATTCTTCAGGTTAAGCTGCTCATGAGCCCCCTTGAACAGAATATCCACGCTGCTTCCCGTATCGATCAGGACGCGGTGTACTAGGCAGTTAGCGATCTGCACTGTTATGACCATGGGGTCATCATGTGGCTGTACCGTATTGTAGACATCCTCCTCCGTGAAGATGATCTTGGTTGAGCGGGATAGATCTCGGGGTCCGCCATTGACTTTCAGTATCTCATGGTCAGCGTTAAGCCTGGGAATCTTCCTTGCGTGGTTCTTCCTTGAATTGTTGGAGGTTCCAGCCAAGGTGGGGCCCCCACTGATGGTGTGAATCACCTGGATCTGCTGCATTAGATCATTTTCTCCTTCTCTCCTCCTTTCCGCTGCTTCTTGCATCCCGCTTTGAACCTGCTTTCCTTCTTTGATGCTATCTCGTACCTGTTGTAAAAATTCAGTTAGGAGTCCTCCCCTTACCAGTGCTTCTATCTGATTGCGGAGACTGTAGCATTCTGAGGTGTTGTGCCCCACGTCTTCATGGAAGTCGCAATACTTGTACTGATTCCTCCTGTCTACCGGGATTTTTATGGGAACCGGCTTTCTAAGTAGACCCTTGTCTCGAATGGCGAGATAGATAGTTTCCCGTGATGCATTGAGAGGGGTATAATGGTTATATCCTTCTTCCTCTCTCGTTATTCTGGATACATCCTTCAAGGGGAGCTCTCTGGGGGGCGACCTCCTGACCGGGTACCTCTCTTGGTACGAAGGAATGGGAGGCGGCCTGTATGTCGACCGGTTTGGAGGTTGATTCTGAAACTTCCTAGCTGGGGCAGGTTTTGGAGCTTCCTTTTTAGGGCGTGGTGCTAACCGGGCTTCATCATGTTCAATCTTGATCCGGAGTTGTTCCTCAATGTCCACCTGTTCTAGAGCCCGATTGTAGGCTTCCTGGTACGTCTCAGGAGGATGCTTGGCGAAAGATCGGAACAGCCTGCCAACCCACAAATTCCTCCGGAAATTTGCTAACGTTTCCTTCTCGTTGAACACACCCATCTGGACGACCTCTTTGTGGAATTTCTCCACATAAGATCTCAGAGTTTCACCTCGCTCTTGAACTACGTACTGCAGTAGGATAGGAACCTTGGGACGGGGTTTGATTCCCTGAAACTGTGCACAGAAAGCTTTGGTAAGTTTGGAGAAATAATCAATACTACCTGGTGGTAATTTTCTGAACCATGTCTTGGCACAGTCTGTTAGAGTTGAAGGGAACATCCTGCACATGGCTATCCTGGTTGCACTCTGGACCTCCATCTGGTGTACGAAGCTCTCCAGGTGGCTGACGGGGTCTTCTGTTCCAGAATACTTTTCTGAAGGCATCCTGAATTTGGGGGGTAGCCCCGCCTCCCTAACTCTCTTGGAGAATGGTGCATTCATCTCGCCCAAAGGATTCTTTTGGATCCCCTGATGCTTTCCCTTCTTTAACTGCTCCAACTCCTTCGCCATCCTCGTCATCTGGTCCTCCAGGCGCTGAGACTTCTTGGTTCCGGATCGAGCTACTGAAACTTCATTATCCGAAGATTCTGAATCGATGACTACCTCCTTTCGCTTAACTCTTTGATGCCTCTCCCTGGAAATCCTCCGAGATTTGGCACTTTCCTCGGAATTGGGACGGGATTCCCTCTCCTTGGTCCGCGGTCTAGGTGGGGATTGAATCTTCCTGGGAGGAACCTCAATCGCGGATTTTACTAGTCGGGGTCTAAGATCCGCCTGTCGGACTGGGAGAGGGGGGCCCAATCGGTCGAAGACTGGAGCCCGAGTGCTTGGTCTGACATCGTCCTGGATCCCGGCTGCTTCAAATGGGATTCCCTGGGCTATCATCCGGAGCCGGATCGCTTCTACGTAGGCTGCGGCGTGCTGTTCTAAGACATCTCGGTTGACCTCTTGCCCAGCGGGGTTTTGAGGGACAGGGTCTGCAGCCGGTGGGGGAACTGGTGGAGGATTCTCGCTCCTGATACCCTTACCCCGCCTCTGAGCTCTTTCAGTGGAGGCAAGAGATTGGAGCCCTGATGGCTCGGGACGACCCTGGGAGGATCGGAGTCTCATTCCGAATATCTCTGGGTGGAAGTAGGCTGTTGCTAAACAATGGTTGGGGAAAAAGATTCCCACAGACGGCGCCAAAAGTGTTATCAGAAAATCGTTAAAAGGACGATAATCCAAATAACCACTTTAAAAAGGGTCAAGATCGAGATTGATCCTGGCCGGAGGGGTATCAAGTAGTTCGATACCAACTAGGTCCCTGCCAATGCATGCATGATAAAGAATACGTGAAATCGAATAGGAATTCGTCTTATTGATCTCTCTTTTCCATTACATGAATACACCGACTATAAATCTACTAAGACACTAGATTACATGAAGGTTTTGATTGAAAATATGGATCATGGTAGCGATATGGAGATTTCGGTCGATAAGTGGGATGATGGTGGAGATAAATCTGTGTCTGTCGATAAGTAGAGTGTAGGGTTTCTTTTTTTCGATCCCCCTCTTCGATGAATAAGTTGTTATATATATAGGTCCTGTTTGCTTGCCATGCACTCCGACAATCTCGGACTAGGGTTTGGCCGCTTACAGGATCCTCCTTTTTAGGAAATAAAATCGGAGCTTTAATGCGCTGAATTCAGTCTTTCCTTCCTAGGAGGAGTCAATCACTTACCTTCCTAGTAGGGTTCCTACTGTAATGTCCTGCTCAAATTAGGACTCTCTGGCGGGAAGGAGTGTACCTCCTTTGTACGGTGACGTTTTACTGGCTCTTTTGTGGAGCTTTTAGTTCTTGGTGTTTAGGATCCTGCTTCCTGGTGCTCTTCTGCTCTAGTGGGCTGCCTACATCTAGTAAGCATCCTACTGATGGCAGTAGGGGGATATCTAGCCAGCTTTGTAGTAAGGTGATCAGTAGAACTCCGTGTCGGGGTGCTGCAGGGTCCGTAGGAAGCTGTATCGGGGTGTAGCGGGGTCCATAGGAAGCCCGGTTATAGCCGGGTTTGATCTCGCTGTGAGTTCTAGTAAGTATTTTTGGTTCTCGGCCACTTTGTTGAGCTAAGATGCTTGGCGGGGTGGACCCCGCTGAAGGAGGTATGTGTTGGGATCAACCGGGGTCCACTCTGTCGTGGTATCCGGGTTGGGTACTGTTATAGCCTTCTTATGTCGAGGTGGAAAATTCTTCTTTGGTCCTTCGCCGATTTTGGCGGTTAACATAATAAAAGCAACTTGGTCTAATGTGACCATCAATTCCACAAAAATGACAAGTGGGAATAAAGTTAGGAATCATACCATTCCCGTGTGCATGCTTTGGTGCATTCCCATGTCGTTGTGGTTGTCTTGGTTGTTGGATAGGATCTCTCCTTCTTTATTGTTGACCAAGACAAGGTTGCTCGTTCAATTGAGCTTGCATGATAGGTGTCTTCCCTTTGTGGATCTTAGGTTGAGAGAAGTTAGCATGAGGAACTCTTTGAGCTTGAGGTTGTCTCCTTGAAGCTACCTTCACTTGTGCACTTTGAGAGCATTGTCCTAGATCAATCTTCTTCCTAGGAGTTTGCACCGGTGAAGTCTCTTTCTTGCCTAAGCTCTTGACAAATATGGTCTTGTTAGGAGTGAGACTCTCCTTGTCTTCTTCAAAGCCAAGACCTCTTTTGTCACAAGGGCCTTTTCCAACACTCAACAAGTGGTTGAGTTTTTCCGTGCTAGAGGTCAACTTAGTGATCAAATCTCTAGCATCCCTAAGCTCTCTTTTCAACCCTCCTTCATTCCTCTTAGACAAAGCTAGTTCATCTCTTAGCTTGTCTTCATCCTTCATGGATCTAACCACTTCACTACTCAAGTGGTCAACAAGAGTTGAAAGCCTAAGATTTTCTTCCTTTAAACTTTGAATCTCTTTTTCATTCTCTAACCTAGAGCTTTCATAATCTTCAACATTGTCTTTAAGTCCCATCATCTCCACTTGCTTACTTAAGTGGTCATTGTGTGATGAAAGTTCTAGATTTTCTTCCTCTAAAATCTTTAGCTTTCTTTTATCCTTCATCATAGAACTTTCACACTTGACTATAAAGTCATGAACATCCATTTTCTCTACATTTCCTTTTGTAGAGTTTGGTAATAAATTATCAACACTTGAATCATCTTCTATGTTCTCCAACTCACCAATGGAGTCATCTTCTTCATCAAGATCGTCAAATTTGTCTCTTGATGAAGTAATAGACATATCCTAACGAGTAGCTACACCAACCACTTCTAGAGCTACTTCTTTATCTCTTTCTTCTATGGGATCACTAGTCACAATATCCTTACCATCAACTTTATCTTCTACAAAAGTGGCTCCAAAAGCCGTATAGTTAATGGTAAGCCCATCATCACTTGATGACTTATCTCCCTCTCCGGAGTCATCAATATCACTCCATGTGGCGGCCATAACTTTTCCCGTCTTGTTTTTCAAATTCCCACAATCGGGTGAGATGTGTCCTATGCCGCCACACTCATAGCATTGGATCCCTTTCCTTTCACTATTCTCTTGCCTAGGCTCAAATCTCTTGAAAGGGGCTTTTTTCTTCAAGTCTTGACCTTTGGATCCAAAACCGTTCTTCTCGAATTTGACAAACTTTTTGAATCTTCTAAGTAACAAAGCTGTGTCTTCATCCGAGTCCTCCTTTTCCTCATTCTCAACCTTGGAGGCTTTCAAAGCAATCCCTTTTTGCTTTTTAGGAGGTGAAGTACTAGGACCCTTCCTAAACTCATAGGCGAGGAGTCTTCCAATTACCTCGCTCGGCTTCATGTCCTTATAACCATAATTTTCTTCTAAAGCCGTAACTTTTGATTCAAACCTAGCGGGGAGAGACCTCATAATTTTCTGCTTAACTCTCCTATCCGAGTATGGATCACCTAGTTGATAGCTTTGATTTACAATATCCATCAACTTGACTTCAAAGTCATTGAAGCACTCGTCCTCCTCCATCTTGAGCAACTCAAATTGTGTTTGAAGGACTTGTAGCTTGGAATCCTTGACAACATTGGTTCCTTCGTGTGCAACCTCTAAGATATCCCATGCCTCATTGGCTATCCTAGTGTTTTGAATCAGTTTGTACTGATTTTCGTCCACTGCACATAGAAGGGCGTGCCATGCCTTCCTATTCCACTTCGAAGTCTCAAATTCTCCATTTGTCCAATCGGCCTTAGGTTTGAGAACTTGTTCTCCTCCACTAGTGGGAGTTATCATAGGAGGTGCATACCCATCCTCAATTGCCATCCATGCCCTATCATGGATTTGACACACGTATGCCTCCATCTTGCCTTTCATGAGGCATAATTCACGCCGGTGAGCAACGGTGGCCTCACGCTCGACGCTCCCTCTTTGCTCATCCAAATATCACTCATAGTGTTTGGATGAATGCAAATGAGATGAATGCAAAATGTATGAAGAAATCAAACAAACACACACAATGCAATACACACCAAAAGTGAGCAAGGATCACCTAAGTATATCTAGGAACCCGCTCTGATACCAATTGAAAGTTCACAAATTAACACGGTGTGTATACAATTATTAATCTAGAGGGGGGTGAATAGATTTTAACTAATTTTCACCCAATTTTCGTTTAAGGTCAATATTCCGAAAATGCCCCTAATAGTCAATATAAAAACAACAAGTGTAATATGGTGCGGAAATTAAATAACACTTGATGTATACGTGGAAAACCAAACCATTGGGAAAAAATCACGGGCTGTTAGTGCGCCATACTAGAACCTTGAAATCCACTAATTGAAATGAAGTTTACAACCTATGTAGACCTCGTCTAACACACGGTCTATAACCCCTCACTTCTACCCCATGGGCCTTTAAAAGTGGCTCTAGTCCATCTTGCTTGTGGCCTAAGCAACCTTAGCCAACAAGACTTAAAATCTCAATGAAGAGATAATACAACCTATGTGAATATATAAAAATACTCAATACATGCAATAAGAGCTAGGCAACCCTATATGATTATCTAGGATGATAATATGACAACAAATGCAATTCTAGATATCAATAGCTAAATGACATGTCAAATAGCTTAGCTAACAATAGATTATAAAAACCTAGATAGCTATCACAATACAACACTCAATCATGTCATCACAAACAATCTCTATTTTGAAAATAAGATATTAATCTAAGATCATTCAAATAATAAAAGAGATGCCTTGATAAATAAAACACTAACTATCAATGGATAAAAGTGAAGAACATACCAAGGGAAGTGTGATGACCAATACTCACTCAAATAAGCAACTATCTATGTGAGAAGATGCTTAGATGATCTTTGATGCATATGTGTATAATTTGAGTGTATAAAAATGAGTTCTTGATTTAATTTTCTCTTTAAAATCTCTCTTTCAAGTTTAGGGTTCTTTAGAGTCAGATAACTAGCTTAGAGAAATGAGAAAGTATGATATTTATAGACATCAAGAACAGGGCAAGTGAAAAGACAATTTTGCCCTTGAAATCACCGATCGGGGGTTTCGTTCTGCGGTCGTGGCCGCAGAATTTAACCGTCGAATTGAACCCGAGAAGCAGGGGATCATTCGGCGACCAGATTCGATGATCAATCAAAACCCAAAAAGAAATCGACCTAAAATATCTAATTCGGCGGTTTCATTCGGCGGCCAGGCCACCGATTAAACCGCCGATCAGAACCCGAAAATAATAAATGCATCAGGTCTAATTCGACAGTTTCGATTCGACGGCCTGGCCGCCGATCGTAACCGCAAATCCAATCCAAAGCTATCTGGAATCAAACGGCGGTTTCCATTCGGCGGTCGTGGCCGCCGATAAAACCGTCGTTTCACCACTGAAGGTGAAACCAAAGGAGAAGCCAAGGGCATTCTCCGAAGGCGATCTTCGCGCAAAATCAAGTACATAATCGTGCAAGGGCGGACGTTTCCGAACATATTCGGGAAACGAATTACAAGACACTAAAACACACATCAAGAATTAACAAGCAAAGTGTTAGTGTGAAAAGTGACATTTCAAGAGAATACACACTAAAGTAAAGCATACATATGCAAACATTACAAGTGAGTGTGTGTAACTAAATCTCTTCAATAAGAAAGTAAGCACAAGATATACCTTTGAGTGCTTGTCCACCTTGAGGTCTTGAGAAGGGTCATTGAGCATAAACACCTATCACTTAAGCTACCCTTTACAAACAACCCCAATATGTGGTTTGCACACGAAATAAGCCAATCAAAAACCGAGAATCCTTACAAAATACTTTATCTAGAACCGTCAGTGGATAAAAGTTTTTTCATTATGAGGACAATCGGAGAGTCTATCTTAATCCTGAGATAAACGATGGACTTATGATTACAAGTGTTATCATTTGAGCTATCAATGAGTACGATTATAAAACATAGTTTGTCCTCGATAGTTTGGTGGTATTCATTTGTTAATCGATAAAGGATTTCATTTATAGATATGGACATTGTGGGTCCATTTATTAAATGACAGTAGAATATTATCATATGGATATTTTGAGATATTGGATATTAAATCTTAACGTTAAGTTTTCAATAGTGTCTATTGAAACATGGCTTCTAGACAAGTCAAAATTTCCAAGTTCAAATTGTGGTCATACAGTAAATATAGTAACTAGGAGAGCTACAGGCGGTGTATGAGATTGTGGCGATTACTGATATTCTTCACGAGGATACACTATCTTCAATAAGATTGTCTAAGGTACGAATGAGAAACATTTACTTATTCTATCTTTATTTGAGAGTGCAATTTTAGTTCTTTAGTGGAATGAGCTAAAACTAATAGATCAAACCTAAGTAAATCATTTGTTGATTGTGATTAGATTATGTCTATTGAAACTTAAATTTAGATAGCCCACCAAGATCCCCAATCCACACGGACTTGCATGGATCACTTGATATATTCTACCGGACTAATTATGGGTCCATCTAGAATTGTATTAAGGCATGTGGACTTGTTTCTTTTAGTAAGAATGAGCCTAGTTCACATGTGGGCTTTTTAATTAAGGTCCAATTGATTTAATAAAATGGAAAAAAAAAAAAAAATTGGCCCATGTTGTGTATATGGGCGGCAAGGCTAATGGATTAGCTTATTATATTATATTATTTAATTATTTAATTAAATGGAAATTAATTAATGATTTAATTAAAAGTCAAAATCTTTTTCTAACTAGGAAATATGTTTCTTAGTGTTATACTATTATTAGTAGTATAATAATGTAGGTACCTAGGTTTACAGATCGCGCAGTGGAAAGGTTTTTAAAAATTTTTATGCAATCATAAACTAAACCTATTTGTACAGTAATAATTGAAAACAATTAAAGAAGGTGAAACGATTTCATACCTACGTAGGAGGCTCCTTCACTTTAATTTGATCTGCTCATGATTTGAACCACTTGATCTTCCTCGCTATCTCCCGGAACTGGCAACGGCGTGTGGGCGCGTCACGGTACTCAGGAACTTGAATGGAGGTAGTAGAGACACACAAAACAACTCTTTTTCTTTTTGTGTATAGTATGCAGCAAGCCTAAAAAAAAATTATTAAACCCCTTTTTTTTTGGCTTGTTTGCCGCACCCTATGCCACTCTTTTCATTTTGCTTTGTTTATTGTATCAGATACAAAAATGTCTACCTTTTTTTTTATTCAAAATCACATATATCATATATATATAATTTTTAAACTTAAACTAATAAAATCTTTTAAGATATCAAATATCTTTTAAAGATATTAATTAATTTATTTGATTTAATTTGAATTCAAAACTCTTTTAAATTCAAATTTAAATATTTAATTAAATGAAAATAAAATAATCAAATTATCTTTTCTTCATTCAAAATTAAATATCAATCAACACCCTCCATCTAATGATTAATTACTTAATTAAATAATCTAATTATTTAATTAACCATTAGCATTCATTAATTGAATAATCACATTATTCAATTAATTCCTGAATAGACATGTGTCACTTTTGTAACACAATTAATTGGACAATCCAATTAATTAACCGTGACCTTTGTTACCTAAATCGATCGGGCTAGCAAGGGGACCTAATGGACCCATAGTATTTTGAGCTCCAATAATCCTTAGAAATAAATAATTAAACTCTTTAAATAATATTTCATGATTATTAACTTCGGTGTTATTCCACTAAAAACCCGAAGTTGTACTCTCTCAACTGTAGACGTTTTTACACAAATCAATAATTCTTGGTGTCCATCGATATAGCTATTACATATGGTATAATCCTCCACAGGTAGTTCATAATTAGAGCTGGGTCATAATGTCCGTTATACCCCTCTAATTATATCTTTCCATTAAGTACCATTGATTCTCTAATGAGCAATAAATCCTACATTCCTTACGGAATTAGGAGAGAGCTCATATTGTTCAAGCCCCGAATCAACCCTTAAGGGAACTACTATCTACTTCTCACAAGAAGGAGTGGATTCCACTATTGTGTGCAGACCTTCCCAGCCACAAGCCAAACCGCGATTCCAACATACGAAGTTATTGACCGGGAATGCAACTCCGATCTCACCCATGGTATATCAAAAACCACGATCTAACCTGAAGGAGTCGATAAGACACTTAGAATTAAGATCACCCATATATAGCCATCTTTTGTTGATATATATGAATCTCATCTTTTAACGGATCTTGGTGAGAGATTCATATAGATCATGGCCCAGTCCTGTGTGATCAAATCATATAAGGTGCCTCCATTCTCATATCTTCATATGAATGATCTAGGATAAGATCACCGTACATTACGGAATGGACCGCAGCTGTAGATTGACCACAAATAAAGTACCCAGCTTTATTTGCTATCTACGGACTCTTTAGATTGCTCGTTTCAAACTGAATCCATCTGTATATGACATTCATATACTCAGTTTGAAATTACATCTGGCAATCTTGGATGTTAAGTACACATGTTATTATAAATGTATGAGACAATTTGAATGAATAAACTACTTCTTTTATTTTATGTTCAATTCACATTTACAAATTACAAGCTTTAAGGCAAAAACCCCAACAAATAAATATCAAAGACTTTATTTGGTAAGTAGATAAATAAAAGGAATTTATTTATCTAATCAAATTAGGAAGTCTTTGATAAAGTCATAAATAATAATACACTAAAGAGTTGAATTACGGTTTGGATTCTAAAGATAGATATGATTCTTTGGTGGAAACACAAATCCTCCTTGTGTGAGGATTTCAGCCAAAGACAAGTAATCCTACCTAGAGTAAGATTTCTACAACCCTAGTTTTTAAAAGAGAGATTTTTCTTTTTGCTTGAAAAATTAATCCAACTCTAAGACATAGTGTGTGATTTTCGGCCAAGAGATAAAGGAGAGAAGAATAGTTTTATTTCGATAGTACACTAGCTTTTACATCAAAAGGTTTTGTGCACAACTTCAAATTAGGTTCATGCGAGTTTCAATCAAAAGATTGATAATTCACAAGTGACCGAACGTTCTTTGTTTTTCTCTAGGAAGGTTATTGACTAACAAAAGAAAAAGGTTTTTGTTATCCATTCTCAGGTACAGAATTCAAGGAAAGGGGGCACACGCTCCTAGGTGATTCACATTCGTGATTGGATTGGAAGATCTTACGGATTACCATCGACGCAACGTCAATCGGATCACGCGATAAAGGTACGATACTTTTATTATATGTTAATTAATCAAGGAAGGTTCATCTTTAAAAAGGAAAATTTTTAAACTATACTAAACCTATTTTCGCTTACACTGCGTGTATTTTTCCCTACATCATGGTCACTGGAGTTGAGCCTATTATCCTCAAAGACAATGTTTGATGATTCCATGACACTTAGAGTCTTCAAGTTGAAAACTCTATAGGCTCTACTATTTAAGGCATAGCCGATAAAGATACCCTCATCACTCTTAGCATCGAACTTGCCAAGTTGATCACGATCATTTAAAATGTAGCACTTGCTTCCAAATGTGTGGAAGTAGCCAACATTTGGCTTTCTACCTCTCCATAACTCATAGGAGGTTTGCCTAGTACCAGGCCTTAGGAAGACTCTATTTCCTATATTGCAAGCTGTATTGACAGCTTCGGCCCATAGGTTCCTAGGGGCATTGTTGCTAAGCAACATCACATGGGTCATCTCTTGAAGAACCCTATTCTTTCTCTCAACAATTCCATTTTGTTGAGGTGTCCTAGGAGCCAAAAACTCATGGGAGATGCTTAAGCTATTGCAATAGCTTTCAAAGTAGGCATTCTCAAACTCTCTCCCATGGTCACTTCTAATCTGTTTAATGCTTTTAATGTTAGTCTTTTTCATTTTCAAGTTTATTACAAAGCATTTTAAACTTATCAAAAGTTTCAGATTTTTCTCTAAGAAAATATGTCCATGTGAACCTAGAGAAATCATCTATACAAACAAAAATGTATCACTTCCCACCTAAACTCTTGGTCTGCATGGGACCCATAAGATCCATATAGAGAAGCTCTAAGGGCTCATTGGTGGAGGGATACTTGCCCTTCTTGTGCATGCTTTTGGTTTGTTTTCCTTGTTGGCAAGGTCTAGAAATACCATTGACTTTCTTCCCAAGCTTCCGAAGGCCACGCATAACATTGAACTTATCTTGGATTCGTAAATCCTGATAGTTCATGTGGCCAAGTCTTTCATGCCACAACTCAATTTGTTCATCCCTGGACATATTACAAGAGACACCTCTAGCCTCAAGACAATAGTAATTGTCGCTAGATCTCATTCATTTTAACAAGGTTTGTCCGTTGGGCAATAGGATAGAGCAATTATTTTTGCTAAATAAGACGGAAAGTCATTCATCACTTTAGATGAGAAATGCTATTAAATTGGCTTTCAAGCCATCAACAAATAAAGCATTGGATAAGGAGGGTAATTCGGGAATGGAAATAGTTCATTTCCCTATAACTTTCCTTTTGGATCCATCACCAAAGGTGACACATCCTCCTTCCTCCATGACAAGAGTCTCAAAAAAACTCTTGTTTCCTGTCATGTGCCTAGAGCACCCATTATCTAAGTACCAAAGATTAGATGAATTTACCTTCAAGGCAATTTGAGTAACATTGCAAAAGTATTCATCTTTTCTAATCCACCTAGGAGAAACACTTTCCTTCCTA
Source organism: Acer campestre (assembly GCA_954870605.1). Lineage (NCBI taxonomy): Eukaryota > Viridiplantae > Streptophyta > Magnoliopsida > Sapindales > Sapindaceae > Acer > Acer campestre. The sequence continues at coordinate 9,878,583 of OX940807.1, forward strand.
GTGGTCAATGGTACTTGAGCTCTAGATGTCCTATGATCATGCAAATTAGTTCTCTTATTCCTAGAAACATGCATCTTAGCTCTACTCTTTTTCTTTTCAATCATGCTTTTAACTCTACACATTTTAATGTAATGAAAGCAATTTGGTCTAATGTGACCATCAATACCACAAAAATGACAATTAGGGATGAAGTTAGAAATCATACCATGTCCGTGTGCATGTATATGAGCCTTCCCATTTCTTTGTGGTAGCATTGGTTCATTTCTTTTTCTTTGTTGAACCGGTCTAGCTTGCTTCCTTGGATGAGATTGCATGATTGGTCTCTTTCCTTGAGGAGCCAATTGTTAAAGAATGTTGGCTTGGGGAGCTCTTGTAGGTTGAGCTTGATGTTGCCTTCTTGGTGCCATCTTTATTTGTGCACTATTCGAGCATTGTCCTAGATCAATCTTCTTCCTAGGAGTTTACACCGGTGAGGCTTTTCTGTAGCTCAAGCTCTTGACAAACATGGTCTTATTGGGAGTGGAGGACTCCTTGCCATCTTCAAACCTAAGACGTCTCTTGTCACAAGGACTCTTTCCAACACTAAGCATGTGGTCAAGTTTCTTTATGTTAGAAGCCATCCTAGTCAATGACCCTTTAGCTTCTTCAAGCTCCCTCTTCAAACCATCTTCATTCCTTTTAGATAAGTCTAACTCCTCTCTTAGCTTATCTTCATTCTTCATGGATCTCACTACTTCTTCATATAATTGATCAACATGTGTTGAGAGCTCTAGGTTTTCCACCTTCAATCTCCTAATTTCTCTCTTGTTTTTTAACCTTGAACTTTCAAACTTGACCGTGTAGTCTTGAAGATCCATCATATCCACCTTTCCATTTGTGGAGTGAGATGAAGAGCCATCATCACTTGAGTTAATTTCCTCTTGACTCTCATTCTCTTCTTCACTAGAACTTTTGCTCTTGTGGGAGGAGGCAAAGGCTATGAAGTTAGCCATGAGTTTTTCAGCATCTGAAGACTTATCTCTCTTATCAGAGTTATCACTCTCACTCCAAGTGGCGGCCATCAATCTCCATTTCTTGTTGTTCTTGTGATTAGCACAATCGGGGGCTATGTGTCCTATGCCACCACACTTTTCTTGCCTAGGCTCAAACTTCTTGAAGAGAGTCTTTTTCTTCAAGTCTTGGCCCTTGGATCCAAAACCCTTCTTCTCGGACTTGTAGAATTTCTTAAACCTTCTCATCAACAAGGCCATTTCTTCGTCTAAGTCATCATTCTCCTCCTTCTCATCTTTGGAGGCTTTCAAAGTAATTCCCTTTTGCTTTTTAGGAGGTAAGGTGGTAGGACCCTTCCTAGACTCATAAGCTAAAAGTCTCTTAATCACCTCACTCGGCTTCATATCATTGTAAGTGTTATTCTCCTCTGAAGCCGTTACCTTGGACTCAAACCTCTCAGGAAGTGATCTCAAAATCTTTTGCTTGATCCTTCTATCCGAGTAAGGGTAACCAAGTTGTTGACTTTGATTGACTATATCCATCAACTTGATCTCAAAGTCGTTGAAGCACTCATTCTCCTTCATCCTAAGCATCTCGAATTGAATTTGGAGGACTTGAAGCTTGGAGTCCTTCACCACTTTGGTTCCCTCATGTGCAAATTCTAGGATGTCTCATGCCTCCTTAACTATCCTAGTGTTTTGAATCAATTTATATTGATTCTCATCCATTGCACTTAGGATGGAATGCATTGCCTTCCTATTCCATTTGGATGCTTCAAACTCTTGTGCGTTCCATTGCGCCTTGGTTTTGAGAACATCCTCTCCTCCATCCGTAGGAGTCATCATCGATGATGTGTAGCCGTCTTCAACCACCATCCATGCCCTATCATGGATTTGATTCTCATCCATTGCACATAGGATGGCATGCATTGCCTTCCTATTCCACTTGGATGCTTCAATCTCTTGCGCGTTCCATTGCGCCTTAGGTTTGAGAACATCCTCTCCTCCATCCATAGGAGTCATCATCAGTGATGTGTAGCCATCTTCAACTGCCATCCATGCCCTACAATGGATTTGGCAAATATACGACTTCATCTTACCTTTCTAAGATGCATAATTTAAACCGGCAAGTAGGGGAGGTCTCGTGCTAGAAGCACCCTCGTTGCTACTGTAGGGAAAAATACCGTATAGTACACGCAGCGGAAGCGAGACTAAAAATAAAATAGATTTAGTAGCTTTTAAAAAAATTTCCTTTTATGAACCTTAACCCTTTTAATCAATTAAACATACATATTATCTAACAAAAGAAGAATACCTTTTGTCGCGTGATTCGATTGACTTGCGTCGATGGTAATCCGCAAGATCTTCAATCCTAGCACGAACGTGGATCACCTAGGAGCGTGGTCTCCCTTTTCTTTGAATTGCAAACCTGTGAATGGACAAAACAAACTTTTCTTTTCTTTGTTAGTCACCAAACAATCAAAAGAATACTAAGATTATTCCGGTCACTTTTGAGTTCTCAATCTAATGATCGAAACTCTCGTGAACCAAGATCGATGTTGTACACACAAGCTTATTGATGAATAAGCAAATAGTATACCATCAAAGAATAATCTATATCTCTTTTATGTTTTTAGTAGAATAATAATAATCTTTCTATGAATTGAGAAGAAGAAGAAAATAGAATCAAGCACCAAAAAACCCTCAAGTGGCCGAATTCTATAAGTCCACATATATATGTGGCAAAATTTTCTTTCTCTCTTTCTATTAGGGTGGCCGAAAATAATAACCTAAAAGGGACTAGGGTTGCCGCAATACTCAAGCCAAAAAGAAGTTTGTATTGCACCCTAATTCCTATTTAGTTTAAGACTCCCAAACCCTAATCCAACTCATAAATCTTTTATTCTTTTATTTGACTAAATAAAAAGACTTCTTATTTGATTAAATAAATAAAAATAATTATTTATTTTCTTGTCAAACAAGTCTTTTAATTTAAGTATACTACTACCAATAGTATACCTTTAGGAATCATATTTCCTAATCAGAAAAGATTTGTTTTTTAATTAAATAATTAATTAATAAATTAATTAATTCTTATTTAATTAGACAATGAAACAAAATAATATATTAGGTTAATTAATTCACCTTTGCCGCCCCACTTAAAATAAATGGGCTATATATTATTTTCTTATTTCATTTAATCCATTGGACTTTAAATAAAAAGCCCACATGTGAACAGATTTTAAACTATTATTGCCAATTTTTGAGATTAGTCAATGTTACAAAAATACCCCAAACTAGTTAAAGCAATAAATCAAGTGTAAAGTGCGGAATTTAAATAACAGTTGATTTTTAAGTGGAAACCTTCAACATGGAAAAACCACGGGCTGTTATGTGTGCCATACACGAACCTCGAATCCACTAATTGTATTGACATTTACAACCTAGGTGGCCTATAACCCGCCACTACTGCCAGCAAGCCTATAAAAGTGAACTTAGTCCAACTGCTTATGGCCTAAGCAACCATTGCCATTGTAGGGAAAAAAATCTGAGCACGCGGCGGAAGCGAGACTAAAAGAGAGTTTAGCAGATTTTTAAATTTTTTCCATATTGAACCTTAACCCTTTAATTAATTAATCATACATACGAAAAGATGAAATACCTTTGTCGCGTGATCCGATTGACTAACGTCGATGGTAATCCGCTAGATCTTCCAAAGCCGATCACGAACGTAAATCACCTAGGAGCGTGGTCTCCCTTCTTTGAATTGTGAACCTGAGAATGGACAAACAAACACTTTTTCTGATTTTGTTAGTCACTATAATCTCCAAAAGGTTGCTAAGAATGTTCCGGTCACTTTTGAATTCACAATCGTAAGATTGAAATTCCCATGAACCTAATTCGAAAGTGTGTACAAGATCTCTTGATGTTAAGATCACTAGTACACTATCGAAGCTAGAACAATTCTTCTCTCACAAACCACCTTGGCCGAATTCTCACTAGTAATAGAGTAGGATTTTTATTTTTTCTCTTTTGCCAAAGAAAATAAATTCTTCAAAGAAAAAAAAACTAGGGTTGGCCGAAAATTCTCACTATATATTTATAGTGACCGAATTTTCTGCCCTAGATATTTTAGGATGGCTGAAATCCTACCCTAGTTTATTTAGGGTGGCCGAATTCTTACCTTATCCAACAAGGTGATCACCAAAGTCCTTTTCCAAATAGGATACAAAGACTTCTTAGAATTCAAACCCTAATCCAACTCTTTAGTGTATTTGCGACTATATAAAAAACTTCCTAATTTGACTAAAAAAATAAAGTCTTTTATATTTAGTATAATACTAATAATAGTATACTACTAGGAAACATATTTACTAATCAGAAAAGGATTTGATTTTTAATTAAATAATTAATTAACATATTAATTAATTTCTATTTAATTAAATAATAAAATAAAACAATATAATGGGCTAAAAATTAGCCATTGCCACCCATGACTAGAACTTGGGCCTTCATGTTGTTTTCTTATTTTATTTAATCCATTTGGACTTTAATAAAAAGCCCACATGTGAACTAGACACATTCTTACTAAAAGAAACAAGCCCACATGCCTTTCATTAATATATTAATATAATTAAACAGCCCATTAAATAAATAATGTGCAAATTATATTCTTAATATATTAAATACAATTCTAAATGTACCCACAAATAGTCAGGTAGAATATATCAAGTGATTCATGCAAGTCAGTGCGGATTGGGGATCTTGGCGGACCTATCTAAATTTAAGCTCCAATAGACATAACCCAATCACAATCAATAAATGATTCACTTAGGTTCAATCTATTAATTTTAGTTCATTCCACTAAAGAACTAAAATTGCACTCTTAAATAAAGATGGAATAAGTTAACGATACTCATTCATACCCTAGACAATCATATAGGAGATAATGAATCCTCGTGAAGAATATCAGTAATCACCAAGAGCTCATAGACCGCCTATAGCTCTCCAAGTTACCATATTTACTCATATGACCACACTTTGAACTTGGATATATATTATGACTTGTCCAGAAGTCATCTTTCAATAGACACTATTGAAAACTCAACGTTAAGATTTCATATCCAAAACCACAAAGCATCCATATGATGATATTCTACTCACATTTAATAAATGGAGCCACAATGTCCATATCTATAAATGAAGTCCTCTATCGATTAACAAATGAATACCATCAAACTATCTGATCAAGCCAAAATTGGTATGATTTTGACCCTCATTTCCGATTCTTTTAGCTTGATTCTCGAGCATTTCCCAGTGTTTAATGTTGTTAAATTGAGTGTTTCAAGTTTTACTAGGTTCCAGAAGCAATTGAGTTGAAGTGGAGGACTTGTGTGAAAAATGTCTTACAAATGGGAAGAAAAAGGGCATTTTCGCCACTTAGACATGAGGAGGTCACTACATGGGCACCATGGCGACAGAGTATTCTCCAAGCCATCAGAAGATCGCCATTTGGGCGCCACTTGGTTGCCATGGCGACAGAAGGTCTCCAAAAGAATCAGGTGGGTCGCCTCGCCACTCTTGCAAGTGGCTACTTCTTTCAAACAAGGCAAGGTCTCCATTTATGGTCGCCATGGTGACCTTGATGTTGCAAGTGGCGACCCCTTCACACTTTGCAGGGTCGCCACTTATGGTCGCCATGGCGACCTTGAGATGAAAGTGGCGACCTCTACACAAATTGCACTTGGTCGCTACTTGCTAAATGGCAAAAAAGATGGTTCTCATGGCAACCTTAGCATCTAAGCGTTTTACGCACCCAGGGTCGCCATAGCGACGAAACTGCGAACTAGTCGCCACATCAGCGAATCAAGCAGTTATCAGTACAAGTCCAATAGTGTGTATAAATAGAACAACCATTCATCTTCAAAGGGATCCGAATTCTAAAAAAGAGAGCAGAGAATACATCTTTGAGATCTAGCTTTTCATCCATGGCACACCATTCATCATCCTCCATTTCTCTCCTTGAACTTATCTAATCCATCCAAACCTCAACACAAAGCCTTGATTCCTTCCCTACATCATTCCTCATCCCACCATTTCTCCACCAAAATCCTTAGTAACTTTCCACCAAAACACCCACATTCCAAGACATATCCTCTACTTCCATTCCTTGCATCTAGGAGCATAGAGGAGAAGAAGGATCAAGCTTAAAGAAGGTGACCCAAGGGTTATTTCCTTACTATTTACTTCTTTTCATTTATTGCAAATATGTGTAACTAAACCCCTAATCTAGGGGATAGATTTGAGGATCAATTGGTTGTGGGTTTAGCTTAGCTTGTAATGAATCTCTTATGTGTTCTATTCATTCAAATTAATTAGATTCCATTCATTATAATTGACTTGTATATCACTTGTTAATTGCAATCTTGAGTGGAGTAATTTGTTATATATTCATATGTGGATTGACACTCCTTGTGTGATTGAGAACCCATTGGATAGGATAGATTAGTGGTGGGTATATCAACCCCACTACTCTAAGCCTCTAAGTGGTTAACATAATGAGATTGGTACATTAAAGTAGCTAGTTAGCTTACCCACATTCAATTGTTAATCGATCTATTCCTTAGCTATCTTATTAATTGATTTTATCACTATTCTTATCAAGGTGTTGAGTATTATATTTTTCATAACATTTTTGTGTATTTTCATTTTAGTAGTTAGCATTGGTGGTTTTAGAAACCACACATCTATCAAACACTATGATTTATTTTATTGTTCAAAGATTAGTCAATTTATCTAATTAACACTCCATTCCCTGTGGAACGAACTTGCTCACTATTTTGCTATCAAATCACATTTTAGAAGGATTAAGTGGTTTAAAAGAGTTTTCAAGAATCAACCAAAAAACCATATTACTATTTTGTTGAGTACACAAACGACCTCATCACTATCGAGGATAGACTATGCTATATAATCGTACTCATTGATAGCTCAAATGATAAAACTTGCAACCATAAGTCTATCATTTATCTCAGGATTAAGATAGACTCTCCGATTGTCCTGATAATGAAAAGAATTTTATCTATTGACAGTTCTAGAAAAAGTATTTCATTGGGATCCAGTTCAATGCACCCAGTGCACTAGATTCTTTTACTCGAAGACCCTTCAATGATTTTAGACTCATCACAACACATTTGTTCCCACTCAAATGCTAGTAAAAGAATTCTACAACTTTAACAAGATAAAAGTGCCCAACCTTTAACTTAAGTTGTGAACGTTATTCAAGACTAACTAAAGAATTGTGTCTACCTCATACATATTCAGATGTATGAACAATTCTTCTTTTCTCATAGTCTTTTGACCTTATAATTATTTACTTTGACAATTATAATAATAAATGCTATATAAGATTTTGTTAACAAACTGAAATAACTTTATTAATATGAAAAGATTGTCAGGTACAACATTACACTCTTGCTATTGAGCATAACTCTAACAGCCACAAGCCTTAGTTCTCATTGAGGAGATAAAATAGCCTATGTGAATATATATGATATCCAAAATGCAAATAGAGGTAGGGAACCCTATATGCTTATCTAGGATGATAGGATGACAATTAAATCAAGCCTAGATATCAATAGCTAAATGACATGTCATAAAGCTTAGCTAACATAGATTAAGCACTCCTAAGTTTAGCTATCACAGTACAACACTCAATCAAAACAACACAACAGTCTCTATCTTGTATATAAGATTATAATTTAAGAACATACACATAATTAAGGAGATGCCTTGATAAGTAAAACACTAAGATTAGATGAAATTAATGAAGAACATACCAAAGCAAGTGTGTTGAGCAAGACCCACGCAATCAAGCATCCTAGATATGCTAGAAGATGCTAGATGAAGCTTAATGCATATGTAAATGGCTTTGAGTGTTTAAATTAGCAATCTTGATTGCCTTATCTCTCACAAATCTCTCTGTAGACTTTAGGGTTCTTGATATTGAAAGAGTTAGTTCAGAGAAATGAGAAAGTGATTTATTTATAGAGACCAATGAAAATCATGGTGAAAATACGAGATTTCCCTTGAAACTTACCGATTGGCGGTTTCAAAAGCACTGATTCAACTGCCGAATTGATTTCGAGAGAATATGGGAGCAATGATGGTTTCATTCAGTGGCCACCGACCGTCGATCCAATCATTGAATTGATCCTAAGAGAACAAAGGATCATTGGCGATTTCATTCGGCGGTTTCATGACTGCTGCCAAACCATCGTTTTGAGACCAAGATATTTTAATTTGATCATGTCTAAACGGCGGTTTCGAACAGCGGTTAGAAACCGCCGATCATAACCACAGAATCATTCTAGAAACTTCTAGAATAGAACGGCAGTTTCATTCGGCAGTCATGACCTTTGATCAAACCATCGTTTCACCACTACTAGTGAAACCAAAGGAGATGCTCTCTCTGAAGGCGATCATCGCACTACCTAAGCACACCATCGTGCATGCGCAGATGTTTTCGAACAATGAAATTCCCTTAAAGTTATAGTTTTTTATACCTACAGGGGGGGTGAATAGGTATAGTCCCAAATTCTTCCAATATTCAAAAAATGTGGAATATAAGAATGAAATGAATACTTGAAATGATATAGCAATTGTATAATATGAATCAATTCATGTAAGCATCAATATAAAAAAGAATCAATACAAGTGAACATATGGAAGATAAGGAAATATAAAGCGAAAATGAGACACATTGTTTTTACGTGGTAAAACCTCAAAGAGGAAACATCCACGGGTTGAATCCACAACCACCGGCAAAGCAAATCCACTATATGAAAAGAACTTACACACTCTAAGCTATCAACACTATGACATCCACTTCAAGCTATCAAATCCTAATCACCTCTCAAAGGCCTAGTGAATTACCTAGCCTACTTTCTATCCAAGATGTATCTCAACCTCTAGAGAGCAACTTCCTATCCAAGACTAAAAAGCCTCTAGGAAGATTTCCTTGCTTAGCAATCTAGATCAAGAGATCCTAGTTAAGCTATCCTAGCTCAACCATCCAAAGTATTAAACTCCTTGCTAAGACTTCTTGCTTAGTTATCCGAATCACCTTGATTCTAACTAAGACTTGTTGCTTGGCTATCCGGAAACCTTTCCTAGCCAAGTCTTCTTGCTCAAGTCAAACGCTTCCCTCACCTTGATAAGAGACTTCAACCTATTACAAGGCAATGATCTAGGTGATGCAAATGATGCAAGCACACACAAATAGAGTAAGTAGATCAAACACACTCTATGAGCATGCTTAATGATAATCTAGAATATACTATCAACACACAATCACAAATCTATCTAGAAATCAAAGCATGCAAAAACAATAAGAACAAGATTAGGATATTCAATATATGTCACAAAAGTCTTAGTTCTTATATCAAGAAATTGAACCTAGAAGATAATATGAAGCACATTATAAAATCAATTTCTAGAATCAATTTCAATCAACCTCAAGTCTAGCAAAAATTTGTTTAAGAGAAATCACAAAGCTAAACTCAATTAACTAATCAATCATACAACCCTAGCATATGATCTAACATACTTCTCAACATATTTCAATAATCAAATAGAAAGAATCATAGAGATGATCAAATGAAATTGCAAGAGAAGAAGTTTCACATACAACCAATGGACCTCGAACTGAAAACAGAGTACTGTGAACAATGACAAAGTCAAATGGCTCTGAAAATTCTTGGGGTTTGTAGCTCTCATCGAGACCAACAATTTTGGCTTTTGAATCACTCGAATTTGAGTTCGTATGAAGAAGTTATGATCAAAGTAAGTAAACCAAAATCAAGAACATTTCTGCAGAATTTCAGATTTGATGATGTTCAAGCAGTTGGAAATGGAGGGAAGAGAAGACATTTAAAGGAAAAGGAAGAGGGGCATTTTTGTCCAACAAACACAAGCCAAACCAGCCTTGTCCCCATGTGGGGCGCATGTGCCACACAGGACCAGAGGGCAAGTTGGGCCGTATTGCACACGGCCTCCATACGTGGATGGCCATGGTGCTCCTCCCACGCAACCTCTCACGTTCTTCAGCTGTATTCGGGCATCCGAACTCTGATTTTGAATCCGTTTTCAGATTACAAACCGTGACTCCCTCACACACAACGAAGACTATGAAACTTTGACAAATAGTTGAGAATTCATCTCGACAAATGATAACGAACACAACTCAACGAATGAGAACGAAAAGTAGCGTAGCTACATCGTTTGGACTCGAAACTAAACAAATGAGTAACCGAAATGACCTGGACTCAATAAGGAATCAATTAAGATCATGTTCAAGTCCAAAACATAAGAAACACAAACAAATAAATACTATGCAACACAAACATGCCATATCTAAGCGATAGTGAGAAAACATGCAATTCTACAAGATTGTCAACAATAAGAAAAATGCATGTGCATGCTAAATGTGTGTAAAAGTGTTATACCAAATGTTTGAACAACGATGCAGGGACACACATGTATGAATTGTGTGTGTGTGCACAAATGCTTTGCAAGAGGAAGAAGAATCTTGATACCTTAGCATCCAAGTAAGCGATGTTCCCCTCGAAGACGATATTTGCACAAGATGTTACTTCTTCACCTTTGAGGCTCCTTTCTTCCAAGAAACACTTAAGCAACTACTAATACAAATATAGAGAGTTTTACAATGGAATCAAGCCAATACAAATAAAGGATCTTACAATCTCCCCCTTTGGCTATTCCATGGCAAAACCTCATCCTCACCATACATTGATCACTCCAATAGAATCAATGTTGACAGCATTCTCTCATCCTTACATTACAAAGAGATCCCTAGACTAAAAGATCTTCAAGTCTTCTTGAGTCTTCAAGAATCCCTTCTTTGAACTTCAAAGTACCTATGAGAAAAGAAACAACCAACAAGAGAACTTCTTCCAAAGAAGAATGGTGAGAAATTATCACATAAGCAAAATAAAACTTCCCTTATCTCTAACAAACAATACATTATCTCAAGTGAATAAATTACATTTAAAGCTCTCCCTTAAAAACCTTAACACAAATAAGGTAAGAATTCTTTTCTCCCCCTTAGAACAAGAATTCTCCCCCTTAAGACAAAGTCTCCAATAAGCACAAATCTCCCCTATGTCAAACATGGATTCCCCCATATTAAACAATGTGAGGTATACAATTTCTCCCCCTTTTTTTCAAGGAATAGACAAAGGGCACAAGAGATAAAAAACGAGATATAAAGCAAACAAATCGTATAGAAAGCGTAGTTGAATAAACTAAAGCTCCCCCTTAACATATGCTCCACATATTATCAACAAGAAGATTTGTTCACAAGGGACTCACACATTCACACATTCACACATTCACACATTCAAGCAATAAGAGAAAAATATTTCGTCACTTTTCAAAGTCCAAGAGAGAATCATAGATTTTCATTAATCTCTCAAAAATATTCTCACATTGCTAATGAATCAAGCACATAAGCAAAATATGTGTGTGTGTGTGAATGCTTCTCACATATATAGAAGGAGTAATTGTAATATCAACATGCAAACAATTTCCACACTTATCCAACTAAAGCGTTTCCAAAAATAAGTCAAACCGATATTCATCCATATTTTCGCTTTAAAAGAATAGTTATCAACATGTGAGCGTGTGTGTGCATGTGGCTTGTTTTCCCATTTCTGTTTGTCAACCCGAGCTTTTCACAATTCTCAACTATACACCATTAAGCCTTTTGTTTTTTTTTTTGTTTTTTTTTTTTAATGATTCTTTTCAACTCTTCTTTGATTTTTCTAACAAAAACATATACACATCTTGGCGGCTTTCACTCAACACAAAGGTGTAGCCCTTTCCAACATTGGGCGGCTTCACAACCAATGCGTGTAGCCCTTTCCAAGAGGGTGCTCGTTGAATACTATGTAGTGCCGAAGCAAAATGGATACATATCATAGGTCATTTATCATGTACTAAGCAATAGACTTCTAAATGCATCCATTATCTACACATATTCAACCACATACACTCAAAACTAAAACATATAAGAGAAGCATTTGTGCACTTTTCAAAAATAAGATTTTCAAGCTCAAGTGCATGATCTAGAAACAATAAGAGTTATTAGCTTAAGATCATTACTTCTCAAGTGAGTAGCTCTCAAAGATATTGATATACAAATAAAGTTTTGCTTATCATGCCACCCACATTCACACAAGCACATTAATCAACACAAATCATGCCAATGCACATTCTAAGAGTCTTAAACCTCTCTTTGTCCAAGGGCTTAGTGAACAAGTCCGCAAGTTGATTTTTAGTAGGCATATGCTCTAGAGTTACAATTGATTGTTCAACAAGATCTCTAATGAAATAATGCATAATATCAATGTGCTTTGTGCGTGAGTGTTGAACTGGATTTTTAGAGATGTTAATGGCACTTAAGTTATCACAATAAAGTGTCATTTTTCCTTGTTCTATCTCATAATCCTTAAGGATTTGTTTCATCCAAAGTAATTGTGTGCATGCACTTCCAGCCGCAATGTACTCGGCTTCGGAAGAGGAGAGGGAAACCGAATTTTGTTTCTTACTAGACCAAGAAACCAAGTTATTACCAACATAAAAGCAACCGTCGAATGTGCTTTTATGATCATCTATGTTTCCCGCCCAATCGGCATCACAATAGCCAACAAGAATATCATTGGTATCAAATGAATAAAATAAACCAAGATTATGCGTACCTTTGATGTACCTAATGATTCTCTTGACGGCTTTTAAGTGAGATTCCTTTGGATTAGCTTGGAATCTAGCACACAAGCCTACACTAAAGCAAATATCCGGTCTACTAGCCGTTAGGTAAAGTAGACTACCAATCATGCTTCTATAAAGGCTTTGATCAACACTTTTACCTTTTTCATCTTTGTCAAGTTTTAAAGTGGTGCTCATGGGAGTTTCAAAATCTTTTCCATTTTCTAGACCAAATCTCTTAACAAGATTTTTAGAATATTTAGATTGACTCAACATTATACCCATGCTAGTTTGCTTAACTTGCATCCCTAGAAAATAGTTTAACTCACCCACCATACTCATTTCAAATTCACTTGACATCACACTAACAAATTCATCAACCTTGGTTTTATTAGTAGAACCAAAAACAATGTCATCAACATATATTTGTGTAACAAAAATGTCATGATCATGATATTTGATGAACAAAGTTCTATCAATGCCACCTCTCCTATAATGGTTGTCAATGAGATATTGAGTCAACCTATCATACCAAGCTCTTGGAGCTTGTTTAAGGCCATAGAGAGCCTTTTTCAATTTAAACACATGATTAGGAGAGTGTGGGTCTACAAAACCCTTAGGTTGTTCAACATACACTTCTTCTTGAAGGTATCCATTCAAAAAAGCACTTTTGAGATCCATTTGAAATAATTTGAATTTTTTAACACATGCAATGGACAACAAAAGTCTAATGGACTCGAGACGAGCAACCGGTGCAAAAGTCTCATCAAAGTCAACACCCTCAACTTGAGTGTAACCTTGAGCCACTAGTCTAGCTTTATTTCTCACAATCTTGCCACTTTCATCGATCTTGTTCCTAAAAACCCACTTAGTGCCAATTACATTTATATCTTTAGGCCTAGGTACCAATGACCACACTTCATTCCTCTCAAATTGATTAAGTTCATCTTGCATAGCCCCAACCCAATATTCATCAACAATAGCTTCATTAATGTTTTTGGGTTCAATTTGAGATGTAGGGAAAAATTGTACCCGCAGCGGAAGCGAGACTAAAAAAATAGTTTGAGTAGCTTTTAAAATTTTTCCAATTTTATGAACCTTAAACCCTTTTGATTAATTAAAGATATATAAAAATAAACAAAAGATTAATACCTCTTGTCGCGTGATCCGATTGACTTGCGTCGATGGTAATTCGCAAGATCTTCAATCCTAGCACGAACGTGGATCACCTAGGAGCGTGGTCTCCCTTTCTTTGAATTGCAAACCTGTGATTGGATTAAACAAACTTTTCTTGATTCGTTAGTCCCAAAAACAATCTAAATAAACCTAAGATTATTCCGGTCACTTTTGAGTTCTCAATCTTATGATCGAAACTCGCATGAACCTAGATCGATATAGTATTCACAAGCTTATTGATGAATAAGCAACTAGAATACAATCAAAGAATAATCTATGTTCCTTTTGTTTTTAGTAGAATAATAGATCTCTAACTATGAGTTGAGAAGAAGAAGAAGAAGAAAATTCTGCACACAAGCCTTAGGGGGGTGGCCGAATTCTATAAGTGGCCTTATATAGGTGGCCGAATTTCTTCTCCTTTTTACCTAGGGTGACCGAAATCTTTCCCCAAAATTCACTAGGGTTGCCGCAAATCCTCCTACAAAAAAGGAGTATGTTTTGCACCCTAATTCCTATTTTGTTTAAGATTTCCAAACCCTAATCCAACTCAATAATCTTTTATTCCTTATTTGACTAAAATAAAAAAAAAACTTCCTATTTGATTAAATAAATAAAATTAATTATTTATTTCCTTGTCAAACAAGTCTTTCTATTTAATTATACTACTACCAATAGTATACAAATAGGAATCATATTTCCTATTTAGAAAAGATTTGTTACTTAATTAAACAATTAATTAATAAATTAATTAATTCTTATTTAATTAAATAATGAAAACAAAATAATATTAAATGCTATTTTAGCACCTTGCCGCCCCACATGTATATATTGGGCCAAATATTATTTTTCTTATTTCATTAAATCCATAAGACTTTAAATAAAAAGCCCACATGTGAACTAGACCCATTCTTACTAAAAGAAACAAGCCCACATGTCATCCATTAATATATAAATATAATTGTGCAGCCCATTACATAAATAATGTGCAAATTATATTCTTAATATATTAAATTGCAATTCTAGATGGACCTTAAATTGGTCCGGTAGAATATATCAAGTGATCCATGCAAGTCCGTGTGGATTGGGGATCTTGGCGGGCTATCTAAATTTAAGCTCCAATAGACATAACCTAATCACAATCAACAAATGATTCTCTTAGGTCCGATCCATTAATTTTAGCTCATTCCACTAAAGAGCTAAAATTGAACTCTTAAATAAAGACAGAAAAGGAAGATGCTTCCTCATTCATACCCTAGACAATCATATTGGAGATAGTGTATCCTCGTGATTAATATCAGTAATCGCCAAGAGTTCATAGACCGCCTATAACTCTCCAAGTTACCATATTTACTCATATGACCACGTTTTGAACTTGGATATTTTGACTTGTCCAGAAGCCATGTTTTCAATAGACACTATTGAAAACTCAACGTTGAGATTTAATATCCAATTACCTCAAAACATCCATATGATGATATTATACTCTCATTTAATAAATGGAGCCACGATGTCCATATCTATAAATGAAGTCCTCTATCGATTAACAAATGAATATCACCAAACTATCGAGGATAGACTATGCGATATAATCGTACTCATTGATAGCTCAAATGATATCACCTGCAACCATAAGTCCATCATTTATCTCAGGATTAAGATAGACTCTCCGATTGTCCTGATAATGAAATTACTTTTATCTACTGACGGTTATAGATAAAGTATTTCATTGTGATCCTGTTCAATGCACCCAGTGCACTAGATTCTTTTGCTCGAAGACACTCCGATGATTTTAGACTCATCATATCTCATTTGATCACACTCAAATGCTAGCAAAAGAATTCTACAACTTTAACAAGATAAAGGTGCCCAACCTTTAACTTAAGTTGTGAACGATATTCAAGACTAACTAAAGAATTGTGTCTACCACATACATATCCAGATGTATGAACAATTCTTCTTTTCTCATAGTCTTTAGACCTTATGATTATTTACTTTAACAATTATTAAACTATAAATGCTATAAGATTGGTTTAAAACAGAAATCACTTTATTAATATGAAAAAGATTGTTAATTACACTATTACACTCTTGCTATTGAGCATAATCCTAACATGAGAAGTATAGTAAGCATAAGATATTTGGTTAGCAATTTGATTTCTAGTTCTAACCCCTTCATTTAAGTCACTTATGATGTCATCTTGATAGTGTAGATTTCGAAGTCTAGGATGAAGAGAATTTTCAACAACTTGAATATTTTGTTGATTATCATTTAACACATTTTTCAATCCTTGACTTTGAACATCAATACAACTATCTTTGTCATCATCTTGACTAGATTCACTACTAGTCACATCAATAGGTGAAATAATGTCATTAACATGATTTTCATTAGGTTCATTGACATCATTATCATCACACAAGTTAAGCATGCTAAGATCATCAATTTTAACATTCATAGACTCCATAATAGTCTTAGTATTCAAGTTGAACACTCTATCAGCACGACTATTCAAAGCATACCCAAGAAAGAGACCAACATCACTTTTAGCATCAAACTTTCCCAAGTGATCTCTATCATTTAAAATATAACATTTACTCCCAAAAGTGTGGAAGTAACTCACATTTGGCTTCTTGCCTTTCCAAAGCTCCTAGGACGTGTGTTTTGTGCCGGGCCTTCTAAAAACTCTATTCGACACATAGCAAGCGGTATTGACTGCTTCGGCCCAAAGGTTTCTAGGGACTTTCTTGCTATTGAGCATGACTCTAGCCATCTCTTGCAAGACATGATTTTTTCTCTCAACAACTCCATTTTGTTGAGGAGTTCTAGGTGCAGAGAACTCATGAGATATTCCCAAACCATCACAAAATTCACTAAATTTAGCATTTTCAAATTCCGTCCCATGATCACTTCTAATGCGACATATTTTCTTAATATCAAGACCTTTTTCATTTTGCACTTGATTACAAAATTTTCTAAAGTAATTGAAAGCCTCGGTCTTGCTCCTAAGAAAATACACCCAAGTGAACCTAGAGAAATCATCAACGCATACAAAAATATACTTTTTGCCATTGATGCTCTCGGTTGGAATTGGCCCCATTAGGTCCATGTGTACAAGCTCTAATGGTCTCTTGGTAGCTATATAAGAATTCTTTTTGTGAGATATTTTGGTTTGTTTACCCAATTGACAAGGTTCACAAACAATCTCTAGCTTTTTACCAAGACTAGGAAGACCCCTAACAATGCTATGTTTTTCAAGCTTTTTCAAGTCTTTAAAATTCATGTGACCCAACCGTTGATGCCACAACTCAAGCTTGTTGCACTCATGTGCCATATTGCAAGTTAGAGGATCTACATTGAGACAATAACAATTGTCTATAGACCTCTTGACTTTTAGGACAACATTGTCCTCTTTATCGATAATAGTACACACATCTTTATTAAAGCTAACTTCTTTAAAGATTTCACACAAGTGAGTAATGCTTATAAGATTAGCTTGTAATCCATCAACAAACAAGGTATTGTGAAGTTTAGGCAATCCGGGGATACATATAGTTCCCTTGCCAAGAACTTGCTTCTTGGTGCCATCACCAAAGGTGACCCACCCTCCATCCTTTAACACAAGATTTTTGAAGAAATCTTTGTTCCCGGTCATGTTCCTAGAACAACCACTATCTAGGTACCAAGAGTAGGAAGAGTTGACATGTAAAGCATATTGTGTAACAAGACATTTAGATGTGTCTTTTCTAACCCATACACTTTTCACAACATGCTTCTCACTCTTAGCTTTTTCATGCTTTGACTCAATGTTAGACTTTTTAATATGCACCTTGACCTCATTGGTCACATTCTCAAAGATTTCAAACAAAGCATTATCAACTTTCTTATGCATAGTAGAGTGAGGCACAACACAAGATTTATCAAGCAAGTTATCAACACAATTCTTCTCAACATGCTTTTCCAAAGTCTTCCTAGGTCTAGTTCTAAATCCATACATGGATGATTGCCTAGGACCATTCAAAGACATATCATGAAAAGCATTATCAAATTTACATTTCCGAATATATTGAAAACACCTAGGTCGAATATGTCCTATCATGTTACAATGATGACAAATAGGTATGAATTTAAGAAATTTACCATTTGCATTTGCTTCCAAAGCATTTGGTCTTCTCACAATTTTACCTCTTTGAAGAGCAATCCTTGATGCTTCACCTTTTCCTTTTGAGGATAATGCTTCTTGAATTTGATCTTGTTGAGTTCTTTCATTGAACTTCCTTGTTGATGTTGAGGCACCTCCGGTAGCTTTCATTTCTTTACCTTGAGTGAGAGTACCTACATTTGGTTCAATACTTGCTTTGACAAAAATAGATTTGTTAGATGAAGGAGTCTCCTTCTCATTGACATAACCCAAACCTCTTTTGTCACTAGGATGCTTACCACTTTTAATGAGGGAATCAACTTGATTAGAACTAGATGACATCTTGTTAATCATCCTATTAGCCTCATTAAGTTTCTCATTAAGCATCGTAATTTTAATGGCATATTTTTTCGCGATGTCATCACTAAACCTAACATCTTCACGTGATTTATTAAGCCATTGTTCATACTTTTTCTCTTGAGTTAAATGCTCACTAAGTTTGACTCTAAGAATGTTTTCTAGCCTTTTAGCACTAACAAGAGAGTTATCCCTTTGCTCAATTTCTTGCTTCAAAATACCAAGTCTATCATTACTATCTTTCAAGTTCATTTCAAGACTTAGAATCTTGTCTTTAAGATCATTAAAATCTTTTGAGCATTTTTCATGATTCTCTAACTTCTTGTTGAGAGACATATTGACTTTGGATAAACATTCATTTTCAAGAGTAAGATCATTAATCTTTTTCTCATACAAGTCAATATGTTTAACAAAAGAAGCTACATAGGAACACACTTCCTTAATCATGATTATCACAAATAAAACACAAACACTACAAATAAAGGATCTATCTAAGTGCGTCTAGACACCCGCTCTGATACCAATTGAAACTCCCTTTAAAGTTTAGTGTTTTATACCTAGAGGGGGGGTGAATAGGTATAGTCCCAAATTCTTCCAATATTCAAAAAGATGCGGAATATAAGAATGAAAATGAATACTTGTAATGATATAGCAATTGTATATTATGAATCAATTCATGTAAGCATCAATATACAAAAGAATCAATACAAGAGAACAAATAGAAGATAAGGAAATATAAAGCAAAAATGAGACACAATGTTTTTTACGTGGTAAAACCTCAAAGAGGAAACATCCACGGGTTGAATCCACAACCACCGGCAAAGCAAATCCACTATATGAAAAGAACTTACACACTCAAAGCTATCAATACTATGATATCCACTTCAAGCTATCAAATCCTAATCACCTCTCAAAGGCCTAGTGAATTACCTAGCCTACTCTCTATCTAAGATGTATCCCACACCTCTAGAGAGCAACTTCCTATCCAAGACTAAAAAGCCTTTAGGAAGATTTCTTTGTTTAGCAATCTAGATCAAGAGATCCTAGTTAAGCTATCCTAGCTCAACCATCCGGAGTATTCAAACTCCTTGCTAAGACTTCTTGCTTAGTTATCCGAATCACCTTGATTCTAACTAAGGCTTCTTGCTTGGCTATCCGGAAACCTTTCCTAGCCAAGTCTTCTTGCTCAAGTCAAATAGGCTTTACTCACCTTGACAAGAGATTTCAACCTATTACAAGGCAATGATCTAGGTGATGCAAATGATGCAAGCACACACAAATAGAGTAAGTAGATCAAACATACTCTATGAACATGCTTAATGATAATCTAGAATATACTATCAACACACAATCACAAATCTATCTAGAAATCAAAGCATGTCAAAACAATAAGAACAAGATTAAGATATTCAATATATGTCACAAACATCTTAGTTCTTATATCAAGAAATTGAGCCTAGAAGATAACATGAAGCACATTATAAAAACAATTTCTAGAATCAATTTCAATCAATCTCAAGTTTAGCAAAAATATGTTTAAGAGAAATCACAAAGCTAAACTCAATTAACTAATCAATCATACAACCCTAGCATATGATCTAACATACTTCTCAACATATTTCAACAATCAAATAGAAAGAATCATAGAGATGATCAAATGAAATTGCAAGAGAAGAAGTATCACATACAACTAATGACCTCGTACTGAAAATCAGAGTGCTGTGATAAATGACGAAATAAATTGCCTCTGAAAATGCTTGGGGTTTGTAGCTCTTGTTGAGACCAACAATTTTGGCTTTTGAATCACTCAATTTCGAGTTCGTATGAAGAAGTTATGATCAAAGTAAATAAATCAAAATCATGAACAATTCTGCAGAAAATCAGATTTGATAATGTTCAAGTTGTTTGAAAATGGAGGGAAGAGAGGTCATTTGAGGAGGAGGGAAGAGGGGCAAATTTTTCCAAAAATTAGAGGAGTTTCAGCCATGCCCACGTGTGGTCAGTGTGTGACACACGTGGCCAGAGAGGGGCTCTGGCCGTGTGGCACACGTGGTCCACACGTGGCCTCCCCTTGCTTGGCCTTTGGCCGAGCAACCTCCCTCGCGCACCTCTCGCTTTCTTCAGCCGTATTCGGGCATCCGAACTCCGAATTCGAATCCGTTTTTGGATTACAAACCATGACTCCCTCATGCATGACGATGACTATGAAAATTTGACAAAAGGTTGAGAATTCATCTCGGAAAATGACGACGAACACAACTCAACGAATGAGAACGAAAAGTAGCGTAGCTACCTCGTTTGGACTCGAAACTTAACGTATGAGTAACCGAAATGACCGGGACTCAATAAGGAATCAATTAAGAACAATTACAAGTCCAAAACACAAGAAACACAAACATACAAACACAATTTCACATATGAATGCCATTTCCTAGACATAGTCCTAGAACATGCAACTCTAAAATGTATGAGCATTTGAGTTCAATGCATGAGCATACAAAATCATGTGAATGTGTTATATAAATGGTGCACAACGATGCAGGGACACGCATGTATGAATTGTGTGTGTGTGCGCTTACGCCTTGCAAGAGGAAGAAGAATCTTGATACCTTAGCATCCAAGTAAGCGGTGTTCCCCTTGAAGACGATATTTGCACAAGATGTTGCTTCTTCACCTTTGAGGCACTTTTCTTCCAAGAAATACTTAAGCAACTACTAATACAAATATAGAGCATTTTGCAATGGAATCAAGCCAATACAAATAACGGATCTTACACGTGCCTTATGTCTCTCTACCGTGCCATCCACCTTTCGCTTGATTCGAAGGACCCATTTATTTCCAATGGCTTTCCTTCCCGGCGGTAAGTCAACCAAGTCCCAGACATGATTACTTTTCATTGAATCCATCTCTTCTTTCATGGCTTTAATCCATAGTTCCTTGTCGGGTGATTTGACAGCCTCATTCACATTTTTAGGCTCATCAGCATCATGTGAAGCAACCATAAACGCTTCCCCCTCAATCTCAAAACGACGACGAGGGACGTTTCCACGGTTACTTCTACAAGAAGGTAAATCTAAATGTGTTGTTTCAACAACATTATTACTCCCACTAGGGACAGAAGGTCCATGTAGATCTATATTTATATCAAGTGGAGGTCCACTCCCACTTGGGACAGAAGTCCCTAATAGATCCGTATTAACCTGTAGTGGAGCATTTTGATTTGTATTCTCGATCAGATTATCCAATTCGTAGAATCGAATATCTCTATCAATTTCACCTCTTTTAGGAAATTCACATCTCGTGATTCTATCTCATTCACATTTCCATCCGAGTTTTCACCTATTAGTACATATCCTTTTGAATGCTCAGAGTATCTAATAAAGATACATTTCTTTCCTCTTGCATCCAATTTTCCATACTTGTTGGATGGATCATGTACGTATCCCGCACACCCCTAAGGTCGCAGATAAGTTAAGTTAGGCTTTCTACCTGTCCATAACTCATAAGGTGTGGAAGTAACTGACTTCGAGGGAACTCGGTTAAGTATATAAGTGGCAGTCAACAATGCATCTCCCCAGTATTGTACTGGAAGACTTACTTGCACCATCATAAACCTAACCATTTCAAGTAATGTTCTATTCCTTCTTTCCGCCACACCATTTTGTTGCGGAGTTCTAGGAACAGTTAACTGTCTATGTATACCCTTTTCATCACACAATTCCTTGAATTGATCTGAAAGGTATTCTCGTCCCCTGTCAGTACGTAATGCTTTAACCCTTTTATCTAATTGATTCTCTACTAAGTTTAAATACAAATTGAGACAATCCAATGCCTCAGACTTATGAGAAATCAAATAGACATGACCAAAACGGGTAAAGTCATCTATGAATGTAATAAAATATGAGGCACCATGCCTTGCTTTTACACTCATTGGACCACAAATATCAGAGTGAAATAATTGTAATGGATTTTCAACCCTTGTTCCTTTTCCAAATGGCTTTCTAGTTGTTTTTCCGGCAAGACAATTTTCACAGATAGGTAATTCTATCTTATTAAATGAACCTATAAGGCCTTCTCTAGCCAACCTGTTCATCCTATCTTGGCCAATATGACCTAGTCTAGCATGCCAAGTATTCACATCAACATTGACATTATTAGCGGAAGCAATTAACGAAAAACAATCATCACTGTAATTAAAACCGTCTAACTCTATATTTAAAATAATAAAACCATTAAACAGATATCCAGTACCAACACAAATAGAATTAAAAATAATATCCATACAAACACCATAAAAGTTTAGTGCATAACCTAAACTTAGAAGGACAATAACTGAAACTAAATTTCATCGGATATAAAACATCATGGAGATAAAGTACTTGGCCACCATGCATCTCCAACTTGCAAGTGCCAATACCCTTCACTTCAACTCTAGAGTTGTTCCCCACATAAATCCATCTAGTCCCCTGACTGATCCGATGATATTCTACGAACGCTGCTCTGTCTCTAGCTACATGGTCTGTGGCTCCTGAGTCTACAGTCCACAAAGGATGAGATTCAGTAAGTAAAACAGAACTAGAAACCAAAACAAAGTTATCAGTTATTGAATTGGGTTGTACCTTTTTCGGCTCAGTGCACTCACGAGCAAAATGACCCTGTTTGCCATAATTGTAACATTTCAATTTGGCTTTATCCTTCTTGAACCCAACACTCTTGCCCCTTTTCTGGAAACTGGTCTCACCTTTCTTAAAGTTTCCACCTTTCTTAAGGTTCTCTTTAGGACCCTTCCATTTTCCCTTCTGGAAGTTCCCTTTCTTTCCCTTGCGCATAAAACCCTTAGTCTTACGCTTGCTAGATTCAGCCATGTAAAGCTGACCGGAAGCCTTAGCTGCCTCTAGGCGCTCATCTTCCAGTTCAACATGACGTGATATATCATCAAAAGTCTTGATATTATCATTGTGGGTCATGTTGATCTTCATATTTTCCCAGCTGTTTGGAAGAGACCAGATCACTGCTTAGATTTGCTGCTCATCAGTTAAGGTATGACCTGCAAACTTCAATTCACGTATCATGTTTGACATCTCTCTCAGGTACTGCCTCATATCATGATTCTGGCGCTTCCTGTATGTGTCAAACTTAATTGTAAGTCTCATAAGCTTGGTAGTAGAAGTACCACCAAACTTGTCTTTCAACGCAATCCACATATCTTGCGCAGTGTCAAACCCCTCATTCTCATACATGAGAGCATCAGTCATACTGCTTAGCATCGTAATGCGATCCAGACTATTCTTCCTCTTCCAGATCTGATACGTTTCCATATCTCTCCTGTGTTAGGCAGTGGTACCTACTGGTGGTTCAACCATGGTATTAGTAAGAGTTTCAAGAGTCTCTTGCTCTTCAAGGATCAGCTAACCTTTCGGTGCCACATCTCATAGTTATCACCGTTCAGCTTTTCTCCTTTGTTCAACTCAGCAACAATTGACTTAAATGCAGAAGCCATTTCCTGAAAATTTATTTAACACATAGTGTAATTAATAGTTATTTTAGCATGTTTCTCTAATAATTTCACAATTAGCACTATATCATGTAGCAAACTTACACATAAAAAAAAATATAATAAGAGGAATATTAGGATAGGAATCGAAATAAGAGTCAAAGCTCCCAATCATCATCCAAGTCATTAATATTCACTAGTTTATATTTATTAGTGTCTTTTTGCGCAAAACAGTTCTAACATTGTTTCTTACAATTTAGAACACCCATATTAAATAAGCACAAGCATATAAAACTTTGCATAATCATGTGCATAAACATCCCATTTCATTAATAATAAAGAGTTGTATTTACAAACTAAGAGTATTTACAGAAATATATACAACCTAAGAATTACATTCTCAATCAGTAATTCTAAAACTCTCTGGGATTTCATGCAAAATTCTATCAAAATGTGCATAGATACTCCGCTCATCATCCATGGGTGGGTGGTAATTCTCACTAACCCTATACTTTGTAAAAGCAACATTTATATACCATCCTGCCTTAGGATTATAACGTTGTTGAGTTCTCAAACTAGAACCCATACTCAAAGCCGCATGCTTTCTAAGATTTCTACGCACTCGATGATCATCATAATCCAAAATGACTTCTAAAGTTTCATTAAAAGTGGTAAGAACATCTCCTTCTATTAAAGCAAGTAATACATAATTATGTTGTCGTAGTTCTTCTGGTAGAACCTTGAGTAGGGCATGACTAATTTCTTTCCAAATAAATTCTATCTCACCATCACTCCAAGGCCATTCAGAAATGATGAGATCCGCAAACCTTAACAACTGTTCATAAAGACTAATGCTAAAATCCATTTTCTGATCTTCTAGTTTGTTTATAAACTCAGCTAGTAGCATTTCGAAATTCCTGTACCCTTCAATATACGCTTCATCCATCTCTATCCTTGGAGATTGTTGACTTTCATCGTCCTCAAGTGTCCCAGGTGTATACTCTTCAATAGTATTTTCCTCTATGGACATTTCATCTGCAAATGGTGAATCATCTTCTACCAAATGCGGTGAATATTCCTCCACCGATAGTGGTGAGTACTCCTCTGGAGGATTAGATTGAACCGACAATGGTGAATAATCTTCTACCGATTGTGGCGAGTATTCCTCTTGAGGATCAGAGTCATCCGACAATGGTGAATCATCCTCTACAGACTGTGGTGAGTACGCCTCTTGAGGATCATACTCCTCTTGAGGATCAAAGTCATCCGACAATGGTGAATAAGTTTCTACCAATTGTGGTGAGTACTCTTCTTGAGGATCGTACTCCTCTTGAGGATCAATCTCAGATGAGCTATGGTTACACATTTCCTCAATCTACAGAGAAATGAAAAAAAAAAAAACAGACACCCATTAATTAATTTGTCAGTAAATAATAAAAAAAAAATTTGAGAACTTTAAAAATTACTAGGCTTATATTCAACTCCCATTGGAGTGAAAAACAATTAATGGAAAAATAAAAATAAAAATAAAAATTTACTTTTTTTTTTTGGCCGGAAAACCGCCATCGGTCGCCTGAAAACCGCCATAGGCCGCCGGAAAACCACTTTGAATTACCGGAAAAAATCACCGGAAAAAAATGGACGGTCACCGGAAAATTTTGGTCGGCGCGGGAAAATACACCGGGAAATTTGGTCGGCGCAGGAATCGGCATCGGGAACCGGTCAGTTGGTTGGCACCGAAAATGCGCTAGGAAATTTGGTCAGCATCGGGAACCGGTCAATCGTCTGTAACCGTCGTCGAAAACCACTCCGATCGTCGGAAACGGTCAACGGTTATGGTGTGACACATTCGTGCCACGTGGAAGCAAGGGATTTGGCCATGTTTCAACACTGACATACCCCGACACGTGTCACTCTCTGGGTGGTCCACATATCAACAGTACATAACTGCTGCCCACATTCACACGCGCATAACAGGCGCGTGTAGTGCACGCGCCACCTTCCCGGAATCGTATTCTGACCGGAAAAATACCATCCGACTCCAAATTTCTTCCTAATTCCATTAAAGCCCTTGGTTTTGAAAAATAAGTCTGGGGTGAAGTACACTCGCCGCCCTAATAGCGTGTGGTACTGTTCATCATCTTCAACCTTTTAAAAAAATATATGGAAAAATTTTGCTCCCCAACCCAGTTTTCAATCGACTCGTTCTCACTCTTTACTTGACAAAATTTTGCGATTGCGGTGTCGTTGGAAAGCTTGGGATCTCTAGTTTCTAATGATACCATATTGACAACAAATTATGTATATTATGACCCTCTACGACTATCTCAAAGTCTCGGTTTTAGGGCTCTATTTCTTAATGTTCATATGCAAAAACTTGAAGTTTTCATGGCATATAACAAAAAAATTAAACAATTCACATAGAATTCGATATTCACATAAGCATATTACATGTATTTAAGAATTCGAAATTAAAAAAATTCCATTTACAATTCATAAAAAAAATTGCAGTAACACATATGAACTCATTAACTGCCAAGAAAATTAAAACATGGCATTCAACATATTTAAATTTATGGCAACTAAAATCATGTTAAATGATGATCATAAGATTTCGTAAATCAACAAGTCCATAAAAAATCTGTACATATATTCCATTTGCTTATGGAACATAAGACAACACAAATATGATATCATGGTATTACTAAAACACATACATTGTGTATAATAATTCCGAAAAAACATCAATCAATTTGTTTTACATGTTATTGAACCATTAATAGTAAGACATTGATCCATGCATATCATAAAAAAACTTCCAAACCAGAAAACATACTTTCAGGCTCTAATACCAATGAAGATTATATTAAATCATATAAAAATAGGAAGAAAGTAATTCATTTACGTACCTTTCTTTGGTTCTGGAACGAATACGGTATGTTTCCCAGGTCAGGAAAGAGCCACCAATAATTGGGACTCAAACTCAATTCACAGTATAAGAATCCTCTCTTTTTCTCTGTTTCTCTCTTTTCTGTATTTTCACGTTAAAGCCTTAAACTCACTTACAGACACCCTGTATTATATATCACAGTGTCCTCCATTCACTCACTTACTGCATAAGTGAGCAGTTATTTTCTATAACTGATGTAAGTGGTTAATGTGTTGTGTTAGGTTGGGCTTCATGGGCCAATGCTATAGAATTGGGTTTGGACCCATCTTGGGTGTACCCAATATATACCCAATATATATACTAACATTTTTTTTTAGACAAGCCATTCCTGTTTCTTTTAGTGATCATATTAGGATTTTGAGGAAAGCTGTTATTCATGCGGTGGTTTGGAGTGTTTGGTATTCTTGTAATCTATGGATTTTTGAAGGGAAATCTATCGACTTCAGGGCTATTTTATCTCTTGTTTGGTGCTCTGTTTATGATACGAACCATTTAGGGATTGGCTATATGCGTAACTATGCTGATGATCTGATGATTCTTAGTCGGTTTTGTCTCAGTGATCGTCTTAGTAAGGCTCCGGTTATCAGGAGTGTGGTCTGGTCACCCATAGCCTCGGGATGGATCAAGGTTAACACAAATGGTGCAGCTTTGGGTTTGACATGTGTAGGGGGTTTGGGGGTGTTTTTTAGATTTGCAGATCTTTTGTTAATGCATGTTTCATAGTCCCCCTTGGTTAGGTTTTTACGTTTGAGGCTGAGCTCCTTGCTGCTTCTTTAGCCATCAATTATGCTTGGAAGTTGGATTGGCATAGGATTTGGCTCGAGAGTGATTCTTCTTATGTTGTTCAGCTTCTTTTGGATAGGTCTGATCAGGTTACCTAGCGTGTTCGTCAAGCTTGGTAGCATTGCATTTATCAGATCTTGCATATGGAGTTCTAGGTTTCTCATATATTCAGGGAAGGAAATCAGGTGGCGGATGCTCTCTCTAAGCATGCTTTTGGTTTCCCTTATGATTCCTGGTGATCCTCCACTCATTCATTTTGTTCTTCGTTAGTTGGTAACGACTATATGGGTAGAGAATCTCTTAGGTTTTCCTAACTTTGTTTTTCTTGTATGGCTTGTGTGCCTCTGGGGTGTGATGTTTTGCTATTACTTTTGTTACTCTTTTTCTTTATTTATATATTTCAGGATACTACGTAGGGATTTCTCAGCATATGATCGCTTGTGATACTTTTTTCCCTTTAGATTAGTCCAATTTCATCACCAATAAAATAATAATAATAATAATAATAAAATCATGCTTCAGTACTATTTATTTTCAACTTTTTAATAAATCTCAAAAATATTTTACAACGGACCGAGTTAGGTTACCCATTAATTTAACAAGTGGTTTTAGATTTGTATATTTCAACCCAATAAGGTAACAGATCGTGTTCGGGTGGAACAATTTAACACAACCTAAACATGAAACAACACGAATTCATAATAACACGACACATTGCCAAGTCTACTTTTTACTATTATTATTGTTATTTTTTTTACATATATTATTATTTTATTTTATTTTTTGTAATTATTATTTTTAAATTTTATTATGTTATAACTAGGGATGGGTGGCCCATGAATTATGTTATAACTAGAGATTGGGATGACCGGATTTTAAATTCCAAATTCTGATTTTTGAATTAAAATTTAAAAATTTAGCATTGAAATGAAAAGAAATTAGGGAAATGGGGTTTGGGGGTGGGGTGGGGAACCTCCCCTTAAACGCCCTCATACCCAATTCCCCAAAATCTTTTTTATTTTATTTTTGGGGGGGTTGGGGTGGGGTGAACCTCCCCTGCCCCAATGACCCATGCCCATCCTTAGTTATAACCAAGCCCCTATTAAATTCTAGATCCGCAAATGGTATGATTGCCGTAAATTTCCAAAAGGTAATATATGATATAAGCAAACTTGTCTTATTTATGCAAATGAAAATGACTTGTGTTATGGATATCTTACAAATTGCTTACTGCACTTTGGCCTGCAAACCCTAAATTTTTCATATACATGCACACGTGTGACCCTCATGCATGTACCCAAATTAATTTTCTTACATATAAAGATGATGAAGTAGCTTAACATAAACAAACAAGCTTGCAGAATTGCACATTCATTTAATTAGAATAGGGGATTGAAAAGGTGATGGTGATATATATATATGGACAAGAAACAAAGGATTGAAGAAGAGATGTACCCCCAGTGCACATGCATAAAGTGAAGGGAAACAAATGTCACATGTGGTGTGTTTCAACACCAACTAACCCATCCCAATCATCATAACCCATGCTCCAACAAACATAACTCATCCACTCACCCTCTTTGATTGCCACATTATGCATGCCTTGCTTTCTAAAATAAAATAAAATTAAAATCATCATCCCCACCAAAATCATTGTATATGCATATCAATATAATCAAGGTGGGATCAAAACCCCCCATTAAAGGGTTTATCCAATCAATAATGTTAAAAGTCATGAAATGAGATAAAGAGATCAAGCTTTTAGATTTCAAAAGGTATGCATGTTAGATTTTGAGAGAGAGAGAGAGAGTCAAGGTGGGATCAAAACCCCCCTTTAAAGGGTTTGTCCAATCAATAATGTTAAAAGTCATGAAATGGATAGAGAGATCAAGTTTTTAGACTCCAAAAGGTATGCATGTTAGATTTTGAGAGAGAGAGAGAGATCAATATATTGTAGGGTTGAGAAATAAGACTAGTGGATATTCATATATGGTTGTAGATCTAAGCTTGGCTTTTGTAAGAAAAGTGACTCAAGAATTGAAATTTTTGTTCTCTTCTTCTTAACCCAAATCTTATTTGATATTTTTTACTTGGCATGGCACTAGCTAGCTATAATATTATTGATGTGAGAGTTATTATCTATTAAGGGATTCTCCGGCCATAATACTAAGTACTAACTAATTATAACTAAAACAACTTTCTTAAAGGGTACAATTAATACTAACACAATTACTAATCTCCATAACTAGAGAAGCAACACCAATAGCCCATTAATAATATATCTATTGACTTATTGTATTATTATGGTACTAATGGTCATTTATAATTTACACATGAAGAGTTTATCTTTGGTTTTGTGTGGAGGATGATCGATTAGTAATTTAGCAAAACAAATTTCTTAATTTGTTATCAAATGGATATGCTATAGCAGATTAGCAGTAGAGAGGTTGATAATATTTATATTGTTTGGAATCCAGCTAGGTTTCTTGTTACCGACGAGGGACCTTTTGAAGAAAAAACCGTAAGGTCCAATAGGTCAAAACGGACAATACCTTGTAGATCGGATGTTAATTAGTATATATAGGTTAAGAAGGCAAAATGTTGGGTTGGGTGAAGCCAAGTGAAGCAATGAAATAGCCAGGTCGTCAAAATCAAAACGCATCAGAAGGCACATGCAAGTAGTTAGAAAGACACCAACCCCATTTTCAAGTTTCAACTTGATTATCTTCTCTTAATTACCAATCTTAATTAATGGGACTTAATGGGCTTTTCCCTTAGCTGTCTAATGGACCCAACCTACCATTTTCTTAATTAATGTTGTGGGCCAAAAAGTGGGTCCATCAGCTGTGAATCATTAATCAACAAAGCCATGAATATATATATATATATACATATATATATATATATATATATGATCATAATTCATAAGTAGCACTCTCTTAGAGGCCACCACATGATCGATCAGCTGTGATTCATTCCGGATTGCTACATCTTTTTCTTGACGCAAAAAAACGAAAATCATTGCATTTATTTTCAAAATTTGGTATCCTTCGTTTTCACTAACAGAGGATAATTGTATCTAAATCACAAATCAAACTCAAAAGAATATGAATGAACTACTAACCTTTTCTCACCATGTCAACAACAGGGGGTGCAAATTTTAACTAAGCAGCAATAGTTATGGCACAAGCAACAAGAGTCAACAAGTAGAAGAAATTACTCGCTCATCCAACAAGATCATCACAAACTCAGGCCATCTTCCACGGTAGCATAATCAGCTCTCAGAGTCTCAGGTCAAGACACTAAATTTTTAACAATACCAAAAATACTGTCAAGACACCCAAAAATACTATATGGAAAATCTAGAATACAACATTCAACAACCTTGTCTTTGTTATTGTTGCGCACTTGCTGCCAAATCACTTTAATCAACATTCAACATGTAAGATTTCAACAAAATCAAGGGCTTATTGCAACAAAGATGTTCTCATCTCAGGGTACAAATATGCAAGGCCAGTAAGATTGTCAGAATAGCAGCAATTATGTTTTAATGTGGAAAAAAATTAATCAATTACACTAATTGACTAACTACAATGAATATCCTTAGGCGTTTCGGTATTATTGTTGCATGTCTCAGAAGCAGAAGCAGAAGCAGCTTGGTGTAAAGTCACTTGGATCCAAAACCACTTTCATAAATGTAAGTTTCTTCTAAAGACATTCTGTTAACTACATGGCTATCTGCAACTGAAGTACTGCTTTTATAATGAGGTCGGCTTGGTTTGATGTCAATAATCTTACTATAGAAACCCCAAGACGGATTTGATTCTGTAATAGCTCGTTGCCCAAATGGGTTTTGTCGAACATACTCTTGAACATTTTCGGCAGCAGCTAACCCTTCCAGGTATACCCGGAGATCACCACCAGGTCCTGTTGTGAATCATATTAGCAATAATGTCAATAACATTCCGGATGAAACCGCACAACAAAAAACAATGATAATTATAATTGTAAAAAAATGATAAAAGGAATAAAGACATGAATTCAATAAAAAAAAAAAGTCGAGCAATTGCAGTACAAGAACGTAATAAAATAGATGAAAAGCCAATCTACAGTTTTGAAGACTAAATGTGCAATTAGTAACAAACTGTAACAAGGCAAGGTGCACACGGGTTAAAGTTCGACCAGGAAATAGAGGCAAGACAAAACCACGTCCCACTGTTCTTCTTTGACTGTTGTTTGTATCAATGTGGTTTCATGTCTGTGCTGTGGCAAACCCTTACATTTTGTTAAAAACAAGAAAAGGCTTCATGCACTGTCCTACTTTCGGAATGGCTTACCTAGTGAACAGTCATTAGAATCCTTGTACTCGTACGAATAGGGAAATATTGCAGTGTGCGCCTAAAAGACGAAATGAGGATTCAGATTATATTAGGATGATGATAAGGATATAAATAGAGTTTTGAACAAGTCATATTTCCAAAATGAGAGAAAGGAAGTTCGGAAAAACATACTGGGTTGCGTAAGGCCTTGTATGGAGAATCATCCAACAACAAAGTGTTTGTTTCATTATACTCTCCTTTCTCCCACGGAAGATCAGGCTCAAGCTTGTCCCATAATTTTTTCAACTCCTTCAAAACCAGGGGTTTATCCTTATTCTCAATTGTGTTGAGTCCAGTTTTACTGCAGTGATAGGCATCCTGCATAGAACCAATCATTGTAGGATTAACCAAAAATATTACCAAATTGAAGACTACTTTTTGACAACAGTACCACGCCACTCATAGTAGCATGCAACTAAAGTGAGTTGGGACGGTTTGTTGCAATTTTTAAGTACTCTAAAGCAGTTTTTCACGAGTTTCCAATACACACATATCATACGAGTTGTATTTTCAAAGTTACTGTAGATCAACCTGAAGAAAAGGTTTGGCCTAACTCCTTAGCCTATGTTTACTTACAACTATGGCTTTAAGTTCCTTGGCATTAAAAAAATTGAACAAGTGAGGCTAAATGAACTATAATTGCATTTGCAACAGATTAAGAAAGAGTATAAAAGAATATCAATACAAAACATTGTATTTTAAGGATGTCCACAAAGTTACCTCAACAAAAAATACATTCAGACACCGGATTAAAGTGAATGAAACCATGAAATCCAAATAAAAGCATCTTATGTTGATAGACAGAATAAATGAATGATCTTTTGATTTAAATCCAAAAATATCAACAATTACCAGTTCCCGTTCGCATTCTGATCACAGAAGATATAAGAACATCTTATCAAGGAAAGACCTTAAGCACTATTGAAATCATATTGTATTCACTAAAAATAGAATATATTCACATATATTACAATGTGTTGAAAAGTTAAAGCTTTCTCGGAGAAAAGGGTTAAAACACTTTGTGTCAATAAATACTTAAAAAAACATCAAGGGTCTTAGAATAGTTTTGACTGAAATAATTGTAGAAAACATAAAGGTGGCAAATTTATACAAAACTGCTCCAACATCCAAAACATCAATCTAAAGATAATAGCAGCAGTTAAATCAATGCAAACAAGAAGAAATATAAGAAATGCTTACCCAAATAAAATGTAAATTACGTCTGGAATCACCCATAAGAAACTCAATCACTTTCTCCACATTTTTCCTGCAAGACATTATGAAGCATGGTGAGGGCAAGATGTAAATCATAAAGCAATGCTGATTTTCGAGATAACTAACAAAAGGGTATATTTCTGAAGAAAATATACCCTAGATATATATTAATAAAAAGAGGAAAAACTAAAATCAGCCATAGATTGAAGAATACTTGATTCTTGATGACCAAATTCCTACATTGAATCTCTCAAAGCAAAATCGCAGAAAATCATCACAATAAGGCCTCTTAAACACTGACAATGGAATGTAAGAATCAAGTTAGGCTTAATGATTGACATATAACCAAAAATTTAAAATTGTCACAAAAAACAAGAATTTCAATTTTATTCTTCACCTGATTTCTTGGATATCATTATGTCTGGCTTGTATCCATGAGAAGCATATGAAACAATGTCTGCAAGAAGTCCATTAACATCAAGTACAAGAAGCTTTTTCTTACAACGGCTAACTCTTCTGGGTGAAGGGTGTGATTTTGGCAGAAGATTGTCTTCTTTACCAGTGACATCTGCAAGATTTTTTGTTACACCCAAATGTGATGAGGAAGAAAATATTTCTCCCACATTGGTTTCTACCTCTGCGTTCATTTGGACTTGGTGATAACAGAAAGTATCAAAACCAGATATACTATCAGATGTTTTCTCCTTTAATTCACATCTGTTTTTCTGTTCAAAATTTTCTTCATCCTCTTTCAAAATCTTCTTTTCCATTCTGTTCTCATTGTCCTTGCATACCGGTTTACCATCTGAACAATCAACTAAGGCTTCCCTCTTCATAATGTCTTCCAAAACTTGCACTGAGGAATTGTTCTTTCGCTCCAATTCAATATCTAACTTATTCTCAGAAAAGCCAGTGACATG
This sequence comes from Acer campestre, assembly GCA_954870605.1. NCBI lineage: Eukaryota > Viridiplantae > Streptophyta > Magnoliopsida > Sapindales > Sapindaceae > Acer > Acer campestre. The sequence goes on from OX940807.1 coordinate 9,912,772, forward strand.
GGGTTCTTCTGAATGGCCAAATGAAGTAAATCCTGTACCATCCTCCTTAATGCAGTTATTTTCCCCAGAATCAGAGGACTCTCTCCTTTTCTTCCTGGAATAGGTTTCGACTATTTTCTTTCTCTTATAGATGTTAACACTCTCGGCATGGACATCATGTTTCTCTAACAAACTTGTATCTTCAATCTTTGAAGAATTACCTAGCTTTTCAGAGACCAGAAGATCTTCCTTCACTGTAGTCAAATCCAACTCTGCAACTGCCGGAGCAAACTTCACATCCTTTTTTTCATAAGGCTTTCCATTATCCATATGAAAATTTGCTAAACTTTTATTTTCAGAGTCATTATGCCCATCATTCAGCTCCTTCACCTCATTCATTTCCGGACACAAACTAATTTGTCCATTCGGTTGCTTTTCTGAGAACATATCGACTGATGGCAGTGAAGATGTGTCCTTTTCTAGAACTGTATTCTTCATTACAGAATTATCTTCTGGATGAACATGATCTATAGCATCATGTTCAAGGGATTTATGTACCTGCTTCCTTTTCTCTTTTTTCATTTTCCTTTTCTGTGCAGGAGTCAAATTTGGTACTGGGTCCGTCTTTGTGCTCGTGTCAACAGCTGCTTCTATTTCAACAGAAGCGGCTACAGAATCCATCTTTTTGTTCAAATCATCAGGAACATGATCTATAGCATCATGTTCAAGGGATTTATGTATCTGCTTCCTTTTCTCTTTTTTCAATTTCCTTTTCTGCACAGGAGTCAAATTTGGTACTGGGTCCGTCTTTGTGCTCGTGCCAATAGCAGCTTCTATTTCAACAGAAGTGGCTACAGAATCCATCTTTTTGTTCAAATCATCAGGAACATGATCTATAGCATCATGTTCAAGGGATTTATGTCTCTGCTTCCTTTTCTCTTTTTTCATTTTCCTTTTGTGCGCAGGAGTCGAATTTGGTACTGGGTCCGTCTTTGTGCTCGTGCCAACGGCTGCTTCTATTTCAACAGAAGCGGCTATGGAATCCATCTTTTTGTTCAAATCATCAGGAACATCTACTTCAAGGGGAGTAGATTCTGAAACCGGTTTTATGCACTCATCAACCAGAGCCTCTATTCTGAAGGGAGCCGTCTTAGTTTCAGAAGCAACTTTATGAAGGTCAACATCGGTGTTATCAGCGTCTAAGGCATTACACCTCTTTTTCCTCTCCCTTTTTCTCTTGTTCTTATTTTCTGAAAAATTCAAATTGGAATTAGATTGCACCTCAGTAAAACCTGAATTAGAGCTAAGATTCGCAGTAGGCTCCACAAATGAATCTTTTTCTAAAACCGGTTTTATGCTCTCATCAACCGGAGCCTCTATTCCGAAGGGAGAAGTCTTAGTTTCAGAAGCAACTTTATGAAGATCAACATCTGTGTTATCAGCTTTTTGGGCCTTACGACCCTTCTTCCTCTCCCTTTTTCTCTTGTTCTTATTTTCTAAAAAATTCAAATTGGAATTAGGTAGCACCTCAATCAAACCTGAATTAGAGCAAAGATTCACGGTAGGTTCCACATATGAGTCTTTTTCTAAAACTGGTTTTATGCTCTCATCAACCGGAGCCTCCATTTTGAAGGGAGTGGTCTTAGTTTCAGAAGCAACTTCCTGAAGACTAACATCCCTGTTAATAGCTTTTCGGGCCTTAAGCGTCTTCCACTTCTCTTTTTTCACCTTACTCTTATTTTCTGAACAATTCATATCGGAATTAGATTGCACCTCAATTAAACCTGAATTAGAGATAACATTAGCAGTAGATTCTACACGTGAGTCTTTTTGTAGGTGGACATCTTGCACCAAAGAATCTCCCTCATGATGTGTATTATTACTGCCACACGAGACTTTGGTCTTCCTATTCCGCCTCTTCTTCTTCTTTGCAGAACATGAATTGGAATCCTCATTATGTAATTGCATTTCAAAATCCATCTTCACACCAACAACAACCCGACTCCTTAAATAATAACTTTTGCTAACAGGGACTACTCTCAATTGAACAAATGTAGCATCTCCGAGAGATTTCAAGCATACACAGTCAGAGATATTCACTCACTTTACCATAACAGAAACTTGAGATTATACAATGCCTTTTCCACATCCTCTTCCACATGAGTTCCAGAAGATGCAAAATCTTCTCCTTTGATGTGTACTATTAAACCGCCTGTCAAATCATCAAAGGGGATCCAAAATCCTGCAATATACCAACTATCTAAAACAATTTTTAATATTTCAAAAAAATAATTTGCAAAAACAAAATTATATTCATAAAAAATAAAATAAATAAATAAATAAAAACAACATCGTTCAAACCAGATCAAACCCAACAAAAACCAAATCAATCCCAAATCCACCAAACCCACCAATAATTCACCGCAAACATATAAATATACACAGATAAACACATAAATCAGCACCTTTACCATAAATCAGCTACCTTTACTACAAACAGAATCCAACCTAGATAAAAATATAAAGATCTGAATTCTGAACAATAAAAAACAACAGCAAAGGATAAAACAATGACCTGCTAGTGATGATGATCAATAAAAGGGTGAGAGAGAGGAGCTGTGGCGGTGGGAAAAGCAATGAACAAATAATTTGCAAATATTTCTATGAGACATATATTCAAACATCTTAAATACATTAGCAGACGACGCTCTGATTTTTGTTTCTTTTCTGTGTTGTTGGATAGATAAAATAAATTACTTTAATCACGTTGGAGACGATTCAATTTCCATGAACACAAAGTATGACTAACTAGTCCAGATAATTAATACACGAGACTGAATTCTTATCAAGTTGTCTCAGCAACAAAATATAAACTTGAACTAAACTTACTTTCATTTCATATATTTTGAACTTGAAGAAACCAGCAAAAATCCCAACTTTTTTCATATATTACATAATCCAATAGCAGAAGAAGTTCAAAATAAAAACTGAGAAGTAAAAAACACATATATGCATTTATTCACATAATCGTTTCATTTCAAGTGATCTGCTATGCTACTCAAAACCAAAATCAATAGAAATACTCTGTTTTACGTAATCTTCTATTTGTTTGACCGATTTTTCATATCTGTTTACAAATTAATTACACCTAATTTCTTCAGAATCAATGCAAGAACTTGTTGATAGTAAAAGAAAGAAGAAAACAGAAAGAAATCAAAGAATGAAAAACAAAATTTAAAACATAAGAAGAAGTAAACCTGCAGTAGCAGAAGACGAAATCAGAAGAAAAATAAGAAAGATAAATAGATGATTTTAAGAGAGAAGATACATAGATAGATTGGTATCAGATACGTACTCAAACACTTGAACGCCGACTTGACTTTGGTTTGGTTTTTTACGTTTTCGTCGCGCTTTGGCTTCCGCTACTCCTTGATTTCCATATTCCAAGTCTGAGCACTTATATACTCGTTACCGAACGCCATTATTCAACAATTACATTTAGGGTTGGATGAATAGTCGACCCGGTTCGGATATGTCCACATGGATAATACCGGGCCGGATGTAAATATGGATCTTGATCATTTTTTTTTTTATTTTTTTTTTGTGTGTATGTACAATTACATTTAGGGTTGGATGAATAGTCGACCTTGTTCGGATATGTCCATCTGGATAATACCGGGTCGGATGTAAATATGGATCATGATCCCTTTTTTTTTTTTTTTTTTTTTTTTTTTTGTGTAAATATGGATCTTGATCCCTTTTTGTGTTTGTGTGTGTGTGTGTGGATGTAAATATGGATCTTGATCCTTTTTTTTTTTTTTTTTTGTAAATATGGATCCTGATCCCTTTTTGTGTTTTTATGTGTGTGTGTGTCGCCCGAATGTAAATATGGATCCTGATCCCTTTGTGTGTGTGTGTGTGTGTGTGTGTGTGTGTGTGTATGTGTGCGGATGTAAATATGGATCCTGATCCCTTTTTTTTTTCATCGCCCTAGATGTAAATAAGGATCTTGATCCCTTTGTGGGTGTGTGTATGTGTATGTGTAAATATGGATCCTGATCCCTTTTATGTGTGTGTGTGTGTCACCCGGATGTAAATATAGATCCTGATCCCTTTATGTGTGTGTGTGTCGCCCAGATGTAAATATGTATCATGATCCCTTTAAGTGTGTGTGTGTGTGTGTGTGTGTGTGTGTGTGTGTGTGTGTCGCCTAGATGTAAATATGGATCCTGATCCCTTTTTATGTGTGTGTGTGTGAGTGCGTGTGCGTGTGTGCGTGCGTGCGTGCGTGCATGTGTATGTGTTATGGATCTTGATCCCTTTGTGTGTGTGTGTGTGTGTGTGTGTTAAGGATCATATGTGTGCGTGCGTGTGAGCGTACGTGTGTGCGTGCGTGTGTGCGTGCGTGCGTGTGTGTGCGTGTGCGTGTGCGTGCGCATGTGTGTGTGCATGCGCGCGTGTGTGTATGGAACAGCCTAGGAAGAGAAGGGCCAAAACACTACCTAAGGCAAGCCTCTAAAATCTACATAAAAATGGCATTAATCTATGTAGGAGGTTCTTCAAAAAACAAGAAACCAAACTCCATATTATGCCGTATACGATATAAACCATTAGCAAGCATATTACCTTGTACACATGCCGCACAACACAACTCCAATCAGTAAAACAGGCGGCCCCGGGCACTTTAGGCCCGTTGGCCTAATGCCAAGCATGGCTTTTAGGGAGACAGATCGTGCGGGGGCGGCCTGTTTGGGGGGAGGGTGGGCCCGGCTTAGGCACGTGGCCTATGTTAGGGCGTGTGGCCTATGTTAGGGCGTGCCAGGTCGAGTCAGCCCGTTAAGGCCCGTTAAGGCCTTAACAGGCTGGGCCCAACGAGCTTTGAATTTTAAAAAAATAATAATAATAAAACTAGGCCTAGCAAGCCATGCCGGGCCGACCTACAGGCCGCGTCATCTTAGCCTAGCACGACAGGCCCGCTTAACAGGCCAGGGCCAAGCCTGTTAAGCTAGCATGCAAGGCCGCCCCAGGCTCGGGCCTGCGACCGTGACCCCGACCCTGACCAAAACAGGCTAGGCCGGGGGCCAGCCTGGGCCGTTTTGCCAACATTGGCCACAACTCTTTTGTAGCTTTGAATAAGCTAAACATGGGGTGGTTGAGATTGGTATCATTAGTAAGTAACTGCATAGTGGATAGAGAATCAGATTCAACAATAACTTTCCTGAACCCATAATTCCCGACCATATTAAGGCCTTCAAACATACCCCGTAACTCAGCTTCATGAAAACTACCCATACCCTTATTCAGCACAAAACCTCTCAGCCAATCTTTCCAATGGTTACGCAAAACCCCTCCAATAGTAATGGCGCTTGAATCAATATCACATCTACCGTTTATGTTCAACTTAACCCAGTACTCACTAAGAGGCAAACAAGTAACCGGTAAAAGAGAAACATCTCATATATGGCCAACAGGATTAGAATTCAACTAGTCATTAACAAAATGGTTAATGATCAAATAAGGAAATTGGGGAGTAGAGAAATTCATGTCAAAGACCTTTTTACATCTCCATTTCCACAAAAACCACAAAACACTAGTAAAATGAAAATAGTAAGGGAGATTAACAAAAACCATCTTGCCATTTCGAAGTTTACCAATCACCTAGTCTTCAAAGTCACCCTTAAAAGAAGCAGACAAAGTGATGCCTTGCGAAATCTTCTCCCAAATAGCAATGGAATGGTTACGCCCACACAGCAAGTGATCAATATCCTCAAAACAAGACTCATATATAGGGCAAGAAACATTAGTAGTCAAACCTCAAATAGCCCTCTGTTGATTGGTGAGAACTTTCCCAGGGTCCAAAGGAAATATTGGACTTTAGGAGAAATTTTGAGATTCTAAATAAACCTCTAATCCCATCAAGGAAGCCTATCAGCCTTAAGGTAACCTAAATAAGCCAACTTCACAAAGAAATCACAATAGTTGCTCCACCTCCAAATAGCTCTGTCGGGACCACTATGTCTCCTACCAGCATGAATGCTAGCCACTTTATGCATAATATTCCAGGGGAGCACAGAGGCTAACTAATGAACATGACAATCACCATTTGTCATATATTAATCAACAGTTTGACCCAAATCATCATTAGTAAAGTCTAACAGTAGCATGGTCTTAAGCACACCAATCCCTAGCACCCAATCATCAAGCCAAAACCTAATTTGAGTACCACTACCAACTCCTCATTTAAGACCTTTAGCAATTAATTTAGCTCTAAAACCAATGCCTTTCCAGGTGCTAGAACAGACAATGCCCAAAGTTTTTGGTTTTCGTTTTGAAATCTGAAAACAGGTCTAGTAGCATATACGAAAAAAAAATCCAGTAAAAACGCCTTAGGTAGGTTAAAAAATATCAAAAATTGTAATATCATATTTGTAAGTTCCTCATATTTTGATTGGTTTATTTCATTGACAAACCACATTGGGGTTTATTTGTAAGGGTAGATTAGGCTTCTTATTGTTCGTGATCAAGCTTCATTGACTTCCTCAAAACCTTAAGCTCAAGAGCTCTTCAAGGTAGATCACTTGTCCTTGACTCATTTTAAGAGAACTAGTTGCACATACACAATTCATGCATTTCCATATCTCTTGAATTTGTGTTTTCTTTGAATGTGTGCATTTATGTTTTATTTCTCTCTTCATACATGTTAATCAAGTCTACCGCAATCTGGTGTGATGTGCCACCATTGTGGCATTGCTGTGTGTAACAATGTGTGTCACACAGCAGTAAGCACAGTTGTTGTACACCTGATTGTTTTTAAATGTATTAGGTCCATATCTATATGTGTCACACAGAAATAAGCACAGCGGTCGAGCCCATTTTTCAAAAACAGTGAGTTTTGACTAAGGCTTCATATAAATTGTTCCTCTCTTCCTCTTGGCCAAATTAAAACTTGAAAAATATTATATCCAAGAGTGAGAAACAAGTTTTCTTATGAGAGAAGTTTCAAGATAGCTCTTTGATCTATCTAACCCAAAAAAACCCATCCACTTCATGCATTATTGAGCATCTTTAAAGCATGGGTCTTCATCATTGATTAACTTGGTAGGTTGAACAAACACTCCATCTTTGTTAATTGTTCAAACTTTCCAAGATTGTTTTTTTATTGCATTTATTAGATGATTAAATGCTAGGACTCTATTTATTGCATCTATTCATGAGTTCTATTGTATTATTGGGTTTTGTTTGTGATAGTTTGCATCATAAGGAAATTTATGCCTAAATTGCTAATCCATAAATATTCATGTATGCTTAGTTGATGATTAGGTAGGCTTTGTTCATCTAGTCTAGTTCATGAATGTTTCTGTGAGTGTTACTTGATAATTAGGCCGTTAGATTTGCATCTTAACATCTAATTAAGCATTTAGTGTTTGCCTAGCATTAATTGCATCTATACTATTCTCATATATTCATTTAGGTTGTTTTATCTCTTCATTGAGTCAAGTCTTGTGACTAAGAGTATTAGTGCACAAGCAATTAGTCTAGAATCGCTATAAAATGCTTGTGGGTAGTAGTAGTGTGTTATGTTCCAATAATAGTGTCACTAGAGGTCAACCTAGGTTGTAAACATCATTACATATAATGAATTGGCTAGCCTGTGAGTATTGCCCAGTTGGAGGGTGAAACAAATATAACATGGTGTGTATAAAACTATCTAGAGGGAGGTGAATAGATTTTAGACGGTTATTACCGATTTTCGCAATTAGTCAATATTACGAAAATACCACAATCTAGTTAAAACAATAAATCAAGTGTAAAGATATGGAATATTAAATGACACTTGATTTTTACGTGGAAACCTTCAACAAGGAAAAACCACGGGCTGTTATGTGCGCCACACACGAACCTCGAATCCACTAATTGCAATGGTGTTTACAACCTAGGTTGACCACGTCAAACCCTACAGTCACTAACCTACCACTACTACCCGCATGCCTATAAAAGTGAACCTAGTCCAATTTGCTCGTGGCCTAAGCAACCTTAGCCACAAGACTTACTTCTCAATGAAGAGATAATCAACCTAAGTGAATATGCATGATATTGAAAATGTAATTTAATGCTAAGTTACACTAAATGTTTATATAGGATTATAAAATAACAATTAAATCAATCCTATATATCAATTGCTATATGTCATGGCATAAAGCATAGCTATATAAGATAAATCAATCCTAGGTATAGCTATCAAAATACAACACTCAAACATTCAACACATAATCTCAATCTTGTAATTAGATATTAATCTAAGAACATACAAGTAACAAATCAAATAAATAGCTAAGTAAAAACACTAAGATTAGATGAAATTATTGTTCAACTTACCATAACATGTGTGTTGAAGAAGACCCATGCATGGAAGCACTCTAGATGATCCTAGATGATGCTAGATGAACTTGGATGTATGAGGGAATGATTTTGAGTAAATAATTGAGCAATCTTGATTGCTTTTTCTCTCAAAAATCTCTATTTCAAATTTAGGGTTCTTGATGATCAAAGAGTGTAAAGAGTGTACATTCATAGAATGACATTATGGTGTATTTATAGAGGCTAATAAAAAGCTTGGTGAAAAGTCAAGTTTGCCCCTAAAATGCGCCAATCGGTGGTTTCATTCGGCAGCCACCAACCACCGAATTGAGTCCCGAGAGAATAGGGAAACAACGACAGTTTCATTTGGTGGCCACCAACCACTAAATTAAGCCCAAGAAGAATAGGGGATCAACGACGGTTTCATTCGGCGGTTACATAACCGCTGATCACAACCGTAGAATCAAACCCAAGAGATAACATCAATCAGGTATGAACGGTGGTTTTGAACGGCGGTCATGACCGCTGATCATAACTGTAGAATCACTCCAGAGGATTCTGGAATCTAATGGCGGTTCCATTCGGCGGCTCGGCCACCAATCACAACCACCATTTCACCAAAAGTGGTGAAACCAAAGGAGAAGCCAAGGGCATTCTCCGAATGTGATCCTCGCGCTAACCAAGCACACCAACGTGCATGCGCGGACGTTTCCAAACAATGTTCGAGAAACGAATTGCTAGACACACTAACACACAACAATATACAACAACAAAGTGCAAGTGTGAAATGTGACATGTGAAGAGAATGCACACAAGATCAATGAGTATATATGCAAGCATGGCAAGTGTGTGTGTGCAACTAAATCTCTTCAATGAAAACTAAACACAAGAGATATACCTTTGGAGTGCTTATCCTCTTGAGGTCTTGAGAGAGTCTTTGAGCTTGATCACCAATCACCTAAGCTACCCTTACATTTCAAACCCCAATTGTGATTTGTCACCGAAATAAACCAATAAAACTTTGAGGAACTTACAATCTCCCCCTTTGGCTATTTCGTGACAAAACCACCACTCACATTGATCCCCACAACAAAATAGAAACTAAAGGTCAACAATTATTCTACATTACAAAGAGATATCAAAAAGCTAAAAACTTCAATCTTCAATCTCTTATAGAACAACCAATCCTTCAAAAACAAAGTTTCTATACTTTCCAAGACAAGTGCAATGTAAGATGATCAAGTGAAATCGAAACAAGCATTTGCATTGATAAAAATATGCAACATCATGCAATGAATGTATAATGCAATGCTCCCCTCAACAGGTTACTCCCCCTAAATATACAATCTCCCCAACATGCGCATTTGCTACTACAATTAGCAATCTCCCTTACCACATTATACTCCCCCTTTTTGTCATGATATAGGCAAAGGAGTATCCCCCAAACCAGGTCACTTGTGGTAAAAAGAGATAGTAGCATACAAGACATTTGCATAGTCATATACAAGAACATTATGCAAGTCAATTAATTGGAGAGAAACAAGAAGATTTATTTTTGAGAAAATGTGTGATTAAAAATGTTTTGCATACAAGACATGTTGCATTCAAGTCCAAAATATAATGGTATTTGGCAAAGCAAATGACAAAGGTTTCCAATAAAATTCAAACCAATTCCACCATTTGTCATGGATCAAAGCAAGGATATAGATTTTTTTTTTTTTTATTGATTTCAATTAAGAGGCAACGTTATCCAAATTTATAAGTAAAACATGGCATGAGCAACTTTTGCACCCTATTAGATTTTTATGGGTAAGATACCTATATGATAGTAGCCATGTTTTAACAAATAAAGCAAGAGAGACATTGGATTTTAAAATCCTTAGAACGGATACAAGATCCTTTATTCATTTGTATTCTCATTATTGCTTTTCACACAAGTTTTGCATTTAAGAAATTGCAATCATCAATTCATGCTTTTCATTTTGTGCATTTCATAAGAATTTCATGCTTTTTCATTTTGAGCATGTCATTTAAAGAATCATCATGTCATGGAGATAACTATAGGTAATTCAAATAGTACTTCCTAAGTAGATCTCCAAGTCCAAAAATGCATGTTTGAACAAAAATATAACATGGATTGTAATCAAAGCAATGGTTCATACTTATTGAAGAAAATAACATATAAGCATATGTGCAACCAAGCTACTCAAGCAATTAAAAAAAAAAGCATAATGTTTATCAAATTTTTGCATGTGACAAATATGCAAAATAGCTCTCTTTGCTTGAGTTCACTTTATCGGGTCAATCACCAAAACACATCACTCCACGAGACTGTTGAGGTTTTTTGCCCTAAAGCTTGTAATTTGTAAATGTGATTTGACCATAAATAAAAGAAGTAGTATATTCATTTTGTGTCATACTTTATATATATATATAACGTGTGCACTTAACATCCAAGATTACCGGATGTAATTTCGAACTGAGTATATGAGTGTCATATACAGATTGATTCAGTTTGAAACGAGCAATCTAAAGAGTCCGTAGATAGCAAATAAGGCTGGGTACTTTATTTGTGATTAATCTACAGCTGTGGTCCATTTCGTAGTGTACGGTGATCCTATCCTGGATCATTCATATGGAGATATGAGAATGGAGGCACCTTGTATAATGTGATTAGGACTGTGCCACGATCTATATGAATCTCTCACCAAGATCCGTTAACGATGAGATTCATACATATCAACTAATAATGGCTATATGTGGGTGATCTTAATCATGAGTGTCTTATCGACTCCTTTAGGTTAGATCGTGGTCTTTGATATACCATGGGTAATGTCGGAGTTGTATTCCCGATCAATATGCTCCGTATTTTTGGGATCGTGGTTTGGCTTGTGGCTGGGAAGATTTGTACATAATAGTGGAATCCACTCCTTCTTGCGATAAGTAGATGGTAGTTCCCTTAAGGGTTGATTCAGGGCTTGAACAATATAAGTGCTCTCCTAATTCCGCAAGGAATGAATGATTTATTATTCATTAGAGGATCAATGATACTTAATGGAAAGATATAATTAGAGGGGTATAACGGACATTATGACCCAGCTCTAATTGTGAACTACTTGTGGAGGATTATACCATATGTAATAACTATATCGATGGACACCAAGAGTTATTGGTTTGTGTAAAAACTGTAGGGAAAAAATACGCGCACGCAGCGGAAGCGAGACTAAAAAGAAGTAGTATATTTTAAAAAATTTTCCATATTGAACCTTAACCCTTTAATTAATTAATCATACATACGAAAAGATGAAATACCTTTGTCGCGTGATCTGATTGACTAACGTCGATGGTAATCCGCAAGATCTTCCAATCCGATCACGAACGTGAATCACCTAGAAGCGTGGTCTCCCTTCTTTGAATTGTGAACCTGAGAATGGACAACAAAAACTTTTCTGATTTCTGTTAGTCACAAATATTCCAATAGATTGCTAAGAATGTCCCGGTCACTTTTGAATTCACAATCGTTAGATTGAAACTCACGTGAACCTTATTCAAAATTGTGCACAAGACCTCTTGATGTAAAGATCACTAGTGCACTATCGAAATAAGAACAATTCTTCTCACAATCTCTCTTGGCCAAATTTCACACTAGTCTAAGAGTTGGATTTTATTTTTCTCTAGCAAAAGAAAAATCTCTCAATTGCAAAAACTAAGGTTTCACAAAATATATAAAGAATATATATATATATATGTATCTTGTCTTGCCGCAAAAAACAAATAAAAACAAATATATTGTATATATGCCTGCACCGCCTAATATGTCTTTGTTTTTGTTTAAAACACTGCATGTGCATTATATGTATTTGTTTTTGTTTAAAGCATTGCATGCATTATATGTTTTTGTATTTGTTTAAAACACTGCATGCATTATATGTATATATAATTTATATCTACCGCATGCATATATGTATAAAAACTATATATATATATATATATATTCCGCATGCATGCATATAAGTTATTTACCAACTATATATTTCACATGCAAATATTATATCATATGCAAACCCTAATCCAACTCTTTAGTGTATTTGTGACTAAATAAAAGACTTCCTAATTTGACTAAACGAATAAAGTCTTTTACTTTTAATATACTACTAATAATACTACTAGGAAACATATTTTCTAATCAGAAAAAGATTTGATTTTTAATTAAATAATTAATTAACATATTAATTAATTTCCATTAATTAAATAATAAAATAAAACAATATAATGGGCTAAAAATTAGCCATTGACACCCATGACTAGAACTTGGGCCTACATATTGTTTTCTTATTTTATTTAATCTATTTGGACTTTAATAAAAAGCCCACATGTGAACTAGACCCATTCTTACTAAAAGAAACAAGCCCACATGCCTTTCATTAATATATTAATATAATTAAACAGCCCATTAAATAAATAATGTGCAAATTATATTCTTAATATATTAAATACAATTCTAAATGGACCCACAAATAGTCCGGTAGAATATATCAAGTGATTCATGTAATTCCATGGGAATTGGGGATCTTGGCGGGCCTATCTAAATCTAAGCTCCAATAGACATAACCCAATCACAATCAACAAATGATTCACTTAGGTTCAATCTATTAATTTTAGTTCATTCCACTAAAGAACTAAAATTGCACTCTTAAATAAAGATGGAATAAGTTAACGATACTCATTCATACCCTAGACAATCATATGGGAGATAGTGAATCCTCGTGAAGAATATCAGTAATCACCAAGAGCTCATAGACCGCCTATAGCTCTCCAAGTTACCATATTTACTCATATGACCACACTTTGAACTGGATATATATTATGAATTGTCCATAAGTCATCTTTCAATAGACACTATTGAAAACTCAACGTTAAGATTTCATATCCAAAACCACAAAGCATCCATATGATGATATTCTACTCACATTTAATAAATGGAGCCACGATGTCCATATCTATAAATGAAGTCCTCTATCGATTAACAAATGAATACCACCAAACTATCGAGGATAGACTATTCTATATAATCGTACTCATTGATAGCTCAAATGATAACACTTGCAACCATAAGTCCATCATTTATCTCAGGATTAAGATAGACTCTCCGATTGTCCTGATAATGAAAAGACTTTTATCTATTGACGGTTCTAGAAAAAGTATTTCATTGTGATCCAGTTCAATGCACCCAGTGCACTAGATTCTTTTACTCGAAGATCCTTCGATGATTTTAGACTCATCACAACACATTCGATCCCACTCAAATGCTAGTAAAAGAATTCTACAACTTTAACACGATAAAGGTGCCCAACCTTTAACTTAAGTTGTGAACGTTATTCAAGACTAACTAAAGAATTGTGTCTATCTCATACATATCCAGATGTACGAACAATTCTTCTTTTCTCATAGTCTTTTGACCTTATGATTATTTACTTTGATAATTATAATAATAAATGCTATATAAGATTTTGTTAACTAACAGAAATCACTTTATTAATATGAAAATATTGTCAAGTATAACATTACACTCTTGCTATTGAGCATAACCCTAACAATCTCCCACTTGCGCTATAGCAAATGTGTCATATCTCTCATTCCCATGTTCTCTAGGTGCCCATCAAAACTCTTCTGTGGTAGAGCCTTTGTGAAGGGATCCGCTAGATTTTCTGCTGACGCGATTTTGGTAATCATCACGTCACCCCTATGAACAATCTCCCTAAGAAGATGATACTTCCTTTCAATGTGTTTTCCTCTCTTATGACTTCTTGGTTCTTTCGAATTAGCCACTGCTCCACTGTTGTCACAGTAAATAGTGATCTGCTTATTCACACTAGGAACCACTTCTAAGTCAATCAAGAATTGGCGGAGCCAGACAGCCTCTTTGGCAGCTTCGAATGCAGCAACATACTCAGCTTCCATGGTGGAGTCAGCAATGCATGATTGCTTGATACTCCTCCATATGACTGCTCCTCCTCCCAGAGTAAACACAGATCCTGATGTGGATTTTCTAGAGTCAGAATCCGACTAGAAATCAGAATCTGTATACCCTACAGGAATCAAATCCCCTCCAGAGTATACAAGCATATTGTCTTTCGTTCTCATGAGATACTTGAAAATATGCTTGACTGTCGTCCAATGATCAGGACCAGGTTTCGATTGAAACCTGCTCACTATGCCAACAGCAAAACAAATATCTGGTCTAGTGCAGAGCATTGCATACATGAGACTTCCAACTGCCGAGGCATATGGAACCCTACTCATGAATTGCTCTTCATGCTCATTCTTAGGAACTTGTTCCTTAGAAAGTTTGATTCCATGCCTGAAAGGTAACATACCTTTCTTGGAATCCTGCATGGAAAACCTAGACAAGATTTTATCTATGTATGAAGCTTGGGATAGTGCAATCGTTCTATTCTTTCTATCCCTTATTACTTGGATACCAAGAATATAACTTGCTTCTCCTAAGTACTTCATATCAAATTGTTTTGCTAACCATTCTTTTACTGATGTCAATACACCTACATCGTTTCCGATGAGTAGTATATCATCAACATAAAGAATTAGGAAAACCAATTTGTCGCCTTTGATCCTTTTGTATACACAAGGTTTGTCAAGGTTCTGAACAAATCCAAAACCTTTCACAGCTTGATTGAACCTTATGTTCTAGAATCTGGATGCTTGCTTTAATCCATATATGGATTTTTACAACTTGCATACCTTTTCCACTTTGCCTTTTTCAATGAATCCTTCTGGCTGCATCATATAGATGCTTTCATCAAGACTTCCATTAAGGAAAGCTGTCTTGACATCCATTTGCCAAATCTCTAAATCTAAAGATGCCGCAATGGATAAGAGTATCCTAATGGATTTAAGCATGGCCACAGGAGAGAAGGTTTCCTCGTAATCAATATCTTCTTTCTGTGTATAACCTTTAGCTACTAATCTAGCTTTAAAGGTTTTCACCTTTCCATCCATACCTCTTTTCCTCTTGTATACCCACTTGCACCCAATGGGTTTTATCCCTTTAGGCAAGTCTACAAGGGACTATATTTTGTTATTGAACATGGACTCAATCTCAGATTGCATTGCCTTTTGCCAATGGCGACTATCAACATCCTCCATTGCTTCCTTATATGTGTAGGGATCATCGTCGTCTGGGAGATTCTCCACTGATTCTCCCAGACCGATGTATCTCTCGAGTTGTCTTACAACCCTCCCACTATGACGAGGAATGGTAGGTTGTTGATCTTGTGATGGTTCGAAACTTACAATTGGGCTAGGTTGTGAAACCTCTTGTGGAATTGTATCTCCTGACATCTCATTCAGGACAATTCTATAGGTATGAACTCATTCATATAGTCCTTTTCCAGAAATTTAGCATTTGTCGAAACAAATACTTTAAGATCTGAAGGACTATAGAAATAATACCATTTAGTTCCTTTTGGATACCCCACAAATATGCATGTTTCTGTACGGGACTCCATCTTTTCTGTCTTTCCTTTTAACACATATGCAGGACAACCAAATATCCTTAAGTGTTGTAAACTAGGCTTTCGCCCAGTCCATAACTCATGCGGTGTTTGAGGAACCGACTTCGATGGTACATCGTTTAGAATGTACATTGTAGTTTGTAGAGCATATCCCCAAAAGAAACAGGGAGTGTTGAATAACTCAACATTGACCTAACCATATTCAAAAGAGTTCTATTTCTTCTTTCTGCCACCCCATTCTGTTGAGGTGTACCTGGTGCAGAAAACTGAGAAATTATTCCATTATCAATAAGATATTGCTGAAACTCACCAGATAGATATTCTTCACCACGATCAGATCTCAAGATTTTTATGTGTTTTTCTAGCTGATTCTCCACTTCAGCTTTAAATGCTTTGAACATGTCAAAAGCATCCAACTTATGTCTCATGAGATACACATAACCAAATCTTGAATGATCATCTGTGAAAGTGATGAAGTACTCATATCCACCTCTAGTTTGAATGCTCATAGGACCACATACATCAGAGTGTATTAATCCTAAACATTCAGTGGCTCTTGTGCCTTTGGTCGTGAACGACCTTTTAGTCATCTTACCTTCCAAACAGGATTCACAAGTTGGTATATCATCAACCTTTAAGTCACTTAAAGGTCCATCACTAACCAATCTTTTAATCCTATTAAGGTTAATATGACCTAAGCACAAATGTCATAGGTAGGTTTCATCTTTTGATAATTTAACTCTTTTATGATTAGGTTCCATTGTTTCTGTGTCTAACAAGTGAGAAATAATCCTATGCAAAAAGAATAGACCGTTTTCCAATGTACCTTTGCAAATAAATTTGTTATTCTTACTAATAATAAAATCTTTATTAAAAGTAACCGAATATCCAAAATTATTCAAACAAGAAACTGAAATCAAATTCCTCTTGAATTGAGGTACATAATAAACGTCTATTAAATCTAAATGCATACTAGAATCTAAGATAACTCTAACATCTCTCACTGCACTGGCAGACACCAATGCTCTGTTGCCTAAACGCAAGTTGATTTTATTTTTATTCAGCCTTTTCTTTTCCTGACAACCCTGCAAGGAATAACAAATATGATTAGTGGCTCCTGAGTCTATGATCCAAGAATCAGTAGAGTCTGCCAAAAAACATGTTTCAAGATAATTAATATTACCTTATTCCTTCTTTTTCTGAGACTTTGGGCAATTACTTTTCCAATGTCCCTTTTCACCACAAAGGAAGCACTTCCCTTTGATCTTGGTTACTTTCTTGGTCTCCTTCTTGGTAGGCCCAAGTTGCTTTTTCTTCTGTTGTTTCTTGACCTTCTGACGGGTCTTAACAGTAGCAACTTTACCAACCATATGAATCTCTTGACCTTTGCCTTTCACAAGGATCTTTTCAGCGCTTTGAACATCTTGCATCAAGCCTTGCAAGGTGTATTCCTTATTGTTCAAGGTGTAGTCCAACTTGAACTGATCAAAGGAATCTGACAATGAGTTGACAATCATGTCAATTTTGGTCTCACCATCTATCTCAGCACCATTAAGTTCTGCAATATTTAGATGTGCTATGACCTTCATCATGTGATCTTTCACAGCCTGTCCAGGTTTCATCCTAAGATTCATAAAAGCAGTCACTGCTTCTCTCTTAGTTGACCTAGATCTCATAGCAAACATCTCCTCTAGAGACATCATTATATCAGCAGCAGACTCCATTCCTTCATGCTGCTGTTGCAACACGTCGGAGATAGTGGCCATGATATAACATTTAGCCATATCATCTGAAGTCTTCCACTACTCATACTCATCTCTTTGCAAAACACTAGATTCAATAGTAGGAGCAGGTGGTTTAGGAGTTGACAGAACAAATTTATGTTTTTCAGCTTGCAGCAATAACCCAATTTTCCTTTTCCATGTGACATAATTATCTCCAGTTAAAGTGTTATCTTTCAGGATGTTCATTAGGGATGGGGTCATGATTTCTGAATAAAACAAAAAATATATATAAGTAAATAATCATTGTTTAGCATTTTCGAATATTTATCTTGAATTAAATATTTATAATTCAATCGTAAAATTCAACGTTCGATCCAACACCCATAAATGTTACGCCTCATTTGGGAGTTCACACCATTTATTAGTTGGACTAGGTCCCACCTAATTGTTAACATAACAACCAATGTTTTCAATTTTAGCCTTGTGATTTTATTAACAAGAACTCTTGGGAGGATATCAATAAAACCACATTGAGTGTACTACCAAGATTTCGACCCTCAATATATTACCTCACGAAAATCCCTCCTTGGGGAGTAGATCTCGTTTAAGCCAATTGTCTAGTCTATCTTTGTAAGGAAGTATCTTGCTATATTCCATTCATGGACGCCCCTTGGGGGGATTACCAAAAATAATATAGTTCAACTAACCTTGGAGGCCATAGGTGTTTGCAATACACCTTCTCCCACTCAATTATTTAAGGCATGTGATTAAATCCCATAGAATGATTTACCAAGTTATCTAGATGTCAATTAGATACCTAAATCATTCAATGCATATTCATACCAAAAGAGATATATGAGTGGCACTCCTATTCTACATGACATGTTATCAAACAATAACAAATATTGTAATATTTACACAAAATAAATAGCCACGATTTTGATCCATCCTAGAAAAGTAAGTAAATTACAATTGTTTGGAATACAAAAAAATCTCCTTTCTTGGCGAACAAATCTTCAAGCGGCCCATGGATCACGTGAGCACCCACGGCTGCCCAATTGGCGTGCACACTCCACAACCCTAACAAGGGCTGCCGTGTGCAACCCATGGACTCCATGGGGCTGCCATGCGCAGCCCACAATCCAACATGCACTGCTGCGTGCAATTTTGCGCGCGTGCACTTTGCTATGGTGTGCATGGTCCCAAACTCGTTCCGGTTGCCATTAATGCTTCAAGTCTTTGAATCTTCGATGCTTGAACATATTACATTCATATTTAAACAATAAAAATACTGCAATAATTTTTTTTTTATTATTCACAGCAGTATTTGATAAAAAAAAAAAATACTGCACTTATTTTTTAATACATAAAAAAAATACTGCAGTTAAATTTAATACATTAAAAAAACCTTAGCAACTACCAAGAAGGAAATTGTGACGATAATAGGCCACCCTTCTTGTTACAATTCCGAAACAAAAATACATTGAAATTCTAGGATCAAAATCGAGCAATAACAATTCACTTTATATCAAAATATAACATATATAAATCCATACATTCCAATGTAATTATATATGAGAATACCTAGAGTGCCATCTCTTTCTAAACATCCATAATCACAATAAAAAGAAATAGATTCACGTATATATACGTTAATTAATTAAAGGGTACAACCAGGCTCTGATACCAATTGTAGGGAAAAAATATGTGTACGCGGCGGAAGCGAGACTAAAAAGAAGTAGTATATTTTAAAAAAATTTCCATATTGAACCTTAACCCTTTAATTAATTAATCATACATACGAAAAGATGAAATACCTTTGTCGCGTCATCCGATTGACTAACGTCGATGGTAATCCGTAAGATCTTCCAATCCGATCACGAACGTGAATCACCTAGGAGCGTGGTCTCCCTTCTTTGAATTGTGAACCTGAGAATGGACAACAAAAACTTTTCTGATTTTTGTTAGTCACAAATATTCTAATAGATTGCTAAGAATGTCCTGGTCACTTTTGAATTCACAATCATTAGATTGAAACTCACGTGAACCTTATTCGAAATTGTGCACAAGACCTCTTGATGTAAAGATCACTAGTGCACTATCGAAATAAGAACAATTCTTCTCACAATCTCTCTTGGCCAAATTTCACACTAGTCTAAGAGTTGGATTTTATTTTTCTCTAGCAAAAGAAAAAGGGGTGATTGCAAAAATATCCTTGTAAAGAGTAAAAGAGCAAAAATGTCCACTTTCTGAAAAACTTGCAAAAATGGCCTATCTTGAAGATTACTTTGCATGGAATGGCCCTTGATGGTCTAAAATACCCTTCCCATTTAAAGGAACCGTAATGACGAAATTACCCCCAAAATTTTCTCTTTGACGAAACAATCCTTACGCCCTCACAATCCAATTCATTCTAGAATTGGGATTTTTTTTGTTCCTCAAACGACCTTCCCCTTCATCGGCCACCAATACCACTCCCTCTCTTGAATTGCTCAAAATTTTCTCATCAATTTTTTCTGTTTGGTGACTGATAAAACAAAGGAAAAAAATAAAAAGAGGGGAAGGCAACGAAGAGAAACAGTCGTCGCCGCCACCGAAGAGAAGAAGCTGTCCAAATCTTGTCGCCGTTGGTAATTTCGCTGGTAGATTCCGTCAAAGATGCAACAACCGAGGTTGATGACTGTTGAAGCTTGCGCAGATGTTATACCCAATTGAAGACCTAATTTTTGAAGCTGTTTCAGGTGTGTTTTAGATTATTAGTTGATGTTGTATTTGTTTTTGCTTTCGAATCTCCATGTTTATGTGTTGTTAATTCATTCTGTGTTTTATTTTGCGTATCTTAGTCTTAATTAAGAAGACCACTAACAGTTTTCAACAAATTTACTCTCTAAATACACATAAACAGAGTAATAAGACAAGATTATCATGAAAATTGGTTTGTTTGAAATCATTTAGTGTGTGATGTGTGTCTATTAGGGAAATGATGAAAGCTTAATGTGTTCTTTCCAAATTCAAAAGATACGATGATTTCTATTTAATGTGTCACTTAGAATTGCTAATGTAAGTTTCATGCCACTGCTTTTGTTTCATGGCACAAACACCCCCACCTTCATCTTACACATGTCATCATAAAACCTAACACTTCCATAGCCACCGCCGTGATTTATTGTCATATCCAGATGATTTATTGTTGTTGTATACATTTAAACCCATTTGAATAATTATGCTGATATAAGGAAATACCTCCAAAATGAAGAAATTGATGAGAAACTTACCCAGATGATTTATTGTCATACCCTGAAATTGCTCAAACCCATTTGAAATTGCTCAAAAGCAATACTTGAATCTATCTTTCTTTTTTTTTCGTGGAAAATTTGATACGGAGGTCACATGGGAAGATCAAGAGAACACAACATTAGCTAGTAAGACTGTCTTGTCTCTCTTAATTTTATCTAGGTTTGATTGAATGCCTATATTGCTAGTGTCTTTACCTGCATTGTTAGTGTCTTTATCTGAGTGCAAGATATGTAACAACCACCTAAGGGAAATTGGCTGAGTGCAGGATATGCCAGGATGACGATGTAGATTCAAATATGGAGACACCTTGCTCTTGTCGTGGCAGCTTGAAGGTTTGTTTGTTTAGCTTGCTCGTAATCAGAATCGTTCCCTTTAATGTTATCATATTGGTTTACGCAATCTTTGAACTAGTTTCCTTTCAATGATTTATTTGACTATTATCCTTCAGAGAATTTCATGTTATAGAACTGATTATTTAGATGGGTTCAATTACAAGTTCTTGGCACTATTTTGATCTGTGATCTCCAAATCCAGATACAAAGTGGCCATCTTTTTCATTTCAATTGTGATATTGAAAGTGATTTTGTGCATGTTGGGAAAAGTAGGCTTTTTTGTTAACATATCATATAAACATGCAATTATACAGTCACATTGCACACCTAACCCCACACAACTACCATGTATGGACCACCTTACCCAACTGCATATTTAACCCTTTCCATAGAGCCAGCTTATGTTTTCGTGTTAGTTTTTAAGTATCACATTTGATGAAGACCGGTTTAATCCGAAAAGGCAAAAATGTACTAGATGATGTGAGTATCTAGATAAAACAATTATTTTAGGTTGGATTAGTAGGATTCCATTCATATATTAAAATTTGGTTGTAAAGGCATTGATAGTAATATGATCCTATTGTTCCTGCAGTCACCAAAATTATTGCTTGATGCATAAGAAGCTCTATTGACATTCTCTTTCCAAGAAAAGAAAAACAAATGATATTAATTTCCTCCTTTTTCAGATTTTAATAGGGCAACGTATACTTCTCTTTGCCATTGCAATTTTTATTTATTTTTGTAATTTGTTGTGTTCATATTAGTTGCTTGATTTTTGCAATATGCTCACCGCAGATGTGTACAGAGATGGTGCAATGAGAAGGGGAAAACAACTTGTGAGATATGCCACCAGGTGGATTTTTATTCGTATAGATTTCACTTTTCACCATGTTTATGATTTGATGATACTCTCTAATTCCATTTATAATATTTAATTGGTATATACATGTCTTTCTTTGGATTTGTAGTTCATTAGCTCTATATCAACTTGAGATTGAACCATTGTTTGTGACTCAAATTGTGTGGATTTCAGCAATTCAGGCCTGGTTACACGGCACTACCTCCCCTGTTTCAGTTTGGGCACACTCCAATGAGCTTCAGGTTGTTTTTATACCATTCTTATGATTCAAATAACTTCACTGGTTTTATTTCACACCAGATCAACTTCATCGGTTTGCTCTGGTGGTATTTTAAGCGGGGGGAACTGGGAAGTCTCGAGAAGGGAGTCGAAGGAGTCGAATAGCCCACGCATCATTGCAATGGTCTTAACTAACCATTATTTTCTGCCTTCTCCTACCTATGACGACTATTCAATTTCAAACACAAAAAGCTTGTTATGCTGCCGTACAATAGCTCTAATTGTAAATCTCATTCTCTTACATTTCTTCAAATTTTGAAATTTTATCTAACTGATGTACTTTGTAAACATGTGAACTATTAAGTCTCTTCGATGTGTTCAGGGAAAATTTTTGGAAGAGTATTAAACTATCACTTGCATTCTGACAAGGATTTATTTGTTTTTCCTTTGCGGTTCACGCTTCTTCTGATTTTACGACACACTCTTCTGAGTCCATCGCCGGTGCAGAGTGTGTTGTGTAATATGTCTTGAACGGTATAACTATTTTTTAAAAAGTGGTAAACTTCACCATACCAATTTCCTTTCATTTATTTTTTATTTTTGCTCTGATATTCTAACAAAAACTAAAAACACAATTACACCAACACTTCACCATTTCATCTTCCAACTAATACCTTCCACCTTCATCATCGATTGTGGTCTCAGTCTCCCAACCTACTAAGGACATGGTCTTTTGAAGTAGGTTTCGGGACCGGTATCCATGTCCAACGGAAGGCCGCCGCATGCAGTTACCATTTTTGGTGCCCAAATAACAATTAAAAATGTGGAAAAATTGTAATTAAATGGAAAATGGATTCTTTGAAGCATAGTATTTCATGATTCCCGTGCTTCAAAAACTATTTCCAGGACTTCAAAGTAAGGATTCTCGAGCTGTAGAAATGAACAATTTAATTTTAAAATTTTTTTTTTTTTTTTTGTATTTTAAAAAAAAAAATTTAAAAGTGGGAAACTTCACCATACCAATTTCCCTTCATTTATTTTTTTATTTTTGCCATGGTATTCTAACAAAAACTAAAAACACAATTACACCCACACTTTACCATTCCATCTTCCAACTAATACCTTCTACTTTCACCACCAATTGTGGTCTCGGTCACCCAACCTACAAAGGACATGGTCCTTCGAAGTAGGTTTCGGTACCGTTTTCCATGTCCAATGGAAGGCCACCATATGTAGTTACCATTTTTGATGCCCGAATAATAATTAAAAATCTACAAAATTTGTAATTAAATGAAAAGGGGATTCTTTGAAGCCCGGTATTTCACGATTCCCGTGCTTCAGAAGCTAATTCCTGGACTTCAAAGTAAGGATTCTCGGGCTTCAGAAATGAAGAATTTAATTTTTAAATTATTTTTCTGTATTTAAAAAAATAATAATAAAAAAGTGGGAAACTTCACCATACCAATAGAAGTTGCTTTTAAAGTCGCTTATTAATTTGGTGGAAAATCAATTCTTCATTTATGAAGCATGAGAATCCTTACTTTAAAGCCCGCGCATTTGATTTTTGGAGCCCGTGAATCCAAAACAAATTTAGAAATCTTCAGTAGATTAATAAGCAACTTCAGAGGTGACTTTATTGAAGTCGCTTAATAATATTGTCCATTTGCGAAGCCCAGGATTCCTTACTTTGAAACACGGGGATCATATTTTGAAGAACGGGAATCGAAAAATACCGAGCTTCACATAACCCCTTTTTCATTTAATTATATTTTTTCAAGATTTTTATTTATTATTCAGCCACAAAAATTTGTGACTACATGCGGCACCCTTCCATTGGACATGGATCCCGGTCTCGAAACCTACTTCAAAAGACCATGTCCTTGGTAGGTTGGGATTGAAGGTGAGAATAGAAGGTTTTAGTTGGAGGATGGAATGGTGAAGTGTGGGTGTAATTGTGATTTCAGTTTTTGTAAGAATATAGCTGCACAAATAATAAATAAATGAAGGGAAATCGGTATGGTGAAGTTTCCTAGTTGTTAATATTTTTTAAAAAATCAGAAAAAGTATTTTAAAAATAATATAGTCCATTTCCGAAGCTTGGGATTCCTAACTTTGAAGCACGAGGATCATGTTTTGAAGCACGAGAATCTATAAATATCGGGCCTCAAAGAACCCGTTTATCATTTAATTACATTTTTTCAATATTTTTTTTTAATTATTCGGCCACCAAAAATGGGTCACTACATGGGGCGGCCTTCCTTTGGACACGGATCCAGGTCCCGAAACCTACTTCAAAATACCATGTCCTTGGTAAGCTAGGATTGGAGGTGAGAGTGGAGGGTTTTAGTTGGGGGATGGAATGATGAAGTGTGGGTGTGATTGTGATTTCATTTTTTGTATGGATATGGGTGCAAAAATAATAAACAAATTAAGTGAAATCAGTATAGTGAAGTTTCCCACTTGTCCGTACTTTTTAAAAAATGAGGAAAAATATTTTAAAAATAATATAGTCCCTTTCCGAAGCCCGGGATTCCTTACTGTGAGGCACGAGAATCATATTTTGAAGCACAGGAATCGTCAAATATCAGGCCTCAAAGAACCCGTTTATCATTTAATTACATTTTTTCAATATTTTTTTCAATTATTCGGCCACCAAAAATGGGTCACTACATGGGGCGGCGTTCCTTTGGACACGGATCCAGGTCCCGAAACCTACTTCAAAATACCATGTCCTTGGTAGGCTAGTATTGGAGGTGAGAGTGGAGGATTTTAGTTGGGGGATGGAATGATGAAGTGTGGGTGTGATTGTGATTTCATTTTTTGTATGGATATGGGTGCAAAAATAATAAACAAATTAAGTGAAATCAGTATAGTGAAGTTTCCCACTTGTCTGTATTTTTTTAAAAATGAGGAAAAATATTTTAAAAATAATATAGTTCCTTTTCGAAGCCCGAGATTGCTTACTGTGAGGCACAAGAATCATATTTTGAAGCACGAGAATCGTCAAATATCGGGCCTCAAAGAACCCGTTTATCATTTAATTACATTTTTTCAATATTTTTTTTAATTATTCGGCCACCAAAAATGGGTCACTACATGGGGTGGCCTTCCTTTGGACACGGATCCAGGTCCCGAAACCTACTTCAAAATACCATGTCCTTGGTAGGCTAGTATTGGAGGTGAGAGTGGAGGATTTTAGTTGGGGGATGGAATGATGAAGTGTGGGTGTGATTGTGATTTCATTTTTTGTATGGATATGGGTGCAAAAATAATAAACAAATTAAGTGAAATCAGTATAGTGAAGTTTCCCACTTGTCTGTATTTTTTAAAAAATGAGGAAAAATATTTTAAAAATAATATAGTTCCTTTCCGAAGCCCGAGATTGCTTACTGTGAGGCACGAGAATCATATTTTGAAGCACGAGAATCGTCAAATATCGGGCCTCAAAGAACCCGTTTATCATTTAATTACATTTTTTCAATATTTTTTTTAATTATTCGGCCACCAAAAATGGGTCACTACATGGGGCGACCTTCCTTTGGACACGGATCTAGGTCCTAAAACCTACTTCAAAAGACCATGTCCTTGGTCTTAAAAATTGGGAAAAATATTTTTAAAATAATATAGTCCATTTCCGAATCTCGAGATTCCTTAGTTTTAAGCACGGGGATCAGATTGTGAAGCACAGGAATCGTAAAATACCGGGCTTCAAAGAATCCCTTTTTCATTTAATTACATTTTTTTAAATATTTTCTTTTATTTTTAAAATAGTTTTCTTGATTTTTTTTTTTAAATATGGACGAGTGGGAAACTTCACTATACCTATTTCCCTTCATTTCTTTATTATTTTTTGCAACCATACTGTTACAAAAAGTGAAATCACACTTAAACCCACACTCCACCATCCTACATTCCAACTAATACCTTCCACTCTCACCTCCAATCCTAGCCTACCAAGGACATGGTATTTTGAAGTAGGTTTTGGGACCTAGATCCATATCCAACGGATGGCCGCCCAATGTAGTCCCCCATTTTTGGTAGGTTAATAATTATTAAAAATCTTGAAAAAATGTGAAGCCCGGTATTTGACGATTCCCGTGCTTCAAAATATGATTCCCGTGCCTCAAACAAAGGAATCCCGGTCTTCGAAAATCGACTATATTATTTTTAAAATATTTTTCCTTATTTTTTAAAAATATGGACAAATGAGAAACTACACCATACTTATTTCCCTTCATTTCTTTATTATTTTTTGCAACCATACTCTTACAAAAAGTGAAATCACACTTAAACCCACAATCCACCATCCCACATTCCAACTAATACCTTCCACTCTCACCTATAATCCTAGCCTAACAAGGACATGGTCTTTTGAAGTAGGTTTTGGGACCTGGATCCATATCCAACGGAAGGCCGCCCAATGTAGTCCCCATTTTTGGTGGGTTAATAATTATTAAAAATCTTGAAAAAATGTAATTAAATGAAAAAGGGGTTCTGTGAACCCAGTATCTGACGATTCACGTTCAAAATATGATTCCCGTGCCTCAAACAAAGGAATCCCGGTCTTCGAAAATCGATTATATTATTTTAAAAATATATTTCCTTATTTTTTTAAAAATATGGACAAGTGGGAAACTACACCATACCTATTTCCCTTTATTTCTTTATTATTTTTTGCAGCCATACTCTTGCAAAAAGTGAAATCACACTTAAACCCACACTCCACCATCCCTCATTCCAACTAATACCTTCCACTCTCACCTCCAATCCTAGCCTACCAAGGACATGGTCTTTTGAAGTAGGTTTTGGGACTTGGATCCATATCCAACGGAAGGCCGCCCAATGTAGTCCCCCATTTTTTGTGGGTTAATAATTATTAAAAATCTTGAAAAAATGTAATTAAATGAAAAATGGGTTATGTGAAGCCCAGTATTTGACGATTCCCGTGCCTCAAACAAAGGAATCTCGGTCTTCGAAAATCGACTATATTATTTTTAAAATATTTTTCCTTATTTTTTAAAAAATATGGACAAGTGGGAAACTACACCATACCTATTTCCCTTCATTTCTTTATTATTTTTTGCAACCATACTTTTACAAAAAGTTAAATCACACTTAAACCCACACTCCACCATCCCACATTCCAACTAATACCTTCGACTCTCACCTCCAATCCTAGCCTACCAAGGACATGATCTTTTGAAGTAGGTTTTGGGACCTGGATCCATATCTAGCGGAAGGCCGCCCAATGTAGTCCCCCATTTTTGGTGGGTTAATAATTATTAAAAATCTTGAAAAAATGTAATTAAATGAAAAAAAGGGTTCTGTGAAGCCCGGTATCTGACGATTCCCGTGCTTCAAAATATGATTCCCGTGCCTCAAACAAAGGAATCCTGGGCTTCGAAAATCGACTATATTATTTTAAAAATATTTTTCCTTATTTGTAAAAAAATGTGGACAAGTGGGAAACTACACCATACCTATTTCCCTTCATTTCTTTATTATTTTTTGCAACCATACTCTTACAAAAAGTGAAATCACATTTAAACCCACACTCCACCATCCCACATTCCAACTAATACCTTCCACTTTCACCTCCAATCCTAGCCTACCAAGGACATGGTCTTTTGAAGTTGGTTTTGGGACTTAGATCCATGTCCAACGGAAGGCCATCTAATGTAGTCACCCATTTTTGGTGGGTTAATAATTATTAAAAATCTTGAAAAAATGTAATTAAATGAAAAAGGGGTTATGTGAAGCTCGGGATCTGATGATTCCCGTGCTTCAAAATATTATTCCCGTGCCTCAAAGTAATGAATCCCGGGCTTCGAAAAGGGACTATATTATTCACAAAAATTAAAAAGTGGGAAACTTCACCATACCAAATTCCCTTCATTTATTTTTTATTTTTGCTTTGATATTCTAACAAAAACTAAAAACACAATTACACCCACACTTCACCATTCCATCTTCCAACTAATACATTCCACTTTCACCACCGATTGTGGTCTCGGTCTCCTAACCTACCAAAGACATGGTCTTTTCAAGTATGTTTCGTGATCGGGATCCATGTCCAATGGAAGGCCACCGCATGTAGTTACCATTTTGGTGCCCGAATAATAATTAAAAATTTGCAAAAATTGTAATCAAATGAAAAAGGGATTATTTGAAACCCGGTATTTTATGATTCCCGTGCTTTAAAAACTATTTTCCAGGCTTCAAAGTAAGGATTCCCGAGCTTCAAAAATGAACATTTTAATTTCCCACCAGATCAATAAGCGACTTGAAAAGTGACTTCAATAAGCGACTTTTTAAGTCGCTTATTGATCTAGTGAAGGTTTCTAAATTGGGCAAGATTCACGGGCTCCAAAAATCAAATGCGCGGGCTACAAAAGTAAGGATTCCTAGGCTTCATAAATGAATAATTGAATTCACCACCATATCATTAAATAAATAAATGAAGGGAAATTGATCTAATGTAGTTTTCCACTTTTTTTTTTTAAAAAAAAATAAAAAATAATTAAAAACCAAGTAATTGCAAAGAAATCACTGGGTAAGAATCTTGTGACATCAAAAACAAAGGTACCAAGTAACATTAATTTGTTAACATGCTAAAATGTGTACAAGAAAACCAAAGGAATCATCTAACATATACCAAAGCATGGGAGTTGGAGTTTCAAACCTGGGAATTCGATTTCAAGCCCAGGAATGTTTACTTTCAAGCCTAAGAATTGGACTTTAAAGCACGGGAATTTTACTTTCAAGCCCGGGAATTGGAAATCATGCTAATGTAACATGACAACTATATGTAAACAATTAATTCATACAAGATTCTACTAATATAAAACAAACAACTATATATAACCATCAAGTCTCACATCAATACAAGCAATTACATGCACATCCCAAATGCACAATCTTCACAATCGCCACAGTGGTCATATTGTATAATGCTAGCTAACATGTAATTCAACATTCTCAATGCATTTGATTTCATTTCCTTAATTTCTCTTTTATCCCCCTACCAACACAATTTTCCATCTCCAAAAATTCAATCCTTATGCTACAAAAGGCAATGGGTCATCGAGTTTTATCCTAAAAAGGAAATGACAGCACAACACAAAAATGCAATTGCATGCGGGACTTGCATACAAGAGACATTGGATAGGACTTGCATACTTGAGACATTGGATCCATATACTATATTTGACCACTTCAAGAAACATGCTTAGTTGTTTTGTGTTAGTTTTCATTATATAATTAACCAGATTAGACGCAAAACCAAAAAGAAATGAGTAGCCTTTCGGAACGACATCACAATGCAGTAAAAACAAAGTCCATCCGCTGAACTTTAATTTCCAGTAAAACTTCTCAAAACTGACCAATAAAAAAACATTAAAAGCGACCTTTAGTACTTAAAAGATCTATGATCTACTTGGATTATCCAACACCAATGCATTAAAACTTTTATGATCACAATAATCAACAAACACCAATGCAGTATCATGCGAAAATTCTTTAGTTCCCTAGTTTTGAGTATGCGGTTATATTTTCATAATTAGAAGCACCATCTTTAGAAACTATTTAAAACCTTTTTTAACTTATGAAGATCTAATCTTTGAGACTTCCTAATTTAAAAATAAAAGTGATCAAATAATTTTACCTTTCCAAATGGAAAAACGTGCCGGTGAAGAGATGTGATTCTATCTTCTAATTTCTCTTTTCTCACTTGGTTTAAAATTAAAGATGCAAATGTAAGAGGTTGATCATATCTTCAATTTTAAATTTTCTCAATTGGTTTATTTATTTTCGTTAAAATAAAAAAGAAAAAAAAAAAATAAAATGGTCCTTTTAGGGATGAGATGATATATATGGATGCACATACAGTTGAAGAATAATGATGCTTTAAGAAAAGGGCAATAATGAAAGACAACGGTTTTATCATCAAAGATGTTTGTGTTCTGTGTATGTTAGCGTGTGTGGCTCGGTAATTGAATTATGAATTATGAATAGAAACGAGATAAGCTATATCAGTAATTGAGACAACTTCAATACTATAAGGATGATAAATATGAGGAAAAGATACGGTGAAACCACAATCACCCCACAAAACATCTGTGCAAATATAAGAGCTATCCTAAATTCCTATCGCAAAAAGAAATGTAGCAGGTACCAAAAAAAAAAGGATAAAAAACAGAGGAGAAAAATAATTAAAACATCAAATAATTAACTCAAAATGCAATCAAGGTCTCACTAACTACAATGCCAAACTAAGTCCAGAAAGAATTCAATGCTTAACTAGAATGTGCACACAACATTTCTAAACTCTGCAACAAGATGGGGAAACATAATGTAAGAAGTTAAATGAAAATGGTCCATTTGAATATTATGAGTGGAATTTTGTACACTATAATTATAAATTTTGTAAATATTAGAGTTTTATGTTATAAACACCACTGTTGAAACAAAATAGTAAAATACCATATAAATCAATTCTCCTTTCAAAAGAGTTGTATTCCTTTTTGTATTTAGTGCCTGTTTGACATGATTTTCCAGAGGAGAAGAGTCAAAAGCAACAAACCACAACACCCAAAATTCCTTTTTTATTTAAAACAACACCACCACTGTTGAAACAAAATAGTAAAATACCATAGAAATCAATTCTCCTTTCAAGAGGAGATTCCTTTTTGTATTTACAGCCTGTTTGATATGATTTTCTAGCTGTCTTATTAGTTACTCTGCATTACCGTATTGTAATCAAAGGTCAGATTGTCTGATTAGAGAGTAGTTTGCTGTCTAGTAATACTAATCAAAGAATTAAAAGGGCTGCATGTTCTATATCGATCAAGATGTAGTCATGAATGATCGTGATTACGTTACTATAGATAGCACAATCATTCACGACTTCTTCTCTCATGACTAATCATTATGGTCGGGCATTATTATTATAAAACCTAGTCGTTTGGACCATTGAAGGGTGGGTTATGGAAAAATGGGTAAGAAGCATTGTGGGTTGGGTCCATAGACAGTTGCTCTCCTCCATCCATGATGCCAGAAGAGAGAGTTGGTCTTTGTCCAACAATGGTGGTGAAGTTGTTGACATATATTATATATAGGAATGGGACACTATGTTGTTATATATGATATATCATGGCCCATCTGCCCACCACCCACTTCCAAGTTTGTCTAAACTCCATCCTGTTTTCCTTTGTGTGTGTTTTCATCACACATTTATCATGAATTCACCACACCAAACTCAATCATATATGATCAATATTTTTTTTGGTTGTTTAATTAGTTAGTTCTTGATTAATCAAACTCTTTATTAGTAACTAAGACAGCTGGAAACAGCCAAAGCCAAGGCAAAGGCAACAACCAGAACAACACCAAATGCACCGAAAACAGAGCAAACCAACAAGAAAACAAGAAATAGAAAAATAGAAATTAGAGCAAGACCGGCGAGCACAGGATTAGCATCGGAGGAAAAATAAAATAAGAACACAGCCGCTGCCATATAACAAAGTCAATGCACATCCCATATCTCTCTATCCCCCACCATAGCTAAACCACCCAAAATTAATAGAGTTAAAAGCAACAAACAATAACACCCAAAATTTCTTTAAAAAACAACACCACCACCCAAAATTCTAATCATGACTTGGTTCCAAGAACAATGAAATATATGTCAAATGAAGAAACAAATGAAATACACGAGATTAAGTAAGATATAGGAAAATACACACAAGACTGATTATTAACGGGTGCAGGATTTGTGCGTTTTTTCAATATACATTGAAGGTCGATACACACAAGACTAATTACCTTGAAGGTCGATTGGGTTGGAGAAGGTTGAACTCTTGCCTTCTTAACGGTGAGCGCAAATCTTCGGCGTCGTCTTTGACTTGTTCGATTCGAGATTCTCTGTTTCTTCTTCCGATTGCAAGTGTCTTTGTTGGGTTTTGGGATTTAGCTTGCAAGTGTATGACTACGGGCGTTTCTTCTTCAGATTCGGGGTCCTCTTCTTCTTGGTTAGGGATTTGGATTCTTAGTTTGTGATTCAGATTCTTCGACTGTGTTTGGTGGGTCCTGTTTTTGAAGGGCAATATTGTAATCTCACCCTTATATATATTATTTTTTAAAAATCATTTTAAAGGGCAATTTAGTGACTTCATCTCATTTTTAGACATTTTTACTCTTTTTTCAGAAAGTGGACATTTTTGCTCTTTCCCTCTTTAGAGAGGCCATTTTCTCCCATTCCTACAAAGAAAAATCTCTCAATTGCAAAAACTAGGATTTCACAAAATATATAAAGAATATATATATGTATCTTGTCTTGCCGCAAAAAACAAATAAAAACAAATATATTGTATATATGCCTGCACCGCCTAATATGTCTTTGTTTTTGTTTAAAACACTGCATGTGCATTATATGTATTTGTTTTTGTTTAAAGCATTGCATGCATTATATGTTTTTGTATTTGTTTAAAACACTGCATGCATTATATGTGTATATAATTTATATCTACCGCATGCATATATGTATAAAAACTATATATATATATATTCCGCATGCATGCATATAAGTTATATACCAACTATATATTTCACATGCATATATGATATCATATGCAAATCCTAATCCAACTCTTTAATGTATTTGTAACTAAATAAAAGACTTCCTAATTTGACTAAACAAATAAAGTCTTTTACTTTTAATATACTACTAATAGTAGTATACTACTAGGAAACATATTTCCTAATCAGAAAAAGATTTGATTTTTAATTAAATAATTAATTAACATATTAATTAATTTCCATTTAATTAAATAATAAAATAAAACAATATAATGGGCTAAAAATTAGCCATTGCCACCCATGACTAGAACTTGGGCCTACATATTGTTTTCTTATTTTATTTAATCCATTTGGACTTTAATAAAAAGCCCACATATGAACTAGACCCATTTTTACTAAAAGAAACAAGCCCACATGTCTTTCATTAATATATTAATATAATTAAACAGCTCATTAAATAAATAATGTGCAAATTATATTCTTAATATATTAAATACAATTCTAAATGGACCCACAAATAGTCCGGTAGAATATATCAAGTGATTCATGCAAGTCTGTGCGGATTGGAGATCTTGGCGGGCCTATCTAAATTTAAGCTCCAATAGACATAACTCAATCACAATCAACAAATGATTTACTTAGGTTCAATCTATTAATTTTAGTTCATTCTACTAAAGAACTAAAATTGCACTCTTAAATAAAGATGGAATAAGTTAACGATACTCATTCATACCCTAGACAATCATATGGGAGATAGTGAATCCTCGTGAAGAATATCAGTAATTGCCAAGAGCTCATAGACCGCCTATAGCTCTCCAAGTTACCATATTTACTTATATGACCACACTTTGAACTTGGATATATATTATGACTTGTCCAGAAGTCATCTTTCAATAGACACTATTGAAAACTCAACGTTAAGATTTCATATCCAAAACCACAAAGCATCCATATGATGATATTTTACTCACATTTAATAAATGGAGACACGATGTCCATATCTATAAATGAAGTTCTCTATCGATTATCAAATGAATACCACCAAACTATCGAGGATAAACTATTCTATATAATCGTACTCATTGATAGCTCAAATGATAACACTTGCAACCATAAGTCCATCATTTATCTCAGGATTAAGATAGACTCTCCGATTGTCCTGATAATGAAAAGACTTTTATCTATTGATGGTTCTAGAAAAAGTATTTCATTGTAATCCAGTTCAATGCACCCAGTGCACTAGATTCTTTTACTCGAAGACCCTTCGATGATTTTAGACTCATCACAACACATTCGATCCCACTCAAATGCTAGTAAAAGAATTCTACAACTTTAACAAGATAAATGTGTCCAACCTTTAACTTAAGTTGTGAACGTTATTCAAGAGTAACTAAAAAATTGTGTCTACCTCATACATATCCAGATGTACGAACAATTCTTCTTTTCTCATAGTCTTTTGACCTTATGATTATTTACTTTGACAATTATAATAATAAATGCTATATAAGATTTTGTTAACTAACAGAAATCATTTTATTAATATGAAAAGATTGTCAAGTACAACATTACACTCTTGCTATTGAGCATAACCCTAACAAAAATGTCTACAATTGAGAGAGTGCAGCTTCGGGTTTTTAGTAGAATAACACCGAAGTTAATAATCGTGAAATATTAATTAAAGAGTTTAATTAATTATTTCTAAGGATTATTGGAGTTCAAAATACTATGGGTCCATTAGGTCCCCTTGCTAGCCTGATCGATTTAGGTAGCAAGGGTCATGGTTAATTAATTGGATTGTTCAATTAATTGTGTTACGAAAATGACACATGTTAAATCGGGAATTAGTTGAATAATAAGATTATTTAATTAATGGAAAATAATAATTATGTTAATTAAATAATTAGATTATTTAATTATGTAATTAATCATTATTGGAGGGTGTTCTTTGATATTTAATTTTGAAAGATAAGATAATGTAATTATTTTATTTTTAATTAAATATTGAATTTGAATTTAAAAAGTTTAAATTCAAACTTTATCAATATCTATTAAAAGATATCTGATATCTTTTAAAAGGATTTAATAAAAATTTAATCAATTTAAAAAATATAAATGTAATTTATATATATATTTTAGGCAACTGATGAGAAGAGAACACAAACTCATGCATTAAGTGAAGAAGAGAACACAAACTCACGTATTAAGTGAAAAAAGAGTTGCTTCATGTGTCTCTTCATCCTCTTGCTTCATGTGTTCTCTTCATCCTCCTTGTTCTTGAGTACTGTGATGAGCCCACACGCCGTTATCAATCCCGGGTCGCGAGGAAGATCTTGTGGTTCAAATCAAGGAGCAGATCGTATTAAAGAGAAGGAGCCTCCAACGCAGGTATGAAGAAAATTGTTTCTTCTCTTCTCTTTTATGTATTTTGATTTCGTTTTCTTTTACTTTTCCGAGAAATAGATCGTAGGGTTTACTAGTCACAGTATTTCTTTGAAATAATTTTTAAAATGTTTCTTCACCCAACAATTTGTATCAAAGCCAATTTTTCGGAACAGGAGAATCGATTTCGATGCTCCTGATATGTATGGATGTGTAGGCACTATTTTAATTGACTGTATGTTGTTTTTAATTAAATGGTTTAATTTTAAATCATGGTTGATCGTTAATTGTATGGTGTCGTGGATTTAGGTTGTTTTTGATGGGTTGTAATTAATTTTAATAATTCTAATCTACTGCAAATTCTTCATTTTAAATTCTGCTGTAATTTTAATGTAACATATGGACGATGAAATCTGACGAAGAAGACGAATGGTGAAAGAGCGAACTCGGAAACATGCATGATAGCACTGTTCACGGACACTGTTTACGCGCACTGTTCACACGGTACTATTCATGCGGTACTACTGTTGACACTGTTCATGTGCACTGTTCATTTAGTTGTTCATGCGGTACTGCTCCGCTGTACTGGTGCGGGCAGCCTACGTGCACGGATGACGGCTATGCACGAAAGCGTTATGGGCTGAAAATTCGCAACGTTAGAGTTTTCGAATTTGCTAAAAGATTTTGGGCTAAATTTTATTTTATTTTACCTTGGGCCTCAAGTACAGTGTTAAAGTAACACTTGGGCTTTAGGTTTGATTCACGAGATGGATCACAATAATAAAATAATTTATTTATTTTAATTAAGTTGGACATGGTTAAAAGCCCAAAATAAATGAGAACCTAAAAGACTTGAAGAATCTTGGAGATTACTTGAAAACCAAGGAATGCCTTGGATATATTTTGTAATTAGATTCTGTTATAATATATGTGGCTTTTACTACATGTATAATACACACAAATATCACACAAATATCCTACAAATATCCTACATTACTACACACTAGATCTCTCTCACCTATATCTCCCACTTGCCCATCTCTCTTCCTACGTCCATCGCCTCCCTCTCTCACCTGATATCTCCCATTTGCCCATCTCTCTTTATTGCCTATATATATGGCTTTCATTGTAAGATTTTTGGTTGATCAGCTGAAGTTCTCCACAGATTCAATACAAAGAATATATGTTCTCTCTCTTGTCTGATACTTTCATCTCTCATTCTTTATTTATTATTTATTAATTTACAACACGTTATCAGCACGATTGCATGTAAATAAAAAGGATCCCTGATGGGTGATTTAATTACATCTCAATATTCTAGATCTATATATATTTCGTATACAAAATGGCTTTGCCATTAACGAAACATATATATATATATATAGTCTTGAATTTATTTTCTTTAAATCTCAATATTCTGGATCTATATATATTTCGTATACAAAATGACTTTGTCGTTAACGGAACATATATATATATAGTCCTGAATTTATTTTCTTTAAATCTCAATATTCTGGATCTATATATATTTCGTATACAAAATGGCTTTGCCGTTAACGGAACATATATATATATAGTCCTGAATTTATTTTCTTTAAATCTCATTATTCTGGATCTATATATATTTCGTATACAAAATGGCTTTGCCGTTAACGGAACATATATATATAGTCCTGAATTTATTTTTCTTTAAATCTCAATATTTTGGATCTATATATATTTCGTATACAAGATGGCTTTGCCGTCAACAGAACATATATATATATATATATAGTCCTGAATTTATTCTCTTTAAATCCCAATATTATAGTTCTAGATTTATTTTTTATGCACATGGAAGGTGAGCTCAGCCTCCTGGAATTGTTTTTACAGAACATATATACCGTTCTGGATTTGTTTTTATAGGACATATATACCGTTATGGAACTATTCATTTTTCACAATATATGAGATTGGTTAAACCGACGAACCAGAATTTAAAGTTTCTAGAATTATGATATTTAAGTCGGTACGGTTTTGAAAACCAATGAAAAACTAGAATTCTGGATCCAATGTTATATTCATGAAAGCCATACGGCACGGTATTGAAAACCGATGAGAACCTAGAATTCTGGATCCAATGTTATATTCATGAATGACATAATTCATTATTTGGAACCTGGGGTTTCAAATCTACTCAGAATCTGAAGTTTTCTAGATTATAATTATATATGAACTTACAGTTCATGGTCGAATCGAAAGTTCGAAAAATCATTATAATCCATGATTTTATTTTATCTCATATATATAAAGTGATATGTTTACATATCATGCATTTGAGAAAAATGATTTACACATCCAATAGGATGTTGTGAGTATCGTAAAAGGGATTTAAGATCCTAAACGAATAATGAAATTGGAATTAATATTTTATCCATTTCATACACATCCAACAGGATGATGTGAGTATCATAAAAAATGATTTAAGATCCTAATGTTTAATGAAATTGGAAATAATATCTTATCCATTTCATACATGCTTGATACTCATGAACAACAATATTCAGAGAAGGATCTACACATCCAACAGGATGTTATGAATATCATAAAAATAATTTAAGATCCTAACGTATGAATAAATTGGCAATAATATTTTTATCCATTTCATACACATCCAACAGGATGATGTGAGTATCACATAAAAGGATTTAAGATCCTAACGTATAATGAAACTGGATGTAATATTTTATCCATTTCATTCAAGTTTGATGCTCCTGGAGAGCAAATTCAGAATTGCTAAAAAAAAAACGGAGAATTCTAAGATCAGTAGTCTACTTGACAGTAGATGAAGGATGAACATATGAATGTGACGGGTGTTAGATAATCAGATCATCTGATCTAGTATCACCAAACCCCAATCTGAGTTTGCTTCTGGGTTGGTGGGTTTTCAACCCAGACCCATTGCCCCTCAGGTCAACGCCACCTCGTCGGTGAGCTTCACCGGTTTTTCACACTAGCCTATTGCGTTTTACGGTGACAATCAATGATCGTCGGTCATGACCCACGATCTGGTCTACTTTTGGAGAATTCGATATTTTTCATGGACTGTTTTGCAATTATTTTGGGCTATTTTATAATTTTGATAAAATTTTGGATCAATTTATAATTACCAAAACTTATTGGTCCAGTTTGCAATTTTCAAAATGTTTTGGGGCTGATTTATAATTAATAAAAAATTGAGGGCCTTTCCGTAATTTTACAAAATCAATGCTAGTTTTGTAATTTTCTCTTTAAACAAAATATATATATATATTTAAAGAAAAGGCAAAAAAAAAAAAAAAAGGAGGGGTGATTATTATCATTGCACATGAGATATAAAATGACATTACAAATAATGTCCATAAAATTTATAGAAGGAAATATATATGTCTTGCCGAGAGTGCAACGACTCATATAATTCTGCAGAATCAGAAATATTTTATGAATTCGACTTTGTTGAGAGCAAATGTTATTAATATATTAGGTCCAACGGATCTAATAGAAAGCTCTAGAAAAGCCATGATATTGTTATCAAACAATACTAAATTATTTATCAAGTCCAACGGATCTAATAGAAAGCTCTGGAAGAGCCATGATGTTGCTATCAAACAATTCTCAATTATGTATCAATGATACTTAATATTATTCAAAGAACAACATAAAGAAATCTGTTTAGATCAAAGACATATAACTTTATTAATGTCATATTGAGACCATGAATAATAAGAATGTTGAATATCTGTGCGTGATTCGAGCCAGAAGCTGATTATAGAAAAGTTGTGTTCTTTATCATCCGGATTATATTATTGATCAGAAAAGGGATGTATGTGGATATATCTAAAGTTGGTTTTGAATCCCTATCATTCAAAGGGATATATGTGGACATATTCATCCACCAAAAAAAACCCTTTCATTATTTTATGGTTCTAGTTGATGCATCTATGAGATGATCACATGTTTGTGTGTTATCAAACATCTCTAGTTGAGATAGATGTTCAACATCCATTTTTCACATATACACATAATCAGAATGGATGAGCGGAATCAATTATCAAAATGTCTCCAGGTAATTACGAGAACTTTATTATTCATTTACCAATTTTTATATGGACATTCTATGTTACATGTTGATGCAGTCATCTATGTCTCACTACTTATAATCATTATTTACCATTACAACTTGTAATTAGTCATTGACTTGCTCACATTTTAAAGATATTTAATTGTGTAATATATCTCCTTATTTCATCTCTGGCATGATCTAAGATAAGAATTCTAT
This sequence comes from Acer campestre, assembly GCA_954870605.1. Classification (NCBI taxonomy): domain Eukaryota; kingdom Viridiplantae; phylum Streptophyta; class Magnoliopsida; order Sapindales; family Sapindaceae; genus Acer; species Acer campestre. Next base: position 9,952,323 of record OX940807.1, read on the forward strand.
ATAATTATGAGATTAATATTGATTTTGATTAATCTCTATTAGATTATTTAAACTTCTAAGAGTTTAAATTTTTACGCACAATCTGTATATTATCATATTGATTAAATTCCAAATGGAAAGTTTCTCCAGAAAGAGTAAATGAAAAATTACTCGTATACAAAATAGAGATACCAGTTTGGTTCTCTATATATAAATGTGTCTCATTTCAATCTTTGTATCACTCAAATACAAAAGATAATTGATCATCAGATAATTATTAATTTGTTACTTGATATATTAAAGGTAACAAGATTTATAAGTTGTCATCTCATAAACCCCGGCCGGGTGATTGTTCCTAAAGAACGATCAGAGTAAAAAGCAACAAATAAATCATCTGATACATATTATAATTCATAAACTTATGAACATTTTTGAAAGGTATTGTTATCAGGATCCTAATGTAAGCAAAACTCGAGTTATAAATAAATCCACTTTCTCTAAATCAACTCTGTAAGAGTCTGACATATTTAATGAGACACAAGTCTATGAAAAGACTAAATTTACTGTAATGGAAGAAATCTCAACAGAGATACAAGTATATTGAAATTGAGAAAATTTCTATACGAGTCTATGAAATGACTAAATCTGTTGAAATGGAAAGAAATCTCAACAGAGATACAACTATATTGAAATTAAGAAAATTTCTATAAAATCCATATAGTGACTAAATCCATTGAAATGGAAGAAATCTCAACAGAGATTCAAATATATTGAAATTGAGAAAATTTCTATAAATCATATAAGAGAAATGTGGAATCATAAAGAAACAATCATTGATGATGTATTTTTATACACAATAGCACTACTGAAATTGTAAATGATAATTATGATATTCATAAAATCAATAATTGAATACAAAAGACATGATTAACCTAAGTGAAAAGAAGAAATTCAAGAAGAATTGACTTTATATGTCAAACATAAAGTATTTAGACCAATAGTACTCCAGACACCTGGAGATGTCAAACTAGTTGGATACTAATGGGTCTTTATACGGAAAACGTAATGAGAAAAACGAGATCGTGAGATATGAGTCACGACTCGTAGTACAAGGTTTCTCACAAAAACTTGGTATTCAATAGTGACGAATACAATTACGTTTTGAATTTTTGATAAATTTGGCTGCCTTTACAAGGCTAAAAACGTCATCTAGACGAAGTAATCATTTATCTATATGATTCACTCAATGCAAATATTTATAATCCCGGAAGGATTTAAAATGCTAGAAGCATGTAAATCGAGATCTCGTAATCTGTATTTGATGAACATACAAAATCCTTAAATGGATTAAAAACAATCTGGACGGATATGGTATAACCGTTTCAGTAAATATCTAATAAAATAAAGGTATAATAATTATATTATATACCCAAGTGTCTTCGCAAAGAAATCAGAATCCAAAAATACTATATTCACAACATATGTTGATGATATGAATTTAATTGGAGCTCTTGGAGAGCTCTTAAAAACTGTTGAATTTTTGGTAAATGAGTTTAAAAAAATGAAAGACATGGGAAAGAAAATATAATCTCGACCTGAAGGTCGATCATAGATCAAATGGAATGTTTGTCCATCAATCAAAATATGTTGAAAAATTCTGAAAAGATTCCATATGGATATTACTCCATAAAGCAAGTCTTTGCTTATACTCCCTCCAATCATTTATGATGTTTTTTCATTTCATGAAATAAACATCTGTATACCCCATTTTAGCAATCTAGAAGATTGTTTTAAAAGAACTTTTATCAGGGGTAGCGTCTCATCAGGGGGAGCATATCAAATGAAGTATATTAATTATATTAATTATATTGGGGCATATTGCATTGTACTATTTTCCTTACAATTAGGTTTTTGTCCCATTGGGTTTTCCTGATAAGGTTTTTAATGAGGCAATTATCTAAGCACACCCAAAAATCATTTGATCCACAAAATCATCATAAATATTACATTGGTTCAATATATCATCGTATATATATTATCTTGATCAAAAATATCATTGTAAATATTACTTTGATCTTGCAAATCATCGTATATATATTACCTTGATCCAAAAGATCATCATAAATATTACTTTGATCTAACAGATCAATGAATATATTTGCTCAGGTTTTTATCCCACTGGGTTTTTTCTAGCAAAGTATAAATATGAGAAATGTTTTGAAGAAAACATTAACTGTTAACATATTTGCATTGTACTCTTTTTCCCTTCGATCAGGTTTTGTCCCACTGGGTTTTCCTGACGAGGTTTTTAACGAGACAATCAAGAGGAGCAAAGTTCTGAGTGGACATATGTGCACTATACTCTTTTCCCCTTCGATCAGGTTTTGTCCCACTGGGTTTTCCTGACAAGGTTTTTTTTAACGAGATAGTTTTGAGAGCATCCAGCATCACAAGGTCCAGGAGATCATTGTATATATTTTAGTTAGGTTTTATCCTATTAAGTTTTTCCATAAAAGATTAATACATGTGGTATAAATCCAATGGGGAGTGTTATAATATATGTGGCTTTTACCACATGTATAATACACACAAATATTACACAAATATCCTACAAATATCTTACATTACTACACACTAGATCTCTCTCACCTATATCTCCCACTTGCCCATCTCTCTTCCTACGTCCACCGCCTCCCTCTCTCACCTGATATCTCCCATTTGCCCATCTCTCTTTATTGCCTATATATATGGCTTTCATTGTAAGATTTTTGGTTGATCAGCTGAAGTTCTCCACAAATTCAATACAAAGAATATATGTTCTCTCTCTCATCTGATACTTTCATCTCTCATTCTTTATTTATTATTTATTAATTTACAACAGATTCTTATTATTATAGGTTAAATAATCCACAACACTCGGTCAACTCATGTATGCTTTTAATTATGTGATGATTAAGCATTGCCATGCATACAAATGTCATTTAGACTAGTTGTGCCTACATACATATATACGTTGATATGTCATACATACGTGATAGCCATTTATATTATGTGTTTTATTTTTAATATGATTAAAATAAGCAATTCATATAATTGGCTTTATATTAATGGGATTAGTTTTAATAGTTAAAGCTTGGTAAATTCTCATTCATTATTGATCTAATTATTAAAGAGTTTAATTATGTAGATTAGTAGGGTCCTTTAAACATAATAGGATTAATTCGATTAAACCCCTAATAATAATTGGGCGTAATAATGTGTTTAGTTTTAATAGTTAAAACTTGGTAGATACACTTTTAATAATTCTAGTTTTAGTAAATAGTTTACATAGATTAGAATTATCATTAATGAACTAGATTTTTAAGAGTTAAAAATCGAATTAGTTTATTAGTTATTGAAATAGGATTCTAATAATTTGTGATTAATGCACTTGACGCTTAGATTGATATTAGCAGTATAATCTAGTTTAATCTAGGTGCATTAATATTAATAGAAAACCCTTTTTATAAAATAGTGAGTGGGGGAGGGATTTATGACATTATATCCCGCAGACTCCATCGTTAGTTCAGCATCGTGAGATTCGAGTGGGGCCTCGTGATGGCTTTGCTTTTGTTCTCCCTAAGGAGGGTTTCCATAAGAATCAATACCAAGGTTGACTTCCTAGCGGATAGGATTTCTGAGGGGATTTCAGGATTGACCGACCCTAAGGTGGCAATTCTCGAGTTAAGCTCTAGAGATCTGAAATGATGGGTTACGCTCACAAGGTTTTGATTAAATTGGTTAATTAAAAACTTGACTAAATAACGATGGTTGAATGATATTGAAATAAGAGTTATTCTAGTATATCAATTGATTGAGAAGGTCTCGATCCAACATGCAAGAACTTGAGCGGCACTTACTTGTGGTATGTTGGATTGTCGTGGCATAGAAACATTGTTTTCTTAGGGTTGTTCTTGTTCATTAAATATTTTCATGTATCATGTTTAATTTTATGTCGAACATTCGCACATGTTTCGAATGTATGACTGAATAATTCTTAATTTATGTTTTCTCAGCCATGTCAACTGCACTACTACAAATCATAGCCAATAACAAATTAACTGGTGATAACTACACTAAATGGAAACGCAATATCAATGCAATTTTGGTCACCAAGGACCTTAAGTTTGTGCTTACGGAGGAATGTCCTCCACCGCCTACTGCCCATGACGCACAAAGAGTTCGTGAGGCATACAAGAAATGGGTCTCATCTGATGAGAAGACCCGAACATATCTGTTAGCTAGTATGATAGACGTGCTTGTCACAAAGCACGAAGCAATGACTTCCACATTCGAAATAATGGAGTCATTGCAGGCTATGTTCGGGTAACCATCTGAGCAAAAGCGGCACGAAGCTATTTGTTCTGCTATGCTCGCTCGTATGAGGGAGGGTACATTAGTTCGGGAACATATCCTGAACATGATGTCCTACTTCAACACGGTAGAAATCAATGGCGGTGCCATTAATGAACCCAGTTAGGTAAGCATCATACTGATGACTCTTCCGAAGAGTTTCGATCAATTCAAGAGCAACTATGGGATGAACAAGCTTAGGTTCGGTCTCACACAGTTGCTCAATGAGCTCATTACCTTTGAGTCCTTGACTAAGGACAGCAAGGGCAAGACCGGTGAGGAAAATGTTGTCAAACCATCTTCCTCCAATAATAAGAAAAGGAAGAGGTGTGTTGGGAAGGCAAAAGGTAAACCCAGAGCAAAAAGAAAGGTGCCTCCATCGACAAGAGCAAGGGAAAATGTTTCCATTGTGATAAGGTCGTTCACTGGAAGAGGAACTGTCCTCAGTATCTGGAGGAGGTAGCCTAGAAAAAGAAAATGAAAGGTAAATATGATTTACTTGTTCTTGAGTCGTGCTTAGTGGAAGATGATTCTTCACCTCGGATAGTTGATTCGGGGGCCACTAACCATGTATGTTCTTCTTTGCAGTTGACTGATTCTTGGACACAGCTTGAGAAAGGAGCCTTCTCTATGCTTGTGGGGTCAGAGGATGTGCAGTAGGCGTAATTAGGTTGTTTTTTTGTAATAATAATTTTATATTGTTGGATAATGTATTTTTCATTCCTGGATTTACACGAAATTTAATTTTCATTTCTAAGTTGTTAGAACAATTATATTTTGTTTCTTTTGATAATAAATCAGTTATTATTACAAAGAAAGGTCTGAATATTTGTTCAGGGATTAATGAAAACAATTTGTATGTGTTAAGACCATTAATACATACAACACTACTTAACACCGAAATGTTTAAGGTTGAAAAACCAAAAACTAAACGACATAAGATTTCTCCAGAAAACGAAACGTATCTCTAGCATCTAAGGCTTGGTCATATTAACATTGACCGAATAAACAGACTAGTTAAAAGTGGATCTTTAAGTGAGTTAAAGGTTAGCACCCTACCTGTTTGTGAATTTTGTCTAGAAGGTAAGATGACTAGGAGACCTTTTACTGGAAAAGGGCTTAGAGCTAAAAAACCACTAGAGCTTATAAATACAGATGTCTGTAGACCGATGAATGTTAAAGCTAAGGGTGGTTATGAGTACTATGTCACCTTTATCGATGACTACTCAAGATACGGATATGTCTACCTAATGCAATGAAAGTCGAAAACATTTGAAAAGTTCAAAGAATTCTAAGCTGAAGTTGAGTATCAATTAGAAAAGAGTATCAAGACTCTACGATCGGATCGTTGAGGTAAGTACCTTGACCAAGAGTTTGAAAACTTCATGGTCAAGTATGGGATAGTGTCCCAACTCACAGCTCCTATTACACCTTAGCAGAATGGTGTCGTGGAGAGGAGAAATAAAACCCTAATGGAAATGGTGAGATCTATAATTAGTTTCTCATAATTACCAAATTCCTTTTAGGGATATGTGTTCCAAACAGTGGCATACATTTTGAATGTAGTGCCATCCAAATCTATTCCTAAGACTCTCCTAAAGTTGCAGAATGGTCGTAAAGTTATTTTGCGACATTTTTGCATATGGGGGGTGTTCAGCACACGTGCTAAAGAACAGAACTGGAAAGCTAGATCCCAAGTCTGTGGTCTGCTTGTTTGTAGGATACTCTAAAGAGACTAGAGGTGAATACTTATATAGTCCTGAAAATAACAAAGTATTTGTATAGACAAATGCAACGTTTCTTGAGGATAACTATATTAGTGACCATAAACCTTGTTCTAAGATTGTATTGAATGAGTTGGAGCCTGGTGAGACCAGTACTCAGTCAACAAAAGTTGTTGATCCTTTAACATTTGAGAGTCAAATGATTCCTAGTCAGGATACACTACCACCTAGATGTGTTGTGAGACAGCCTGAATGCTATTTGGGTGTAAGTGAGGGACAAGATGTTGTCTCTGCTGATAGTGTGGATGATCCATTGACATTTAAGAATGCAATGGAAGATCCTGATAAAGAGGAATTAAAGCCATGAATCTCGAGATGGAGTCCATGTACTCTAACTCAGTCTGGGAACTTGTAGACTTACCGGATGGGGTGAAACCCATAGGGTGTAAGTGGATTTACAAGAGAAAAAAAGGAGTATATGGGAAGGTAAAGACCTTTAAGGTAAGGCTAGTGGCCAAGGGTTATACCCAAAAGGAAAGGGTCGATTATGAAAAGACCTTCTCACCAGTAGCTATGTTTAAGTCTATTAGGATTCTCTTATCCATTGCTACCTATTTCGATTATGAAATTCGGTAGATGGACATCAAGAATGCATTCTTGAATGGCAATCATGACGAGAGCATTTTTATGATGCAACTAGAGGGATTCGTGTCTCCAGATCAAGAGCAAAAGGTTTGCAAGCTGCAAAGGTTGATCTATGGACTTAAGCAAGCATCTAGATCTTGGAACATTAGGTTTGATAATGTAATCAAAACCTATGGCTTCGAGCAGAACGTCGATAAGCCTTTGAAATTCCCTTAAAGCGAAAAAGAGACACAATATTTTTACGTGGTAAAACCTCAAAGAGGAAACATCCACAGGTTGATTCCACAACCACCGGCAAAGCAATCCACTAAATGAAAAGGTCTTACACACTCAAGGCTATCATTGATCTTTTTCTCATCCAAGTCAATATGTTCAACAAAAGAAGCCACATAAGAACACACTTCCTTAATCATGAATATCACAAAAAAAAAAAAAACAAAAAAAACAAAAAACAAAAACACTACAAAGAAAGAATCTACCTAAGTGCGTCTAGACACCCGTTTTGATACCAATTGAAATTCCCTTAAAGTAATAGTATTTTATACCTGGGGGGGGGGGGGGGGGGGGGATGAATAGGTATAGTTCCAAATTCTTCCAATATTAAAAAAATGTGGAATATAAGAATGAAATGAATACTTGAAATGATATAGCAATTGTATAGAAGGAATCAATGCATGTGAATCATCAATATACAATAGAATCAATACAAGTAAAATATGGAAGATTAACAAAAACTTAAAGTGAAAAATAGACACAATATTTTTACGTTGTAAAACCTTGTTAGGTTTTTAGTTTGTATTGGCATATATTTCATATCAAAACAAAATTTTTCTTGTATGTGATTAATGGTCATAGGTTAATGATTTGAAGTTTTAAAGAAAGATGTGGCCAAAAGATCAAGCAAGAAAAAGCCTTTGAAGGGGAATGGACTACTTTGCACAATTAAGGCAATATAGACCTCATTCTTCTTCAAGGCAATAGGCACACACACACAAATCATTTATATATGTCCCTGCATCGTTGTGCAACATTTATATAGCACATTCACATGTTTTTACATGCTCATGCATTGAACTCAAATTCTCATACATAGTAGAATTGCATGTTCTAAAACTATGTCTAGGAAACGACATACATGTGTGACATTGTACTTATATGTTTACGTTTTATTATTTTTAGACTTAAACATGATCTCTTATGATTCCTTATTGATTCTTGGTCATTTCGATTACACAGACATTTAATTTCGAGTCCAAACGATGTAGCTACACTACTTTTCGTTCTCATTCGTTGAGTTGTGTTCGTCTTCATTTTCCGAGATGAATTCTCAACTTTTTGTCAAAGTTTCGTAGTAGTTGTTATGTGTGAGGAATTCATGATTTGTAATCCAAAGATAGATTTGAAATCGGAGTTTGGAGGCCCGGATTCGATCGAAAAACGTGAGCGGAGCGCGAGAGGGACAAGCAAGGCCAAAATGCCAAGCTTGTTGTCCACGTGTGAGCCACGTGTAACACAAGGGCTGGACAGCCCTCTGTCCACGTGTGTCACATGCGGTCCACACGTGGATGACACATGGCTGCTCCTGATTGGGTGGCTTCTCTCTCTCTCTTGCTTCCTTTTAAATATTTCGATTCCCTCTCATTTTCATAAAAGAAGAAAAGAAAGAAGAAAACAACCCATAATTTTCTCCCAAAATTTTTTCACCTTCCAAACGCCATAACTTCTTCATACGAAGCTTGCTTCCTTTTAAATATTTCAATTCCCTCCCATTTTCATAAAAGAAGAAAAGAAAGAAGAAAACAGCCCAGAATTTTCTCCCAAAATTTTCTCACCTTCCAAACACCATAACTTCTTCATACGAAGTCGGATTTGAGTGATTCAAATTGAAGATTGTTTGTAATTGAGTCCTCTACCTTTTTCAAGGTGTTCTACCTAGAAAAGCATGATAGCTCGTGATTTGGAGGTATGGACTTTATCTTTGTGATTTCTTTTTTTTATAACATTCAATTTGCTTGGGGTTTCTTCTTCTATATGTATGTATATGTTTAGTGAATGCTATTGAGAAAGAAAGCTTCATAATCAATCCTAATCAAAAGTCTAATTATAGACTTATGTGAACTAGATTCTTGGATTCTACGATTTTCACATGATTAAGAGTTGTATTGTGATTAGATTGATATCTAGGATTATTTGAGACTTGATTGAATCATTTTATGATTAATAATCCTTGAAATGTGCTTTGATCCTTTGATTGATGAAATCTATGATTAATGCTCTTGTATGTGTTTTTAGAGACATGTAGGATTTAATTGATTTATCATTATATCTTTGCTCTAAATCTTTGGCTAGAATATTTATTGAATACATTCTATGTTTTTAGCATTAATATGTATGTTTATAGCACCTTGAATACGTGCTTCATGATTCTGATATATTCAAGTGTTATATATGTGAATGGAATTATGAGCTTTTGTGTTTAGGTGTTTTCACATGCTCTAGTTTAATTCATGTTTTTGCTTCTAGACTTTTATGCTTGTGTTCTCACATGTTTAGGTCTAGTTGTTCCATAGAATATATTGATCACATATTCTATGTTGTGTTGATTGTGATTTGCATCATTTGCATCACTTAGATCATTTGCCTTGAGGAAAGGTTGAAGTCTCTTTCAAAGTGAGTGAAGATTTGTATTGAGCAAGAAGTCTTGGCTAGGAATGAGTTCCAGATAGCCAAGCAGAAGTCTTAGCAAGGAGTTGCGTACTCCAGATGGTTGAGCTAGGGGAGCTTAACTAGGATCCTAGTGATCTAGATTGCTAAGCAAAAGAATCTTCCTAGAGGCTTGAGAGCCTTGGATAGGAAGTTGCTTCCTAGAGTTGTAGGACACACCTTGGATAGGGAGTAGGCTTAGTGATTCACTAGCCCAAGGGTAGATCAGGATTTGATAGCTTGAGATGGATATCATAGGGTTGATAGTCTTGAGTGTGTATATCCTTTTCATATATTGGATTTGCTTTCCCGGTGGTTGTGGATTCAACCAGTGGATGTTTCCTCTTCGGAGGTTTACCATGTAAAAAACTTGTGTTCATTGTCCCTTTCTTTATCTCTTTTATATTGTGTATGTGTATGTGTTAACTTGTTAAATATCATTTACTTGTATTGAATATTTGAACAAGTACTTGTAAAGAGTGATTTGTAGAACAATCCTCTTTAAATCAATTTGTATTTGCAATCTTTCATATTTGGTTATTCATGTATATAGATATATTTGATCACTCTTGTAATATCTTTGAACAATATTGATATACAAGATATTCTTTGTTTTTTGTATTTCAGTGATATTATGCCTCATATAACAATTTGTTATATATAAACATTACTTAAAAGGTGGTATCCATATCTTGTCTATATATGAATGTTCCGTTTATATGTTGTATGTAAAGTTACCTTGAGGGACAAACATAAGTTTGTTCAAGGGATTGAAATTAGGTGAAAAACCTATTCACCACCCCCCCCCCCCCCCCCCATATAGGTACGTTTAAGCAATTTAACCTTATTTGTATACTTTCAAACCTCAAAGAGGAAACATCCATGGGTTGATACATCAACCACCGGCAAAGCAATCCACTAAATGAAAAAGTCTTACACACTCAAGGCTATCAACATGAGATATCCACCCTAAGCTATCAACACCTAATTTACCCTCAAGGCCAAGTGAACTACCTAGCCTACTCTCTATCCAAGGTGTGACCTACACCTCTAGAGAGCAACTCCCTATCCAAGGCTAACAAACCTCTAGGAAGATTCCCTTGCCATCCAGATCAAGGTGATCCTAGTTAAGCTTCCTAGCTCAACTATCCGGAGTATGAAAACTCTTTGCTAAGACTTTTGCTTGGCTATCCAGAACTCATTCCTAGCCAAGACTTCTTGCTTAATACAAAGCTTCACTCACTTTGAAAGAGACTTCAACATATTACAAGGCAATGATCTAAGTGAAGTGCACACAAACAATATGATGCAATCACAAACAAATAGAGCAAGTAGATCAAACACACTCTATGCACATGTAACTAGAGAATTTAGATTATGGCTATCACAAATCAATCACAAAATATATCTAGAAACCTAAGCATGTGAATCAAACAAGAACTAGACTATAGAATATCACAATCAAAGTATTCTAGATCTTAGAACATGTAACCAAACCTAGAAATCAACAATCAAGCTCAAGATCACAATGTATTTCTAGAATCAAGTTCATGTTATTCAAGTTTATCAAAAATATGTTTATATGAAATCACAAAAGATAAACTCAAAAATCAATCAATCATATAACCCTAGCATGTGAAGTAACATCATTCATATTACTTTTCATCAATCAAATAAGAAGATTAAAGAGATGATCAGCAATGAAAGTAAGAAGAAGATGGATCACTTACAAACATAAATCTCGGACTGAGATTTGATCACAACAAAAAATCATGAAGTCAAATGGCTATGAAAATGCTTAGGGTTTGTAGCTCTCATCAAGACCAATATGTTTGGCTTTTGAATCAAGTGATTCGAAATTAAAATGAGAAAGATATGATTGAATCAAGATACTAAAAATATAGAGAAAATTCTGCATAATTTCTTTTCTTCTCAATTTTTTTCAAGTTATGTTTGGAGGGAAGGAAAATTGTATTTAAAAGAGAGAAAGAGAGAGAGGGAAAGCAACCGACCAATCAAGGCTGGCCATGTCACCTCCATGTGTGGGGCGCGTATACCACACGTGGGCAGAGAGGTGCCCTGGCTGTGTGGCACACGTGGCTCAAACGTGGCCTCCTAAGCATGGCCTTTGGCCATGCAAGCTCCTCTTGCACTCCATACACGTTCTTCAACCGTATCCGGGCCTCCGAACTCTGATTTTGAATCCGTTTTTGGATTATGAATTGTGACTCCCTCGCACACAATGAAGACTATGAAACTTTGACAAAATGTTGAGAATTCATCTTGGAAAATGACGATGAAGACAACTTAACGAATGAGAACGCAAAGTAGTGTAAATACATCGTTTGGACTCAGAACCTAATGAATGAGTAATCGAAATGACCGGAACTCAATAAGGAATCAAATAAGATCATGTTCAAGTCCAAAAAAAACAATAAACACAATGTCACACAAGCATGCCATATCCAAGCGATAGTCATAAAACATGCAATTCTACAATGTTTGTCTTTATGAGAATAATGCATGTGCATACTTAAATGAGTGTGAATGTGTTATACCAAATGTTTGAACTACGATGCAGGGACACATGTATAAATTATGTGTGTGTGCACTTATGCCTTGCAAGAGGAAGAAGAATCTTGATACCTTAACATCCAAGTATGCGATGTTCCCCTTGAAGATGAAATTTGCACAAGATGTTGCTTCTTCACCTTTGAGGCTTCTTTCTTCCAAGAATCACCTAAGCAACAACTAATACAAATATAGAGAGTTTTGCAATGGAATCAAGCAAATATAAATAAAGGATCTTACAATCTCCCCCTTTGGCTATTCCATAGCAAAACCTCATCCTCACCATACATTGATCACTCCAATAAACTCAATGCTGATAGCATTCTCTCATCCTCACATTACAAAGAGATCCGTAGACTAAAAGGTCTTCAAGTCTTCTTGAGTCTTCAAGAATCTCTTCTTTGAACTTCAAAGTACCTATGAGAGAAGAAGCCAACCAACAAGAGATCTTCTTCCAAAGAAGAATGGTGAGATATTATCACATAAACAAATGATAAAAACTTCCCTGATCTCATACAAAAAATGCATTATCTCAAGCTTATGAATGTTTCCACATTAAAAGCTCTCCCTAAGATCCTTAACACAATAAGGCAAGAATTCTTTTCTCCCCCTTAGGACGAGAATTCTCCCCTTTAAGACAAAGTCTCCAATAAACACAAAGAGGTACAAAACTCACACTATTGGAACATTTCTCCATATTGAACATGGTGAGGTTTCTCCCCTTATATGGTGAGGTTTCTCCCCTTTTTTGTCAAAGAATAGACAAAGGGCACAAGAGATAAAGAACGAGATATTAAGACAAAGTCTCCAATAAGCACAAAGAGGTACAAAACTCACACAATTGGAACATTTCTCCATATTGAACATGGTGAGGTTTCTCCCTTTATATGGTGAGGTTACTCCCCATTTTTGTCAAGGAATAGACAAAGGGCACAAGAGATAAAGAATGAGATATTAAGCAAACAAATCGTATAGAAAACGTAGTTGAATAAACTAAAGCCCCCCCTTAACATATGCTCCACATATTATCACCAAGTAGATTTGTTCACAAGAGACTCACACATTCACACATTCACACATTCAAGCAATAAGAGAAAATATTTCATCACTTTTCAAAGTCCAAGAGAGAATCATAGATTTTCATTTATCTCTCAAAAATATTCTCACATTGCTAATGAATCAAGCACATAAGCAAAATATGTGTGTGTGTGTGTGTGTGTGTGAATGTTTCTCACATATATAGAAGAAGTAATTGTGATATCAACATGCAAACAATTTCCACACCTATCCAACTAAAACATTTACAAAAATAGGTCAAACCGATATTCATCCAGATTTTTGCTTTAAAAAAATAGTTATCAACATGTGAGCATGTGTGTGCATGTGGCTCATTTTCCTGTTTCTATTTGTCAACCCAAGCTTTTCACAATTCTCAACTATACACCATTAAACCTTTTGTTTTTCATTTCTTTTAGGCTTAGAATCAATTTTTTTTAATGATTCTTTTCAACGCTTCTTTGATTTTTCTAACAAAAAAACATATACACCTCTTGGCGACTTTCACTCATCACAAAGGCGTAGCCCTTTCAAACATTGGGCGACTTCACAACCATGTGTAGCCTTTTCCAAGAGGGTGCTCGTTGAATACTATGTAGTGCCGAAGCAAAATGGATACATATCATAGGTCATTTATCATGTACTAAGTAGTAGGCTTCTAGATGCATCCATTATCTACACATATTCAAACACATTTAGTCAAAACTAAAACATATAAGAGAAGCATTTGTGCACTTTTCAAAAATAAGATTTTTCAAGCTCAAGTGCATGATCTAGAAACAATAAGAGTTATTAGCTTAAGATCATTACTTCAAAAGTGAGTAGCTCTCAAAGATACTGATATACAAATAAAGTTTTGCTTATCAAGCCACTCACAATCACACAAGCACATCAATCAACACAAATCATGCCGATGGACATTCTAAGAGTTTTAAACCTCTCTTTGTCCAAGGGCTTGGTGAACAAGTCCGCAAGTTGATTTTTAGTAGGCATATGCTCTAGAGTAACAATAGAATGTTCAACTAGATCTCTAATGAAATGATGCCTAATATCAATGTGCTTTGTGCGGGAGTGTTGAACCGGATTTTTAGAGATGTTAATGGCACTTAAGTTATCATAATAAAGTGTCATTTTTCCTTGTTCTATCTCATAATCCTTAAGGATTTGTTTCATCCAAAGTAATTGTGTGCATGCACTTCAGGCCGCAATGTACTCGGCTTCGGAAGAAGAAAGGGAAACGAAATTTTGTTTCTTACTAAACCAAGAAACCAAGTTATTTCCAACATAAAAGCAACCGCCGGTTGTGCTTTTACGATCATCTATGTTTCCCACCCAATCGGCATCACAATAGCCTACAAGGACATCATTGGTATCAAATGAATAAAATAGACCGAGACTATGAGTTCCTTTGATGTACCTAATGATCCTCTTGATGGCTTTTAAGTGAGATTCCTTGGGATTGGCTTGGAATCTAGCACACAAACCTACACTAAAGCAAATGTTCGGTCTACTAGCTATTAGGTAAAGTAGACTACCAATCATGCTTCTATAAATGTGAAATTCCCTTTAAAGTAATAGTGTTTTATACCTAGGGGGGGGGGGGTGAATAGGTATAGTCCCAAATTCTTCTAATATTCAAAAAATGCGGAATATAAGATAAAAATGAATACTTGAAATGATATAGCAATTGTATAGAAAGAATCAATACATGCGAATCATCAATATACAAGAGAATCAATACAAGTGAATATATGGAAGATAAAGAAATATAAAGCGAAAATGAGACACAAGTTATTTTAACGTGGTAAAACCTCAAAGAGGAAACATCCATGAGTTGAATCCACAACCACCGGCAAAGCAAATCCATTATACGAAAAAGGACTTTCACACTCAAAGCTATCAACACTATGATATCCACTTCAAGCTATAAAATCCTAATCAACCCTCGGGCTAGTGATTCACAAAGCCTACTCTCTATCCAAGATATTTCCTACACCTCTAGAGAGCAACTCCCTATCCAAGGCTCTCAAGCCTCTAGGAAGATTTCCTCGCTTAGCAATCTAGATCACTAGGATCCTAGTCAAGCTACCCAAGCTCAACCATCTGGAGTACGCAACTCCTTGCTAAGACTTTTGCTTAGTTATCCGGATCCTCTTGATCCTAACTAAGGCTTCTTTCTTGGCTATCCGAAATCCTTTCCTAGCCAAGTCTTCTTGCTCAAATTAAGGCTTCACTCACCTTAACAAGAGACTTCAACCTTTCACAAGGCAATGATCTAAGTGAAGTGCACACAAGCAATATGATGCAATCACAAACAAATAAAGCAAGTAGATCAAACACACTCTATGGACATGCAACTAGAGAATCTAGAATAAAGCTATCACAACTTAATCACAAAATATATCTAGAAACCTAAGCATGTGAATTAACATCAATCATATTACTTTTCATCAATCAAATAAGAAAATTAAAGACATGATCAATAATGAAAGTAAGAAGAAGATGAATCACTTACAAACAAGTAAAGCTAGATAATCAATCAAGCTCTATGAACATGCTTACATACAATCTAGGATATGCTTTCAACAATCAATCACAAAAATACCTAGAAATCAAAGCATGTATATCAATAAGAACAAGGTATGAATATTCAATATATCACACTAAAAACCTAGTTCTTAGATCATGAAATTAAACCTAGAAAATGTCATAAAGCATATCACATATATCATTTCTAGAATCAATTTTAAGATTAATCAAGTTTAGCAAATATATGTTCAAGTGAAATCACAAAGCTAAAACTCAATTACCAAATGATCAACCACCCTTAGAATATGTTCTAACATCATTCTAAACACAAATAATCTATCAAATTGAAAGATTAAAGTGCAGATCAAAAGATGAAGTGAGAAGAAGAAGTTTAACATACAATGAAGAAACTCAGACTAAAGAACAGCTTGTTGCAAACAATTACGAATTCAAATGACTCTTAAAATACTTGGGGTTTGTAGCTGTCTTCAAGACCAATAATTTTGGTTTTTGGATCACTCAATTTCGAGTTCGTATGAGAGTGTTATGATCAAAGTAAGAAAACAAAAATTGAGAGAAAATTTACGGTGTTCTTCTTTTTCAATTTTTCTCCTTAGAAGGAATGAGAGGGAATGGAGGAGGTTTAAAAGCTTTCAAGAGAGAGAAGCTTCAAGCGAATCAGAGGCAGCCATGTCACACTCCTATGTGGGGCACGTGTGGCCCACGGGACCAGAGGGTTGCTCTGGCCATGGGTCCCACGGGCTCCACACGTGGTGGCCAAGGCATGGCCTTTGGCCATGCACACCTCTCTCGCGCACCTCTCACGTTCTTCGACCGTATTCGGGCCTCCGAACTCCAAATTCGAATCCATTTTTGGATTACGAATCATGACTCCCTCATGCACAATGAAGACTATGAAACTTTAACAAATGATTGAGAATTCATCTCGGAAAATAACGACGAACACAACTCAACGAATGAGAATGAAAAATAGCGTAGCTACATCGTTTGGACTCGAAACTAAATGAATGAGTAACCAAAATGACCAGGACTCAATAAGGAATCAATTAGGATCATGTACAAGTCCAAAACACAAGAAACAAAAACAAATAAACACTATGAAACATAAGTATACCATATCTAAGCGTTAGTGAGAAAACATGCAATTCTATAAGATTGTCAACAATGAGATAAATGCATGTGCATGCTAAATGTGTGTGAAAGTGTTATACTAAATTTTTGAACAACGATGCAGGGACACTCATGTATAAATTGTGTGTGTGTGTGCTAACGCCTTGCAAGAGGAAGAAAAATCTTGATACCTTAGCATTCAAGTATGAGATGTTCCCCCTGAAGACGAAATTTGCACGAGATGTTGCTTCTTCAACTTTGAGGCTTCTTTCTTCTAAGAATCACCTAAGCAACAACTAATACAAATAAAGAGAGTTTTGCAATGGAATCAAGCTAACATAAATAAAGGATCTTTACAATCTGCCCCTTTGGCTATTCCATGGCAAAACCTCATCCTCACCATACATTGATCACTCCAATAAACTCAATGTTGATAGCATTCTCTCATCCTCACATTACAAAGAGATCCCTAGACTAAAAGGTCTTCAAGTCTTCTTAAGTCTTCAAGAATCCCTTCTTTGAACTTCAAAGTACCTATGAGAAAAGAAACAACCAATAAGAGAACTTCTTCCAAAGAAGAATGGTGAGAAATTATCACATAAGCAAAATAAAACTTCCCTTATCTCTAACAAACAATGCATTATCTCAAGTGAATAAATGTTATCACATTAAAAGCTCTCCCTTAAAAACCTTAACACAAATAAGGCAAGAATTCTTTTCTCCCCCTTAAGACAAGAATTCTCCCCCTTAAGACAAAGTCTCTAATAAGCACAAAGGTGAGGTATACAAATCTCCCCTACGTCAAACATGGATTCCCCCATATTAAACAAGGTGAGGTACACAATTTCTCCCCCTTTTGTCAAGGAATTGACAAAGGGCACAAGAGATAAATAATGAGATATTAAGCAAACAAATCGTATAGAAAGCGTAGTTGAATAAACTAAAGCTCCCCCTTAACATATGCTCCACATTATCACCAAGTAGATTTGTTCACAAGGGACTCATACATTCACACATTCAAGCAATAAGAGAAAAATATTTCACCACTTTTCAAGTCCAAGAGAGAATCATATATTTTCATTAATCTCTCAACAATATTCTCACATTGCTAATGAATCAAGCACATAAGCAAAATATGTGTGTGTGTGAATGCTTCTCACATATATAGTAGGAGTAATTGTGATATCAACATGCAAACAATTTCCACACCTATCCAACTAAAGCGTTTCCAAAAATAAGTCAAACTGATATTCATCCGTATTTTCGCTTTAAAAGAATAGTTATCAACATGTGAGCGTGTGTGTGCATGTGGCTCATTTTCCCGTTTCTATTTGTCAACCCGAGCTTTTTACAATTCTCAACTATATACCATTAAGCCTTTTATTTTTCATTTCTTTTAGGCTTAGAATCAAAGATTTTTTTTTTAAATGATTCTTTTCGACTCTTCTTTGATTTTTCTAACAAAAACATATACACCTCTTGGCGGCTTTCACTCAATCACAAAGGCGTAGCTTTTTCCAACATTGAGCGGCTTCACAACCGATGCGTGTAGCCCTTTCCAAGAGGGTGCTCGTTGAATACTATGTAGTGCCGAAGCAAAATGGATACATATCATAGGTCATTTATCATGTACTAAGAAATAGGCTTCTAAATGCATCCATTATCTACACATATTCAAACACATATACTCAAAACTAAAACATATAAGAGAAGCATTTGTGCACTTTTCAAAAACAAGATTTCAAGCTCAAGTGCATGATCTAGAAGCAAAAGAGTTATTGGCTTAAGATCATTACTTCTCAAGTGAGTAGCTCTCAAAGATATTGATAGACAAATAAAGTTTTGCTAATCAAGTCACCCACATTCACACATGCACATCAATCAACACAAATCATTCCAATAGACATTCTAGGAGTTTTAAATCTCTCTTTGTCCAAGGGCTTGGTGAACAAGTTCGCAAGTTGATTTTTAGTAGGCATATGCTCTAGAGTTACAATAGATTGTTCAACAAGATCTCTAATGAAATGATGCCTAATATCAATGTGCTTTGTGCGTGAGTGTTGAACCGGATTTTTAAAGATGTTAATGGCACTTAAGTTATCACAATAAAGTGTCATTTTTCCTTGTTCTATCTTATAATCCTTAAGGATTTGTTTCATCCAAAGTAATTGTGTTCAACCACTTCCGACCACAACCATACATATAATAACACACATCATGATAAGATCAATTGTGAACAATTTTTCACCAAAAGATCTTAGACTAGCAAATGTCAATGATGACCATATAGACATTATATGTGTTCTCAAGTATGATATGCTTCATGAAGTGATAAACCAATGAGTTGATAGATGAAATATAGATAAGCAAGCAATGTGATATTAGATATACCTTCGCAAGCTATTTTCATCAAATGCAAGGCTTTCACCCTTTTTATGAGTCCTCTCGGCTTGTATGTCCTCATGACTACAAGCTATAGGTGTGTCGATTCCAAGAGACTAAAAGCTAAGCATTTCAACTCAAACAAACAAAAATGAATTTCTCTAAAAGCCTTAACAAGAATTATCACCATATAGATATCATGATATGCAACTTCTCAAAAGTTAATCAATAAATTTTGACTATCATAGCAAAGAATGTGAGATAGCTAAGTTTATGTCAAGTTGTATAGATACAAAGCAAAACAAGCTAAGCTTCTTAACAATAAGAAACTAATCTTAAAGCTAACTCACATGTGCAACTTACATTATTGGTAAGATCATTCACCCTTGACACACTTTGTCTTGGGTGAACCTACACAAACACTATCAAGATTATTATTGACAACAATGTTAAAACTAGAACTAAGTTCTTCCATCTTTTGATTCTCAAGAATATCAATGATATTCTTCTTTTCAACATTGCTAGCACCATATGCATTGTCAACATTAACAAGATTTCTATTCTTCGCATTCTGGAAATTCTTAACATGCTTTGTGTCATTAAAATGCTTTCCATATTCAAAAGCTTTAGCATGCTTAAATTTAAGAGCAATCTCTCTATTCCTAGATGCATTTTCCATGTTGCAATATTCAATGAATTTATAGCACTTGGGTTTAATATGACCTACGGCATTGCAAAAATGACATATGGGAATAAAAGAAGAGATTTTACCTTCCGGGATAGGAGAAGCACAAGTGGGAGTTTCAACGGGTACCTTGTTCTTCAATTTGTTCTTGGTCTTTTAACGCCTCTTCTTAGGAACTTTCTTTTCAACTATGACCTCACTTGTAGAAGGTGATGCTTCTATGAGCTTCTCCTCAACTACCGCGTCACTTGAGCCTCCTAGATTCAAATTAGAGATGATCCTATCCCTTTCAAGAACAACCCCTTCAACTTCTCTAAGCTTCTTAGCAATAGCATTCTTTTCACCCAAGAGCCTCCGAGTTGTTGAAACAAACTCATCCACTTGTATCTTGATCAAATCATTCTTCCCATCCTTCTCACTTAAGGCTATCTTCAAACTATCTTCAAGACACTTCACCTTAGCCAAAAATTCACCATAGGTAGGATTCTCACTTAAGCACACTTGATGATTTGTATCAACCTCGCTGTCCAATGAATCTTGACTACCATCATCTAGAGACAAGTAAGAGGCCATGAAGCCAACAAAGTTGCTCACTAGCTCTTCTTCACTTGAAGACTCATCACTTGAGCTCTTCTCATCACTAGAGTTATCATGATTGACCCATTTGGTCTTGGGTGTACAAACACATAAATCATCACGATTATTTCTCAAGGCAATATCATATTTAGAAGATAAATTATTAGGATTATGAATATGATCACGTGAAACAACCTTTTTCAACCAAATCTTCTTGACATTCTTCTTCACATGATTATCAATATCATGCACAACATTCAAAGAGTTATCATTAGAAACATGTTTAGAAGAATGAATAGGAACATATTTCACATCATGCTTAGATTTGCCTCTTAGAGCATATTGTGCAACTAGACATTTAGGTGTGTCTTTTCTAACCCACACACTCTTCACAATACGCCTCTCACTCTTACCACTATCATGCTTTGACTTAATGTTAGAATTTTTAACATGCACATTGACATCATTGGTCACATTCTCAAAAATATCAAACAAAGCATTATCAACTTTCTTATGCATGGTAGAGTGAGGCATAATACAAGATTTAACAAGCAAGTCATCAACACGATTCTTCACAACATGCTTTTCCAAGGTCTTCCTAGGTCTAGTACTAAATTCATACATGGATGATTGCCTAAGACCATTCAAAGACATATCATGAAAAGCATTATTAAGTTTGCATTTCCGTATATACTCAAAGCACCTAGGTCGAATATGTCTTATCATGTTACAATGATGACAAATAGGTATGAATTGGAGAAATTTACCATTTGCATTTTCTTCTATAGCACTTGGTCTTTCACAATTTTACCTCTTTGATATACAACCTTTGATGCTCCAATTTTTGCCTTTGAGGTAGATGCAATTTGACTTTGGTCTTGTTGTGATCTTCCATTCGAAATCTTTGTTGATGTAGAGGCACCTCCGATAGATTTCATTGCTTTACCTTGAGAGAGAGTACCTACATTTGATTCAACACTTTCTTTGACAAAAATAGATTTGTTAGATGAAGGAGTCTCCTTCTCATTGATATAACCCAAACCTCTTTTGTCACATGGATGCTTACCACTTTTAATGAGGGTTTCAACCTTGTTAGAACTAGATGACATCTTGTGAATCATCTTATTGGCCTCATTAAGTTTATCATTAGGCATCCTATTTTTAATGGCATATTTTTCTAAGATGTCATCACTTTTCCTAATATCTTCTGTTGATTTATTAAGCCATTGTTCATACTTTTTCTCTTGAGTCAAGTGCTCACTAAGTTTGACTTTAAGCATGTCTTCTAGCCTTTTAGCACTGACAAGAGAATTATCCCTTAGCTCAATTTCTTTCTTCAGGATACTAAGTCTATCATTACTATCTTTTAAGTACATTTCTAGACTTAGAATCTTATCTTTAAGTTCATCGAATTCTTTTGAGCTTAGTCCATGATTCTCTAGCTCTTTATTGAGAGACATATTGACATTAGATAAGTGTTCATTTTCAAGAATAAGATCATTGATCTTCATCTTATCCAAGTCAATATGTTCAACAAAAGAAGCCACATAGGAACACACTTCCTTAATCATGACTAACACAAAACAAACAAAAACACTACAAATAAAGGATCTATCTAAGTGCGTCTAGACACCCGCTCTGATACCGATTGAAATTCCCATTAAAGTAATAGTGTTTTATACCTAGAGGGGGGGGGGGGGGGTGAATAGGTATAGTCCCAAATTCTTCCAATATTCAAAAAATGCGGAATATAAGATAAAAATGAATACTTGAAATGATATAGCAATTGTATAGAAAGAATCAATACATGTGAATCATCAATATACAAGAGAATCAATACAAGTGAATATATGGAAGATAAAGAAATATAAAGCAAAAATGAGACACAAGTTATTTTAACGTGGTAAAACCTCAAAGAGGAAACATCCACGGGTTGAATCCACAACCACCGGCAAAGCAAATCCACTATACGAAAAAGGACTTACAAACTCAAAGCTATCAACACTATGATATCCACTTCAAGCTTTCAAATCCTAATCAACCCTCGGGCTAGTGATTCATAAAGCCTACTCTCTATCCAAGATGTGTCCTACACCTCTAAAGAGCAACTCCCTATCCAAGGCTCTCAAGCCTCTAGGAAGATTTCCTCACTTAGCAATTTAGATCACTAGGATCCTAGTCAAGCTACCCAAGCTCAACCATCCGGAGAATCTAGAATAAAGCTATCATAACTCAATCACAAAATATATCTAGAAACCTAAGCATGTGAATTAACATCAATCATATTACTTTTCATCAATCAAATAAGAAAATTAAGGACATGATCAATAATGAAAGTAAGAAGAAGATGAATCACTTACAAACAAATAAAGCTAGATAATCAATCAAGCTATATGAACATGCTTACATACAATCTAGGATATGCTTTCAACAATCAATTACAAAAATACCTAGAAATCAAAGCATGTATATCAATAAGAACAAGGTATGAATATTCAACACATCACACTAAAAACCTAGTTCTTAGATCATGAAATTAAATCTAGAAAATATCATAAAGCACATCACATATATCATTTCTAGAATCAATTTTAAGATTAATCAAGTTTAGCAAATATATGTTCAAGTGAAATCACAAAGCTAAAACTCAATTACCAAATGATCAACCAAATTGAAAGATTAAAGTTCAGATCAAAAGATGAACTGAGAAGAAAAAGTTTAACATACAATGATGAAACTCAGACTGAAGAACAGCTTGCTGCGAACAATCATGAATTCAAATGACTATGAAAATGCCTGGGGTTTGTAGCTCTCTTCAAGACCAAAAATTTTGGTTTTTGGATCACTCAATTTCGAGTTCGTATGAGAGAGTTATGATCAAAGTAAGAAAACAAAAATTGAGAGAAAATTTCTGGTGTTCTTCTTTTTCAATTTTTCTCCTTAGAAGGAATAGGAGGGAATGGAGGAGGTTTAAAAGCTTTCAAGAGAGAGAAGCTTCAAGCGAATCAGAGGAAGCCATGTCACACTCCTGTGTGGGGTGCCTGTGGCCCACCAGACCAGAGGGCTGCTCTGGCCGTGGGTCCCACGGGCTCCACACGTGGTGGCCGAGGCATGGCTTTTGGCCATGCACACCTCTCTCGCGCACCTCCCACGTTCTTTGACCGTATTCGGGCCTCCAAACTCCGAATTCGAATCTATTTTCAGATTACGAATTGTGACTCCATCATGCACAACGATGACTATGAAACATTGACAAATGGTTGAGAATTCATCTCGGAAAATGACGACGAATACAACTCAACGAATGAGAACGAAAAATAGCATAGCTACATCGTTTGGACTCGAAACTAAATGAATGAGTAACCGAAATGACTGGGACTCAATAAAGAATCAATTAGGATCATGTACAAGTCCAAAACATAAGAAACACAAACAAATAAACACTATGCAACACAAGCATGCCATATCTAAGCGATAGAGAGAAAACATGCAATTCTACAAGATTGTCAACAATGAGATAAATGCATGTGCATGCTAAATGTATGTGAAAGTGTTATACCAAATGTTTGAACAACGATGTAGGGACACACATGTATGAATTGTGTGTGTGTGCGCTAATGCCTTGCAAGAGGAAGAAGAATCTTGATACCTTAGCATCCAAGTATGAGATGTTCCCCTTGAAGACGAAATTTGCACGAGATGTTGCTTCTTCAACTTTGAGGCTTCTTTCTTCTAAGAATCACCTAAGCAACAACTAATACAAATAAAGATAGTTTTGCAATAGAATCAAGCCAACACAAATAAAGGATCTTGCAAAATGCTTTGGTCAACATTTTTTCCCTTTTCATCTTTGTCAAGTTTAAGAGTGGTACTCATGGGAGTTTCAAAATCTTTTCCATTTTCTAGGCCAAATCTCTTAACAAGATTTTTAGCATATTTAGATTGATTCAACATTATGTCTGTGCTACTTTGCTTTTCTCGCATTCCTAGAAAGTAATTTAACTCACCCACCATACTCGTTTCAAATTCACTTGACATCACACTTACAAATTCATCAACCTTGGTTTTATTAGTAGAGCCAAAAACAATGTCATCAACATATATTTGTGCAACAAAATATCATGATCATGATGTTTGATAAACAATGTTCTATCAATGCCACCTCTCCTATAATGGTTGTCAATAAGATATTGAGTCAACCTATCATACAAAGCTCTTAGAGCTTGTTTAAGGCCATATAGAGCATTTTTCAATTTAAACATATGATTAGGAGAGGGTGGGTCTAAAAAAAAACCCTTAGGTTATTCAACATACACTTCTTCTTGAAGGTATCCATTGAGAAAAGCACTTTTGACATCCATTTGAAATAATTTGAATTTTTTAATGCATGCAGTGGACAACAAAAGTCTAATGGACTCGAGACGAGCAACTGGTGCAAAAGTCTTATCAAAGTCTACACCCTCAACTTGAGTGTAACCTTGAGCCACTAGTTTTGCGTTATTTCTCATAATCTTTCCACTTTCATCGGTCTTATTCCTAAAAACTCATTTAGTGCCAATTACATTTATATCTTTAGGTCTAGGAACCAAGGACCATGCTTCATTCCTCTCAAATTGATTAAGTTCATCTTGCATAGCCCCAACCCAATATTCATCAACAATAGCTTCATTAATATTTTTGGGTTCAATTTGAGAAGTATAGTAAGCTTAAGAAATTTGGTTAGCAATTTGATTTCTAGTTCTAACCCCTTCATTTAAGTTACCTATGATGTCATCTTGATAGTGTAGATTTCGAAGTCTAGGATAAGGAGAATTTTCAATAACTTGGTCATTTTGTTGATTATCATTTAAAACATTTTCCAATCCTTGACTTTGAACTTCAATACAACTATCTTTGTCATCATCTTGACTAGATTCACTACTAGCCACATCAATAGGTACAATAATGTCATTAACAAGATTTTCATTAGGTTCATTGGCATTATTATCATCACACAAATTAAGCATGCTAAGGTCATCTATCTTAACATTGAAAGATTCCATAATAGTCTTAGTATTCAAGTTAAAACTCTATAAGCACGACTATTTATAGCATACCTAAGAAAGAGACCAACATCACTTTTAGCATCTGTTAACTGCCAAAATTGGTGAAGGACTAAAGAAGAATTTTCCACCTCGACACCATGAGCTCGACACCACGAGGACATAGGAGTCCAAACACCATCCGGCTACCCCGATAAAGGGGGATCCCAACTGATCCGAGTGCATACCCCCTCCAGCGGGGTCCGGCCCAGCCTTTTCCCAACCTCCCAAGGACCCCGCCAGCATCTTAAATTCGTAAGCAATGCCCCGAGCCGGACTACTCATTAAACCTGCAGCGGGTCCAACCCAGTCTTACCCTGGCTTCCTATGAACCCCGCAGCACTCCGACACGGAGTTCCACTAAGCATCCCGCTATGGTACTAGTTAGACATCCCCCTACTTCAGTAGCAGGAGGCCTAGTGGCTTACACATTCTGATATAGCTAGCCCGCCAAGCAAGAAGATACCAAGTAGCAAGATTCGCATAACAGAAATTAGAAGCTCTATAAAGACTTATTAAGACGCCGTCATCCAGTAAAAACAGAGGAGATATACTCCTTCCTACCAGAGAGTCCTATTTTAAATAGGTCAACTCGGGCAGAGTCCTCCTAGGAAGGAAAGATTAGATTCTGCACGTAAAAACTCTGAGATTATGTCCTAAAAGGAAGGAGGTTCTGCAATCGCCAAACCCTAGACCGAAATTATAGGAGTGCATGGCAAGCAACATGACCTATATATACAACAACTTATTAATCAAAAAAAAGGGGAGAGGAAGGAAAAAGAAAGAAAAAGGAAGGATCATCTTCAGAAACCCTACGATCAAGTTCTACTTATCGACATGAGCGAGATCTCTATCACCCCCATCTCCATTATTCGTTGAATCTTCACACCTTACTGTAAACCCTAAAAAAACATAGTTCTTATATTTGTAATGCAAAGTGACGATCAATAAAAAGATAATTCCTGTCTATTTTCTTGTGTTCCATATTGTATTTGCATTGTCAAGGATATTATCGGTATCAAACTACTTGATACCCCTTCGATCGGCATCAGTCTTGATCTTGGTCCCCCTTTAAGTAGTTATTTGGAATTTTATCCCATTGACGATTTTTCGATAACACTTTTGACGCCGTCTGTGAGAAACTTATCCCAACCATTGTTCGAAGTAGCTTATTTCCAGCCAGAGATATTCAGAATAAGACTCCGATCCTCCCAGGGTCATCCCGAGCCATCAGGACTCCAGTCCCTTGCTTCCACTGAAAGAGCCCACAGACGGGGTAAAGGCACCAGGAATGAGAATCCTCCACCAGTGCCCCCACAAGTTGCAGCCCTGTGCCTCAAGAACCCGCTAGGCAGGAAGTCAATTGAGATGTCCTAAAACAGCATGCTGCAGCATATGTAGAAGCTATCCGACTCTGGATGATAGCCTAGGGGGTCCCCTTTGAAGCAACCGGGATCCCAGGAGATGCTGGCCCAAGTATCCGAGTACCAGTTTTTGACTATTGGGTCCACCTCTCCCAGTCTGATAGGCGGAACTCAGACCTAGACTAGTGAAGTCTGTGATTGAGGTTCCTCCTAGGAGGGTTCAGTCCCCACCAAAACCAAGGGCAAAGGAGAGAGATCCATATCCCGATTCAGAAGGAAGTGCCAAATCCCAAAAGAGCTCCAAAGAAAGGCATCAGAGAGCAAAGCGAAATGAGGTAGTCATTGATTTAGAATCTTCGGATGAAGAGGTTTCAGTAGCCCGATCCAGAACCAAGAAATCTCAGAGCCTGGAGGATCAGATGACAAAGATGGTGAAGGAGTTGGAGCAGTTAAAGAAGGGAAAGCATTAGGGAATCCAGAAGAACCCCTTGGGCGAGATGAATGCACCTTTCTCCAAAAGAGTCAGAGAAGCAGGATTAGCCCCCAAATTCATGATGCCTTCAGAGAAGTATTTCGGAATAGAGGACCCTGTCAGCCACCTGGAAAACTTTGTCCACCAGATGGAGGTTCAAAGTGCGACCAGGCTAGCCCTATGTAGAATGTTTCCTTCAACCTTGACTGACTGTGCCAAGACATGGTTCAGGAAGTTACCACCAGGTAGTGTCGATTCTTTTTCTAAACTCACCAAAGCTTTCTGTGCATAGTTTCAGGGGATCAAACCCCGTCCCAAGGATCCTATCTTGTGCAATACGTGGTTCAGGAGCAAGGTGAAACTCTGAGATCTTATGTGGAGAAATTCTATAAAGAGGTCGTCCAGATGAGTGTATTCAATGAGAAGGAAACTCTAGCCAACTTTCGGAGGAACTTATGGGCTAGCAGACTATTCCATTCTTTTGCCAAACATCATCCAGAGACATACCAGGAAGCCTACAATCGGGCTCTAGAACAAGTGGACATTGAGGAACAACTCCGGATTAAAATCGAGCACGATGAATCCCGATTTGCACCACGCCATAAGAAGGAAGCTCTGAAGCTTGCACCAGCTAGGAAGTTCCAGAATCAACCTCTGAACCGGTCTACTTATAGGCCACCTCATATTCCTTCGTACTAGGAAAGGTATCCGATCAGAAGATCACCCCCCAGAGAGATTCCCCTGAAGGAAGTATCCAGAGTGGCAAGAGAGGAAGAGGGGTATAATCACTACACCTAGGGATGGCCAATGGGGAAATGGGGATGGATATAGGTCCCCCCATCCCCATCCCCAATTTCCAAACCCTCCCCCATCCCCCCCCATTTCCCCATTTGGGGAAAATGGGGATGGGGTAGATTTGGGGGGAGGTCTCCCCACCCCCATCCCCATTTCCCCGTTTTCCCCATTTTTCCCCGTTTTTCCCCGATTCCCCATTTCTCCCGGATCCCCCATTTCCCCATTCTCCCATTCCCCCATTTTGCCTATATAAGTTAGGTTTTAAGTTATAAATATGTATTTATAGTTAGTAAAATAGAAATAATAGAAATAATAAAAATAATAAAAATATAAAAATAACTATATATTAATATATTATATTATATTATATTATATTATATAGTTGGGGGAAATGGGGAAATGGGGATGGGGGAAGCTTCCCCCATCCCCATCCCCATCCCCATTTACATAACTTTTTGGGGAAAATGGGGAAATGGGGATGGGGGGACCCTTCCCCATCCCCATCCCCATTTCAATTTGGGAATAAAATTCATCCCCATCCCCCCCCATTTCCCCATTTTTCCCCAAAAAAAAATCCCCAAATGGGGATGGGGGAGCGGGGATTTGGGGCCCCAGGGGAAAATGGCCATCCCTAACTACACCTCTCTCAATGCTTCGCGAGAAACTATTTATCTCGCCATTCGGGATAAAGGCCTACTCAGAAAGTCAGGTCCCATGAAAATCCCGGTTGACAGGAGGAATCAATACAAATATTGCGACTTCTACTAGGATATAGGGCACAACACCTCAGAGTGCTATAGCCTCCGCAATCAAATTGAAGGACTGGTAAGGGTAGGTCTTTTAACTGAATTTTTATGGCAGGTACGGGACAGCATCAAAGAAGGGAAACAGGTTCAAAGCGGGATGCAGGAGGTAGCAGAAAGAAGAAGGATCTGATGCAGTAGATCCAAGTGATCCACACCATCAATGGAGGCCCTACCTTACCTTGAACCTCCAACAATTCTTGGGATTGATATCACCACGTGTTCCGAAAGTGCCACCACCATCCATGATTGGGGACTACCCAATTACAAAAGAAATGGCCAATTTAGGTTTTATGGCCATAGATGCGCTTGAGTACCTTGAGCCTGATGGTGGTCCAGATAGTTACAGAGATTTCGTAAAGTGGCAATTAGGTTTTAAAAGTACATTGATGATGCAGTGAGTTTATCCGAAAATTATCAATAATCAATAGTATACCTAAAATACCACTAGCATGCTGTAATTGTTCTTAATTTGTTGTGTTTATATATGGGTAGGAGGATATACTAGACCATAAATCTGTCGGACAATTGGATTTGCAACCTTGGCAACTCCCCTTGATGGGGCGCACGAATTCCGGATTCACTTGCCTATATCTACTAATTCCCAAGAACAATCACCACTTATCGGTGCCTAATCGAATAAAATATGTGAGTTGTTTAGTACATTTATGTGTAATGAATTGTGTTTTCTGGTTAACATAAGTGAGCCTATAGCATAATTATTGGTGAGATAGGTGCCCATTGCCCAAGTGAAAGAGTTGCTCACTATGGTTTCTGGATTGACACAACTTGTCATGGAGGGCCAGGTTAATAAGCACCATACCACTGATGCTACGGTATGGTTACTATTATTAAATATGTGTTTAATTACCACTGTTTGAAATTATGTTTACATAAAAACAATCCACTTTTTTAAATTGTGATTATGTATATTAGTTTGTTTTCAGTAACCGGTTATGGATACTTCGAATAAACAAGACTCTTAAAAGTCTAGTTCGTCATCAAAATCGGTACTAGATGCTAACGTTAGTTTGGGCTGTAGATCTCATGATAGTGAGGATGGGGATGATGGTAGTGAAGATGGAATAACACTCACTGATGGTACGAGAGACAAGAGGACACTAAGTGAGTGTATAGAATATGTTTTGTGTTTAAGAAATATTGTAAACACAATTAACAAGTCAACTTAATTTATTAAAGCTTCTAAATTAATGTTTACATTTAATTGTGCTTCCCTATATGTTGCATGTTAAACTTATTGAATTAACTTAAGTTTCATTTTTAATGAATAATGTACCAAATGTTGTAGCAGAAGCAGATGCTGTAATGGAGGGTATGCAGGATGAGGAGGAATCAGGAGATGATAGTGTGAAAACGGATGGGGGTGACAATGTGATGTGTTTGTATAATGGAGATGAAAAAGTGAGTGAGGATACAGGAGATCAAGAGAGTGTGAGTGAGGAAACAGGAGATGAAGAACAACCATGTGATACTCAAGTGAATCAGCTAAAGCAATCGAAATCCAAGAAGAGGAAGGAAGCAATTGGCACGAGTGATGCATCTGAAGGGAACAACGATCAATTTCCTAAATAGAAGAAGAAGAAACACAACCTTCATAGTGTTGCACCAAAGGATATCCCAGAGTAAGCTATACATAAGGAAAAGAGAAAACCAATTGCGGATGGTGATCAACCAAACAAGAAGGCTAAGAAAGTAACAAAACCAATGGGTGGAAAGGAAAAAGAGGCAATTGCTGAACCAAACAAAAAGGTGCAGAAAGCTCCCAATACCAACAAGACAGATGTTGTTCTTCCAACTGTTCAACCCAAGGACAAGGTGAAGTTAACAGAGAAAACAAATAAGAAAAAGACAGCAAAGAAAGCCTCTACAAGGAAGTCATTTAGAATAGCAGCAAGGTGATTTGAAATCGTTGGTGTAACTTTATGTTTAACCTAAGCAAAACTGAATTTCTGTTTGTGATCTAATATAGACTCATTGAACATATAAATGTATATTTAGGCAATATGACTGCAACAAAACATCATGTCAAGTAGAACTGGTGGGATGAAATGACTAAGATGTTTTTTGTATGCTAATCACACCTTGAAGGTGTTTTTGTATTTGTGATCACACAGTTATGATGTCAAGTAGAACTGGTGGGATGAAATAACTAAAACATTTTTTTGTATGTTGATCACACCTTGAAGGTGTTGTAGTTGTGATCACACAGCTATGATGTCAATGGGAAATCTTTGAACTTAGTACGTTTGTAATGGTGATAAGTGATAACAATATTATGTATGGAATATGACATCAACTTAATAGTATAGTTAGTAAATCTTGAAGTGATCATATTGTTATTATGAAGTATGTACATCATTATCCTAATGTGTCATTACTTGCCAATTTTTCACCTTACCAATGTTATCGGAGGAGTTATAGTCAAATTGCCTCATGTACACGAATATTTCGTTTTGCAAATTTACTCTTGTTTACTAATTCAGTGTGAACAAATTTAGATTTTAAAGTAGACATCAAACTTAGGAATATGTTGCACAATTGAATGTGGGTATCATTTTCTTGATTTGAGTTTAATAATGTTGATTTGTGTATGCATTGAACCTTTAACGTTGCCAATTTCAAAGAGGTGTGTATTGATATATGAACGGATATGGTTGAGAAACATTTATTTACACTTATTTCACTCTAACTACTCCTTAATCATAAACTCTGATGGTCATTTTGGTGTTTACTCACATCCTTATCCTTAATTACAACTGGTTACCACTATGTAAGTCAGACAACTATTCAGAAGTCATAAATTACTACAACTATTCTACTCCTTCATAATGACGGATATCAAAGTTCTATAAATATGCATTTTCACTTCATTTAAAGTAAACTATTCTAACAAATGTGAAGGATGGATTTCGGAGATAGAGAGACTTTGGAGTTTTTGAAAGAGAAGGTAGCCATTGTTGAGAAAGCGCTCGAGCACAAGTGTCGTCGTTGCAGGAATCTACATCGCGAGTGGATGGTGAAGGATGCCAAAGTCCAACGATTGAGAGAAGCACGTCATGTAACTGGAAATGGAAGTTGATGGTCTTGTAGATCAAATTTACTCTTTGATAGACCAATCGACCCATTTAAGGACACGTCTGGCAGACCTTGATAACATCTAAAGTAACGTTATGTTTGTTTGTTTAGTTTATTTTTCCTCGCAAAGTGTGCTACCTTTTGTTTTTGTAATTGCATCTGATGTTATGAAAATATGTTTATTTTACTTTAAGTGTAGTAGTGTTTTCTTTCTATTTCTTCTTACACCTTTAAGAACAGAATGTATATTAATTTGTTTCAATATGATGTTTCATTGAACAATATGATGTTTCATTGAACTAACCCATGTGTGTGAACAAATTCTGGTAATAACATGAAAAAAATTTATTTTTTAAAAAAGTTAATGAATAATTACAATGTAAAATTATAAAACTTGTTAATTGCAATCTGATAAGATCCCTACTAATCAGGTCTTTGCTCAAGAAAAGAATCCAGGCAAAAATCATGGACACAATCAAGAAGAGTCAAACCTTGCAAAATGCACAAATGTATCTCAAGAATTAAAGCTATCAAGATTTTCCTAATAACTACTGCATGATTCTAGGAATGATTTCTTATCATTCAAATTCTTTCTTATTTAACTTGTTACCATTAGAATTATTGTGTATAAAAGCTGTTGTAATCATATGCAGAATAACAAACAATAGTTTTCAATTCATTTTCTTATTTTCAAACTTCATTTTGGCATCAGAGTCTATTGCTCCAAAAAAAAAAAAAAATGTCTTCCTCTGAAGAACCCAAACTATCCATCCAATCTTTTCACTAGACCTCTAGCTTAATTTCCATCAAATTGTCTACCACAAATTTTCTCCTTTGGAAATCCCAAATACTTCCATTGATCCGTAGCCTAGGAATAGAACACCACATCAATGATCCTGAAAAACCAGTAGATTAAATCACTGATTCTGCTGGAAATAAAATAAAAAATCCAAAGCTTTGTGCATGGATCAACAATGATGGTCTTCTTATGTCCTGGCTTCTCGGAAACATGAAGGAAGAAGTTCTAAGCATGATTTTCGGTAGGGATATAGCCTACTCAATTTGGAAATCAATCCAAGAGCAACTGTTGCCCGACACTGAAGAGAATGAAGCTCAATTGAAGAATGGCTTATATGCCTTATCCAAAGGGACACTCTCACTTGATGAATATATTCGAAAGTTCAAGGAGATTTGTGACAAACTTGCTGCTATCGGAAAACCTCTTGGTGATGTTGACAAAGTTTTCCAAATTTCACAAGGACTTGGAGACAAATACAAAGAATTTCGAATCGCTGTTCTATCAAAACCACCATATCCATCATTTAATCAATTTATCATGTCTTTACAAAATTTTGAGCAGGTTTATCTTATAGAGGAAAGGCAACCACTCAATCATAATCAAGCATTCTTTGGACAAAGGGGAAGAGGAAAAGGTCATCGTGGAGGAAGAAGCAACTTTAGAGGAAGAGGTCATAATTCTTTCACTCAAAATCGACCTCACAACAATAATCAACCTCCAAGTTTTCAACATCAATCAAAGTCCAATAACAATAACTGGAAAGGGCAACCAAGCAAGCAAAATACAAATCGGGTAGCCTGCCAAATATGTGGACGTACCAATCATACTGCAGTTAAATGCTATTACAGGTATAACTATGACACAGAAGGAGAAAATGTCCAAGAAGTTTTTGCAGCTATGAATCTGAACAATGAAGATGATCCAAGTTTTTATGCCGACTCGGGTGCTACCGCCCACATGACAAATCAAGGAGGTAACCTAAACTCTTTATAACCTTACTTTGGTAATAATTCTATTTTTGTTGGTAATGGACAAGCTTTACCTATTACACACACAGGAAAAGCTATGCTCAATACCTCACATGGTAAGCTTTTATTGAATAATGTTTTAGTAGTACAAGAAATTAAGAAAAATCTGTTATCTGTAAGTAAACTTATTGATGACAATTTTTGCACTATTACTTTTAATTCTGATGAGTTTGTTATTAAGGATCACAAGAACCAAATCATGGCCAAAGGACATAGACAAGGAGGTTTGTATGCGCTTGAGGGAGGACAACTTAATGAAACTTTTGCTGCAGTCAAATCCCCAGGAGTTTCTTCGAGATATGGCATGCTCACTTAGGGCATCCCAATTTAAAATTTTTGCAAACTTTAGAGAATAAGAAAGTTATCAATGTTTCACATTGGCTAACCAAAAATATCATATGTAACAGTTGCCAACTTGGGAAACATTGTAAACTTTCGTTCAATAAATCCGAATCTGTTTCAAATTTTCCTTTGGAAAAAATTCATAGCGACTTATGGGAACCTGCCCCGATAGTTTCTTCTCAAAAATTCCGATATTATATTATTTTTGTTGATGATTTTACTCGTTATACTTGGTTATATCCATTAAAAAATAAATCTGACTTTTTCCAATGTTTTCTTAAGTTTCAAGCTCTTGTTGAGAATTTTTTTGACAGGAAAATAAAATTTTTTCAATGCAATGGAGGTGGAGAATTCACTTCTAATCAATTCAAAAACCATTTGGCTCTCAATGGAATCACACATCAGATTTCTTGCCCACATACTCCTGAACAAAATGGACTTGCTGAACGCAAGCATCGTCATATCGTCGAAACATGGTTGACTTTGCTCTTTTATGCAAATGTTCCTTTAAAATTCTGGGTCGATGCATTTTTAACGGCAGTGTATCTAATTAATAGATTGCCTATCTCTTCCAATGGTAAGGAAACTCCTTATTTCAAAATTTTTGGTAAGAATTCTGATTATTCTAGCTTACGTATTTTCGGCTCTCAATGCTTTCCTTATTTAAAAACTCCAGGAATGCATAAGTTTTCTAAGAAAACAATTCCATGTGTGTTCATTGGGTATAGTCCATTGCACAAAGGCTATAGATGCCTAGATAAAAATACACATCGCGTTTATATTTCTCGACATGTGGTTTTTAATGAGCATCATTTTCCTTATTTGTTGAAATATAATTCTTTGCCTGCATCCTCTAATAATTTAACTCTCACTACTTTTCCTAGTTTTGATGAATGGTTTCCAGGACACTTACAAAGTGATAAATCAAATGAAGATCCATCAAATCAGCCTCCAAGTTCCAACTCCCCAATTTTGGATTACTCTCCTATTTTGCCACCAAATTTGAACCTTCCTTTGAATGAAGATTCATCAATATCACAAAATCAGGAACTTCCCACTTTACCACAAAATCAGGATCATATTCCTTCTAATTTTGAATTCGAATCTGACAGTACTCCTCATTCCCCATTATCTCCTAATAACATGTTGCCTTCCACTTCCATATCTTCACCTTCTACTACTTCTCAATACCAAACCACTACTACCCCATTACTACCTCCACCATCTCCTCGACCAACTAGAGACAAACGTCCCCCTACTTACCTTAAAGACTATTTATGCCCATCTATTCCTTCACATCCTGACACTGCCCTCATTGTTTCCTTTACCGAGCCAAAAACATTAAAAACAGCTCTTAAATTTTCCAATTGGAAAGATGCCATGAACGAAGAGATTGATGTGCTCCAACGTAACAAGACTTGGTCTCTTGTTCCTCGTCCACCAAATGCCAACGTTGTTGGTTCGAAATGGGTATATCGCACCAAGTACAAAGCGGATGGTAGCGTTGATAGGTTCAAAGCACGCTTAGTAGCCAAGGGCTACACACAAATTCCTGGCCTTGATTTCAGGGAGACGTTTAGCCCTGTTGTTAAGGCCACCACCATTCGTGTCATACTTTCTCTTGCTGTTTATTTTAAATGGCCTCTCAAGCAATTGGATGTGAAAAATGCATTCTTGCATGGTATTCTTAATGAGCGAGTTTACATGGAGCAACCACCCGGTTTTGTGCATCCCAAACTCTCCAATCATGTTTGCCTTTTGCATAAATCACTTTATGGCCTTAAACAAGCACCTCGTGCTTGGTTTGCTAAATTATCTCATTGTCTTTTTTCTCTTGGTTTTAAATGCAGTAAAGCTGATCCCTCTCTATTTATTTACAATCATGGCACTAACTTAATTCTTTTGCTCGTATATGTAGATGATGTAATTCTCACCGGAAATGCCGCCTCTCTCATTTCACAACTCATTTGTCATCTAAGCAAAGAGTTTGCACTCAAAGATTTAGGCGAACTCACTTACTTTTTAGGTCTTGAAGTTAAATACTTCTCAAGTGGTCTCACACTCTCTCAAACAAAATATGCTTACGACCTTCTCACCAAGGCAAAAATGCTTGAAGCCTCCAAAATAACCACACCAATCGCCATCAAACCCAATCCTCTTCCTGATGACAATGAGCCAACAGATCCTACCACATATCGTCAATTATGTGGCTCTCTTCAATATCTCACTTTCACAAGACCCGATCTCACACATGCTGTCAATCTAGTGTGTCAGCATTTTCAAAATCGCACCATGAAGGACCTTCGTGCAGTCAAACACATTTTGCTTTACATAAAAGAGACCTTAACTCATGGAATTCGTTATTTATCTCAAAGTTCTCTCACACTTAATGCTTTTTGTGATGCAGATTGGGCTGGCTGTCCGATAACTAGGAGAAGCACAATAGGCTATTGCATTTTTCTCAGCTCAAATTGTGTGTCTTAGGCATCAAAGAAGCAACCTACAGTTTCACGATCCAGTGCCGAAGCCGAATATAGTGCTCTAGCAACCACCGATGCAGACCTATCATGGCTCCAATATCTTTTTCATGATCTTGGAATCACTCTTGAACGACGCCCTATTCTTCTTTGTGACAATAAGAGTGCAATTCACATGTCTCACAATCCTGTCTTCCATGCTCGCACAAAGCACATCAAAATTGATTATCATTTTATCCGTGAAAAGGTTACTGTTGGAGCAATTCATCTTCGTTACTTGCCTACTACAAAACAAATTGCTGATATTCTCACTAAGGCACTATCAAAGGACTCATTTGAAACTTTTCGTTACAAGCTTGGCGTTTGTTCACTCTCACTACCAACCTTGAAGGGGGGTGATAAGATCCCTACTAATCAGGTCTTTGCTCAAGAAAAGAATCCAGGCAAAAATCATGGACACAATCAAGAAGAGTCAAACCTTGCAAAATGCACAAATGTATCTCAAGAATTAAAGCTGTCAAGATTTTCCTAATAACTACTGCATGATTCTAGGAATGATTTCTTATCATTCAAATTCTTTCTTATTTAACTTGTTACCGTTAGAATTATTGTGTATAAAAGCTGTTGTAATCATATGCAGAATAACAAACAATAGTTTTCAATTCATTTTCTTATTTTCAAACTTCATTTCAATCTTCTTATTGAAAACACTGTTACAAAATTTCTGTTATTATTAATCAATTGCAATTTGTTTTTATCCAACCAAATTGGGCCATGTGTACACAATCATAAACATTTAATTTTTTAAAAAAACAAGAAGCGTTTACAAATGACCCTTATTTTTCCCATCGAAGTGTGATGCCTTTGTTTTTGTAATTGTATCAAATATTATCAAAATATGTTTCCTTCACTGTAAGTGTAGTAGTGTTCTCTTTCTATTTCTTTTTACTCCTTATTGAATGGAATATAAATTAATTTGTTTCAATATGATGTTTCATTCAACTAACCCATGTGTGTGAACAAATTATGGTAATAAAATGATTTTTTTTTTAAAAAAAATAGTTTAATGAATAATTTCAATATTCTTATTTTTAAAAAAGATATCATCAACCATTAACGTTTACATTTTGTTTTTGTCGAAAATGTATTAAGATTTAATATTGCTTTAAAATTTTCAAATGATTAATTGAGTTTTAATATTGTTTAAATAATTACTTGGCATATAGATGAAGTAATCATGATACACGATTTCTCATTAATCATTTCAGGTGAACCACCACCATTTAATAAAAAAAGTGTACAAATGGCCCAATTGGTTGAGTACACACAAATTGAGACACCATTTTTTTAAAGGTGATTTGAATCCTGGTGAGATTGTAGGTAGGTTGTCTAGCATTAATTAAAGTACATGAATGTAAGTGGTAAATTGAAACGATTAATTAAAAAATGGGAAAAACATTTATTACAAGTTCAAGCAACCATTGTCATTACTTCACTCTAGTTATATGGGTCCATTTAATTAACCTATCTATTTAATTACAACTCATGCAAGTAATATAAAAAGGGTGTTCAAATTAGTTAGAGCTTGTACTTGAGTTTCTCTCTTTATTTATGAAAAATGGATTCCAACACCAATGGTTACATTAAGCATGCCAATTTTGATTTGTGGAAGGATAGAAACAGTATTCTTGAACGTGCACTGGAGAATGAGCGCATATGTTGCAGGAACCTGGAAAAGGGTTAGAGAGAGGAGAATAAGAAGGTTGAAGATGTTGATATCCGCATCATGACATTGGATATGGACGTCGAAGCAAAAACCACTAAAGTTAACAGCTTGATGGAGGAATGCAATCGTTTGATTCTCCTTATTGAACAATGTAGTTGTAATACATGATGTTTCTATTTTGTCTCTGTTATTCTATTTCTTGTGTTTTTTGTTTGTTTGTTCATGAATTGTGTCTTTAATCACACATTTTTTACTTTTGCAATCCTACCAGTGATGGTTTCATTATTTATCCTGAACTGTTTGTAATCACAACTTATGAAACATGGTATTTTATAATGACACCAGTAATGATGTGGTTGTTCATCTAATGAACTGTTTTGTATTTTGTTGATAATTGCGCTCACTAAAACTTATTATTGTATGAAACTGTATTGATAGACGAGTTATGTAGGAGTTAAAAGGATTCAAAAATAGTCACTGAACACGTAAAAATTTTAAAGAAAAAAAACGATCCACAATCAATTAACACTTTAAAAAACAAATAATCAAAATGTGTGCTATCAAGCAAACAATCATTGAGCGCAATCATGGTCCGCCGCGAGGTCGAGAAATGTTATCACTATGAAGACCTTTTGAATAATTTGCAATCTCACTCTTTGTTATCCCCTTTCCCTGGTCAACCGCGAGGTCAAGAATTTTTACCACTATTAAGACCTTTTAAATAATTTGCAATCTCATTCTAAGTTGTCCCCTTTCTCTTGTTATATTTTTTTAGCAAGCCATGTTGCTTGTCTGATTGAATATGTGGGGTTTTTGGAGAGACTGCAATGAATCTTGGCTTTCCTCGTACTGGCGTTTCTAAAAGTTCTTTAAGCATTTGATTTCTGTGATGGTTCACCAAATCTAAAGCAATTTCATCCTGTGATACTCAAAGTTGTACTGCAATCGATGGAAATATCATAAGAATTAGAATATTTTAATTAGTTATCATAGGAAAAACAAATAATAATCTAGTGTTTTTTTAAAAAGGAAGGAAGACATAATCCACGTACATTACTCTGATTGAACCATGTAATGGAACCATGCACACAATTGTTGATCAGGAATACACCACAATCAAAACTATTAGGCTGTTTTGAACATTCAACACATGCTTCGATGGGAAAGGATTTCAACTCAAAATTTAAGGCTAGGATTTCAGAAAAGTACCGGTCCAGAAATGCAAGCTGCATATAAAAAAAAAATTAAATTAACAAACTCATTCTTGAGTAAATTCAATACTTACTTCAGGATACGCGCAACTTTTTTTGCCTATAGCATTCTTTGTTCATTGTGCTCATCTGTGGGAAAGCTATCGCAAACTTCTGATTTTTCATCGAAACATTTATCACCAACAAGAATCAATGCACACTCCCCTCGTTCATGGGAATATAAATCTGCACATTGACTAATAAAGTTCAGTGATTTCACCAAGTTACACATGATAGACTCATATTGTTTTTTTTTTTTTTTCCATTGTGTATTGAAATTAATAATATTTCTATATTTAAATAATGTAACCTTGTCGCATTCACGCTCAGACCCATAGTAAAATGTGAGATAGCTTTGGCGTCCAACCAACCTCAATTCTGCCAACTGACTTCTGGGTGACTCAATTGCACAAAACCGTAATCATGAATGGGCAGGGTATGAACGTCTACATATATATTGTCCATAAGTTTTGTTAAAGGAAGAATTAAAAATACTAATGTCGGGTTTAAACAGCTAATTGAAAAGTATGTCGATAGATACCACACCCGTTTTGAAGAATCACGAGATAGATTGTATATGACCATATCAATGAGTTGCACAATTGATGATTAATTATGTAAATTAAGTGAGTACATTGGATGTAAACAAAAAATAAATTAATTAAAAACGAAAGGAACGTATTTATGCTCACTCTATCATTCAACCAGCCCTGGGGTAAAAGATTAGACATGAAACAAATAACTCGGTGTGTTATAATATTAATCTAGAGAGGGGGTGAATAGATTTTAACAAATTTTACCCAATTTTCGCATTAAGTCAACATTACGAAAATGCCCCAAACTAGTCAATATATAATAACAAGTGTAAAATGACACTTGATATTTACGTGGAAACCCTCACAGGAAAAAACCATGGGCTGGTAAGTGCGCCACACTCAAACCTCGAATTCACTAAATGTGTTAAACGATTACAACCTACTCCCGGTATATAATCACACACCTACCTAATCCCGGTATAAGTGAACCTAGTCCAATTGCTTGTGTGATCACCTAATCCCGGTGTCCGACCTAATCCCGGTCTATCACACAAGACTTCAATTGCTTGCGATCTAAGCAATCTAATCCCGAAAGCTACACGCAAGACTTACTTCTCAATGAAGAGATTACAACCTATGTGAATATATATAATACTCAACAAATGCAATGAGAGCTAGGGAACTCTATATGCTTATCTAGGATGATTAGATAGCAATAAATGCAATCCTAGATATTAATAGCTAAATGACATGTCATAAAGCTTAGCAAATCATAGATTAAATAATCTAGATGTTGCTATCAAAATACAACACTCAATCATGTCAACACAAAAATCTCTATTTTGTATTTAGAATATATTCTAAGAGCATACAAATAATATAAGAGATTTCTTTGATAAATAAAACACTAAACTTAGATGAGATTAGTGAAGAACATACCAAAGGATGTGTGTTGAGCAAAACCCATTCAAATAAGCAAACTAACTATGCTAGAAAATGCTTAGATGATCTTTGATGCACATGTATGTGGTTTTGAGTGTATAAAAATGAGTTCTTGATTTGATTTTCTCTCAAATATCTCTCTTTGAAGTTTAGGG
Organism: Acer campestre; assembly: GCA_954870605.1. NCBI lineage: Eukaryota > Viridiplantae > Streptophyta > Magnoliopsida > Sapindales > Sapindaceae > Acer > Acer campestre. The sequence continues at coordinate 9,993,562 of OX940807.1, forward strand.
TTCTTAGAGTCAGAAAACTTTCCTTTAGAGAATGAGAAAGTTGTATATTTATGAGCATCAAGAACAGGGCATGTGAAAAGACAAGTTTGCACCTGAAAACGCACGATCATTCGGCGGCCAGGCCGCCGATTATGACTACATAATTGATCCCGAGAGAAACAGGGGAACAACGGCGGTTTCATTCGGCGGTTTCGTAACCGCCGATCTAACCGCAGAATCAGACCCGAGATATTAAATGCATCAGGTCTGATCGACGGTTTCTATTCGGCGGCCAGACCGCCGATCGTAACCGCCGATTCACCAAAAGAGGTTAAATCAAGGAGAAGCCAAGGGCATTCTCCGAGAGCGGTCTTTGTACAAAACCAAGGACATTATCGTACAAGCGCGGACGTTTCCAAACATATTTGGAAAACACAATACAAGACATATAAACACACAACAAGATATACAATCAAAGTGCTAGTGTGAAATGTGACATGTGAAGAGAATGCACACATATGCTAAGTGTGTGTGTGCTTCTAAATCTCTTCAAAGAAAACTAAGCACTAGAGAATATACCTTTGGAGTGTTTGTCACCTTGAGGTCTTGAAAAGGGCCTTTGAGCTTGATCTTCAAACACCTATTCTACCCTTACAATTCAAACCCCAATATATGGTTTGTCCACGAAATAAGCCAATCAATAATGGGAATCCTTACAATCTCCCCCTTTGGCTATTTCGTGACAAAACCACCACTCACATTGATCCTCACAACATAATTGAAGCTACGGGATATTCTACATTACAAAGAGATAAGAAAATAAAACTTCAAGTCTTCAATCTCTTGTATAATTACCAAACCATCAAAACAATTAGATTACACTTCCAAAGCAAGTGTATGTGAGTCGATCAAGTGAAAATAAAACAAGCATTTGCATATTAAACTTTTAAACACAACATCATGCAATGTATATGTATGCAATGCTCCCCCTCAATGGGTTACTCCCCCTCAATATGTACTCTCCCCAATATGCACAATTGCTACAATAATTTAGCATCTCCCCTCACCACATTCTACTCCCCCTTTTTGTCATGATATAGGCAAAGGAGTAGTCCCCAACAAGGTCACTTATAGCAAAGAGAGATAGTAGCATACAAGATATTTGCATAGTCATATAAGCCACTTTATGCTAATCAAATAATTGAAGAGAAACAAAGAGATTTATTTTGATTAAAATGTGAAACAAAAATGCTTTGCATACAAGACATGTAGCATTCAAGTCCAAAATACAATGGTATTTGGCAAAGCAAATGACAAAGGTTTCTAATAATAATTCAAACCAATTTCACCAACGTCATGAGAGAAGCAAAGATATAGAGAATTTATTGATTTTCAATTTAATAAACACTATATCCAACTTTATAAGCGAAACATGGCATGAGCGACTTTGCACCCTATTTGATTTTTCTGGATATGAAACCCGTATGATAGTAGCCATGTTCAACAAATAAAGAAAGAGAGACTTTTGGATTTGAAAAATCCTTTGACCGGATACAAGATCCTTTAATCATTTGAGTCTCATAAGCTTTTTCACACAAGTTTTGCATTTAAGAATTATGCAATCATCAATTCATGCTTTTTCAATTTAGCATGTCATTTGAATTTCATGCTTTTCATATGTCATTTAGCATGTTATAAAAGAATCATCATGTCATGGAGCTAACTATAGGTCATTCAAATCATACTTCCTATGAACATCTCCTAGTCCAAAAATGCATGTATACATATGTGCAACCATGCTTACTCAAGCAATCAAAAAAGAAGCATAAGATTTTTCAAATTTTTGCATGCATCAAGCATGCAAAATAGCTCTCTTTACTTGAGTTCCCCACATGGGGCAAAAACCACCCTTCATCAATGAAGGTCATGAGGTCCTATGGACCTACCAAGTCCATTAGACTCGGTTGAACCTATGTGAGACATGTTTGTCTCGTAGCAAGCAGGTTCATCTTTTCTTATCCACCTAGGTGATATACTTTTCTTCCTAGGGGTCAAAGGTTCAATAGTTCTAGATATCATATGATCATGCAATCTAGCTCTCGCCTTCTTTTTCTCAATCATGCTTTTAATTCTACACATTCCAATGTAATGAAAGCAATTTGGTCTAATATGACCATCAATACCACAATGATGACATGTATGGATGAAGTTAGGAATCATACCATGTCCTTGTGCATGCATAGGAGCCTTCCCATGTCTTTGTGGTTGTCTCGGTAGTTGGATAGGATCTCTCCTTCTTTGTTATTGACAAAGACTTGGTTGCTTCCTCTGTTGATTTTGCATGATTGGTCTCTTCCCTTGATGAATTTGAGCTTGAGCGAAGTTAGCATGAGGAACTTTTTGAGCTTGAGGTTGTCTTCTTGAAGCTACCTTCACTTGTGCACTATGAGAGCATTGTCCTTGATCAATCTTCTTCTTAGGAGTTCGCACGGGTGAAGTCTCTTTGTTACCTAAGCTCTTGACAAATACGGTCTTGTTGGGAGTGGAGGTCTCCTCACTACCTTCAAATCCAAGACCTTTTTTGTTACAAGGGCTCTTTCTAACACCAAGCATGTGGTCAAGCTTCTTGGTGCTTGAAGCCATCCTAGTCAATGACTTTTTGGCTTCATCAAGCTCCCTCTTTAACCCCTTTTCATTCCTCTTAGACAAAGCTAACTCATCTTTTAGCTTGTCTTCAATCTTTTTGGATCTTTCCACTTGTTCACTTAAGTGGCCAATATGAGCTAAAAGGTCTAGATTCTCTTCTCTCAATCTTTGAGTCTTTTCCTTGGTCTTCTTTTCTATGTACTTAAACTCAATGAGAAATTCATCTAGAACCTTTTTCTCCACATATCCTTATGTGGAGTTATATGAAGAGTCATCTTCACTAGAGTCATTTGCTTCTTGACTCTTACTCTGTTCTTCATTGTAGGAGATCAGAAAGGCAAAATAATTATTCTCACAATCATTCAAGCTCGTGGGACTTTCTTCAACAATTTTCACTTTGTTGTCTCGCTTGTGAGAGCTAGCAAGTGCCAAAAATTTAGCCACAACCTCTTCATCACTTAAAGAGTCATTTGAAGTGGCGTCCATTTCCTTTCCTTCTCTTCGATCCCTCAAGTTAGCACATTCGAGGGAGATATGCCTGAATCCTCCACATTCATAGCATTGAATCTTCTCTCTTGAAGATATCTCATGGTTTGGCTTGACATTCTTGATAGTGGTCTTCTTCTTCTTGAAGTTATCCCCCTTTGAGCCATAACCTCTCTTTTGTAGATTCAAGAACTTCTTGAATCCCTCGACAATGAGTGCCATATCTTCATTTGAGTCATCCTCCTCCTTTTCCACCTTGGAAGTTTTCAAGGCTAGATTTTTTTTCTTCTTAGGAGGTGAAGTGATAGCCTTTCTTGATTCATAGGCTAGAAGTCTTCCAATGACTTCACTCGGCTTCATATCCTTGTAGGAATCATTTTCTTCTAAAGCCGTCACTTTAGGTTCAAACCTTTCGGGGAGAGATCCCATAATCTTCTGCTTGATTCTCCTATCCGAATGCGGTTCTCCAAGTTGATGGCTTTGATTTACAATGTCCATTAGCCTAAATTGGAAGTCATTGAAGTGCTCGTGCTCTTCCATCCGAATGGTCTCAAAAAGAGTTTGTAGGACTTGGAGCTTAGAGTCCTTGATCACTTCGGTTCCTTCATGAGCAACTTCTAGGATATCCCATGCCTCTTTGGCAATCCTAGTAATTTGAATCAACTTATATTGATTCTCATCTACTGCGCAACGGATAGCATGTATGGCTTTGTTATTCCACATGGAATCAACAAATTCTTGCACGTCCCACTGTGCCTTAGTCTTAAGCACTTCTTCTCCTCCTTCGGTGGGAGTCATCTTTGGTGGAGCATATCCATCTTTAACCGCCATCCATGCCCTATCATGGATTTGGCACAAGTATGCTTCCATCTTCCCCTTCCATGAGGAGTAATTATCACCGATGAGCAATGGGGGCCTCACATTTGACGCTCCCTCTTTGCTCATCCCGAAATCACTCATAGTGTTTAGATGAATGCAAATGAGATGAATGCTATAAGATCCTTTATTTGTATTGGCTTGATTCCATTGCAAAACTCTCTATATTTGTATTAGTAGTTGCTGAAGTGTTTCTTGGAAGAAAGGAGCCTCAAAGGTGAAGAAGCAACATCTTGTGCAAATATCGTCTTCAAAGGGGAACATCGCTTACTTGGATGCTAAGGTATCAAGATTCTTCTTCCTCTTACAAGGCGTTAGCGCACACACACACACACAATTCATACATGTGTGTCACTGCATCATTGTTCAAACATTTGGTATAACACTTTCACACACATTTAGCATGCACATGCATTTTTCTTATTGTTGACAATCTTGTAGAATTGCATGTTTTCTCACTATCGCTTAGATATGGCATGTTTGTGTTGCATAGTATTTATTTGTTTGTGTTTATTATGTTTTGGACTTGAACATGATCTTAATTGATTCCTTATTGAGTCCCGGTCATTTCGGTTACTCATTTGTTTAGTTTCGGTCCAAATGATGTAGCTACGCTACTTTTCGTTCTCATTCGTTGAGTTGTGTTCGTCATCATTTTCCGAGATGAATTCTCAATCATTTGTCAAAGTTTCATAGTCGTTGTTGTGCGTGAGGGAGTCTTGGTTCATAATCCGAAAACAGATTCGAAATCAGAGTTCGGATGCCCGAATGCGACTGAAGAACGTGAGAGGTGCGCGGGAGGAGCACCATGGCCAAAAGCCATGGCAAGGCCATCCATGTGTGGAGGCCGTGTGCCACATGGCCCAACTTTCCCTCTGGTCCCATGTGGCACATGCGCCCCACATGGGGACAAGGCTGGTTTGGCTTGTGTTTGTTGGACAAAAATGCCCTTCTTCCCTTTCCTTTAAATGTCTTCTCTTCCCTCCATTTCCAACAACTTGAACATCATCAAATCTGAAATTCTGCAGAAATGTTCTTGATTTTGGTTTACTTACTTTGATCATAACATCAAGAGAAAAAGTATGAACAGTGGCTTAGTAAATCATGTGAAGATGTTAGGTTTAGTGATGACATCACAAAAAAATATGCCATTAAAATTATGATGCTTAATGATAAACTTAATGAGGCTAATAGGATGATTAACAAGATGTCATCTAGTTCTAATCAAGTTGATTCTCTCATTAAAAGTGGTAAGCATTCTAGTGACAAAAGAGGTTTGGGTTATATCAACGAGAAGGAGACTCCTTCATCTAACAAATCTATTTTTGTCAAAGTAAGTATTGAACCAAATATAGGTACTCTCACTCAAGGTAAAGAAATGAACAACAAGATCAAATTCAAAAAGCATCATCCTCAAAAGGAAAAGGTGAAGCATCAAAGATTGCTCTTTAAAGAGGTAAAATTGTGAGAATATCAAATGCTTTGGAAGCAAATGCAAATGGTAAATTTCTCAAATTCATACCTATTTGTCATCATTGTAATATGATAGGACATATTCGACCTAGGTGCTTTGAATATATTCGGAAATGCAAATTTGATAATACTTTTCATGATATGTCTTTGAATGGTCCTAGGCAATCATCCATGTATGGATTTAGAACTAGACCTAAGAAGACCTTGGAAAAGCATGTTGAGAAGAATTGTGTTGATGTAAATCTTGTGTTGTGCCTCACTCTACTATGCATAAGAAAGTTGATAATGATTTGTTTGATATTTTTGAGAATGTGACCAATGAGGTCAAGGTGCATGTTAAAAAGTCTAACATTGAGTCAAAGCATGAAAAAGTTAAGAGTGAGAAGCATGTTGTGAAAAGTGTATGGGTTAGAAAAAACACATCAAAATGTCTAGTTACACAATATGCTTTACGTGTCAACTCCTCCTACTCTTGGTACCTAGATAGTGGTTTTTCTAGGAACATGACCAGGTACAAAGATTTCTTCAAAAATCTTGTGTTAAAGGATGGAGGGTGGGTCACCTTTGGTGATGGCACCAAGAAGCAAGTTCTTAGCAAGGGAACTATATGTATCCCCGGATTGCCTAAACTTCGCAATACTTTGTTTGTTGATGGATTACAAGCTAATCTTATAAGCATTACTCACTTGTGTGAAATCTTTAAAGAAGTTAGCTTTAATAAAGATGTGTGTACTATTATCGATAAAGAGGACAATGTTGTCCTAAAAGTCAAGAGGTCTATAGACAATTGCTATTGTCTCAATGTAGATCCTCTAACTTGTAATATGGCACATGAGTGCAACAAGCTTGAGTTGTGGCATCAACGTTTGGGTCACATGAATTTCAAAGACTTAAAAAAGCTTGAAAAACATAGCATTGTTAGGGGTCTTCCTAGTCTTGGTAAAAAGCTAGAGATTGTTTGTGAACCTTGTCAATTGGGTAAGCAAACCAAAATGTCTCACAAAAAGAATTCTTATATAGCTACCAAGAGACCATTAGAGCTTATACACATGGACCTAATGGGGCCAATCTCAACCGAGAGCATCAATGGCAAAAAGTATATTTTTGTATGCGTTGATGATTACTCTAGGTTCACTTGGGTTTATTTTCTTAGGAACAAGACCGGGGCTTTCAATTACTTTAGAAAGTTTTGTAATCAAGTGCAAAATGAAAAAGGTCTTGATATTAAGAAAATATGTCACATTATGAGTGATCATGGGACGGAATTTGAAAATGCTAAATTTAGTGATTTTTGTGATGGTTCGGGGATATCTCATGAGTTCTCGGCACCTAGAACTCCTTAACAAAATGGAGTTGTTGAGAGAAAAAATCGGGTCTTGCAAGAGATGGCTAGAGTCATGCTCAATAGCAAGAAAGTCCCTAGAAATTTTTAGGCCGAAGCGGTCAATACCGCTTGTTATGTGTCGAATAGAGTTTTTAGAAGGCCCGGCACAAAACACATGTCCTATGAGCTTTGGAAAGGCAAGAAGCCTAATGTGAGTCACTTCCACACTTTTGGGAGTAAATGTTATATTTTGAATGATAGAGATCACTTAGGAAAGTTTGATGCTAAAAGTGATGTTGGTCTCTTTCTTGGGTATGCTTTGAATAATCGTGCTTATAGAGTGTTCAACTTGAATGCTAAGACTATTATGGAGTTTATAAAAGTTAAAATTGATGATCTTAGCATGCTTAACTTGTGTGATGATAATGATGTCAATGAACCTAATGAAAATCATGTTAATGACATTATTTCACCTATTGATATGACTAGTAGTGAATCTAGTCAAGATGATGACAAAGATAGTTGTATTGATGTTCAAAGTCAAGGATTGGAAAATGTTTTAAATGATAATCAACAAAATATTCAAGTTGTTGAAAATTCTCCTTATCCTAGACTTTGAAATCTACACTATCAAGATGACATCATAGGTGACTTAAATGAAGGGGTTAGAACTAGAAATCAAATTGCTAACCAAATATCTTATGCTTGCTATACTTCTCAAATTGAACCTAAAAATATTAATGAAGCTATTGTTGATGAATATTGGGTTGGGACTATGCAAGATGAACTTAATCAATTTGAGAGGAATGAAGTGTGGTCATTGGTTCCTAGGCCTAAAGATATAAATGTAATTGGCACTAAGTGGGTTTTTAGGAACAAGACCGATGAAAGTGGCAAGATTGTGAGAAATAAAGCTAGACTAGTGGCTCAAGGTTACACTCAAGTTGAGGGTGTTGACTTTGATGAGACTTTTGCACCGGTTGCTCGTCTCGAGTCCATTAGACTTTTGTTGTCCATTGCATGTGTTAAAAAATTCAAATTATTTCAAATGGATGTCAAAAGTGCTTTTTTGAATGGATACCTTCAAGAAGAAGTGCATGTTGAACAACCTAAGGGTTTTGTAGTCCCACACTCTCCTAATCATGTGTTTAAATTGAAAAAGGCTCTCTATGGCCTTAAACAAGCTCCAAGAGCTTGGTATGATAGGTTGACTCAATATCTCATTGATAACCATTATAGGAGAGGTGGCATTGATAGAACTTTGTTCATCAAATATCATGATCATGACATTTTTGTTGCACAAATATATGTTGATGACATTGTTTTTGGTTCTACTAATAAAACCAAGGTTGATGAATTTGTTAGTGTGATGTCAAGTAAATTTGAAATGAGTATGGTGGGTGAGTTAAACTATTTTCTAGGGATGCAAGTTAAGCAAACTAGCATGGGTATAATGTTGAGTCAATCTAAATATGCTAAAAATCTTGTTAAGAGATTTGGTCTAGAAAATGGAAAAGATTTTGAAACTACTATGAGCACCACTTTAAAACTTGACAAGGATGAAAAAGGTAAAAGTTTTGATCAAAGCCTTTATAGAAGCATGATTGGTAGTCTACTTTACCTAACGATTAGTAGATCGGATATTTGCTTTAGTGTAGGCTTGTGTGCTAGATTCCAAGCTAATCCAAAGGAATCTCACTTAAAAGCCGTCAAGAGAATCATTAGGTACATCAAAGGTACTCATAATCTTGGTTTATTTTATTCATTTGATACCAATGATATTCTTGTTGGCTATTATGATGCCGATTGGGCGGGAAATATAGATAATCGTAAAAGCACATCTGGCGGTTGCTTTTATGTTGGTAATAATTTGGTTTCTTGGTCTAGTAAGAAACAAAACTCGGTTTCCCTTTCTTCTTCCGAAGCCGAATACATTGCGGTCGGAAGTGCATGCACACAATTACTTTGGATGAAACAAATCCTTAAGGATTATGAGATAGAACAAGGAAAAATGACACTTTATTGTGATAACTTAAGTGCCATTAACATCTCTAAAAATCCGGTTCAACACTCACGCATAAAGCACATTGATATTAGGCATCATTTCATTAGAGATCTTGTTGAACAATTAATTGTAACTCTAGAGCATATGCCTACTAAAAATCAACTTGCGGACTTGTTCACCAAGCCCTTGGACAAAGAGAGGTTTAAAACTCTTAGAATGTCCATTGGCATGATTTGTGTTGATTAATGTGCTTGTGTGAATGTGGGTGGCTTGAAAAGCAAAACTTTATTTGTATATCAATATCTTTGAGAGCTACTCACTTGAGAAGTAATGATCTTAAGCTAATAACTCTTATTGTTTCTAGATCATGCATTTGAACTTGAAAATCTCATTTTTGAAAAGTGCACAAATGCTTCTCTTATATGTTTTAGTTTTGAGTATATTTGGTTGAATATGAGTAGATAATGGATGCATTTAGAAGCCTATTGCTTAGTACATGATAAATGACCTATGATATGTATCCATTTTGCTTCGGCACTACATAGTATTCACAAGCACCCTCTTGGAAAGGGCTACACGCATTGGTTGTGAAGCCGCCCAATGTTGGAAAGGGCTACGCCTTTGTGTTGAGTGAAAGCCGCCAAGAGGTGTATATGTTTTTGTTAGAAAAATCAAAGAAGAGTTGAAAAGAATCATTGAAAAAAAAAAAAAAAATCTTTGATTCTAAGCCTAAAAGAAATAAAAAAAAAAAAACAAAAAACAAAAGGCTTAATGGTGTATAATTGAGAATTATGAAAAGATCGGGTTGACAAACAGAAACGGGAAAATGAGCCACATGCACACACACGCTCACATGTTGATAACTATTCTTTTAAAGCGAAAATACGGATGAATATCGGTTTGACTTATTTTTGGAAATGCTTTAGTTGGATAAGTGTGGAAATTGTTTTCATGTTGATATCACAATTACTCCTTCTATATATGTGAGAAGCATTCACACACACACATATTTTGCTTATGTGCTTGATTCATTAGCAATGTGAGAATATTTTTGAGAGATTAATGAAAATCTATGATTCTCTCTTAGACTTTGAAAAGTGACGAAATATTTTTCTCTTATTGCTTGAATATGTGAATGTGTGAATGTGTGAATGTGTGAGTCCCTTGTGAACAAATCTTCTTGGTGATAATATGTGGAGCATATGTTAAGAGGGAGCTTTAGTTTATTCAACTACGCTTTCTATACGATTTGTTTGCTTTATACCTCGTTCTTTATCTCTTGTGCCCTTTGTCTATTCCTTGACAAAAAGGGGGAGAAATTGTATACCACACCTTGTTTAATATGGGGGAATCCATGTTTGACATAGGGGAGACTTGTGCTTGTTGGAGACTTTGTCTTAAGGGGGAGAATTCTTGTTCTAAGGGGGAGAAAAGAATTCTTATCTTATTTGTGTTAAAGTGTTTAAGGGAGAGCTTTAAATGTGATTTATTCACTTGAGATAATGTATTGTTTGTTAGAGATAAGGGAAGTTTTATTTTGCTTATGTGATAATTTCTCACCATTCTTCTTTGGAAGAAGTTCTCTTGTTGGTTGTTTCTTTTCTCATAGGTACTTTGAAGTTCAAAGAAGGGATTCTTGAAGACTCAAGAAGACTTGAAGATCTTTTAGTCTAGGGATCTCTTTGTAATGTGAGGATGAGAGAATGCTATCAACATTGAGTCTATTGGAGTGATCAATGTATGGTGAGGATGAGGTTTTTCCATGGAATAGCCAAAGGGGGAGATTGTAAGATCATTTATTTGTATTGGCTTGATTCTATTGCAAAACTCTCTATATTTGTATTAGTAGTTGCTTAAGTGTTTCTTGGAAGAAAGGAGCCTCAAAGGTGAAGAAGCAACATCTTGAGCAAATATCGTTTTCAAGGGGAACATCGCTTACTTGGATGCTAAGGTATCAAGATTCTTTTTCCTCTTGCAAGGCGTTAGCGCACACACACACACGCAATTCATACATGTGTGTCCCTACATCGTTGTTCAAACATTTGGTATAACACTTTCACACACATTTAGCATGCACATGCATTTTTCTTATTGTTGACAATCTTGTAGAATTGCATGTTTTCTCACTATCGCTTAGATATGGTATGTTTGTGTTGCATAGTATTTATTTGTTTTTGTTTCTTATGTTTTGGACTTGAACATGATCTTAATAGATTCTTTATTGAGTCCCGGTCATTTCGGTTACTCATTTGTTTAGTTTCGAGTCTAAACGATGTAGCTACGCTACTTTTCATTCTCATTCGTTGAGTTGTGTTCGTCATCATTTTCTGAGATGAATTCTCAACCATTTGTCAAAGTTTCATAGTCTTCATTGTGCATGAGGGAGTCATGGTTCGTAATCTGAAAACGGATTTGAAATCGGAGTTCGGATGCCCGAATACGGCTGAATAACATGAGAGGTGCGCGGGAGGAGCACCATGGCCATCCACGTGTGGAGGCCGTGTGCCACACGGCCTAACACTACAAAAAAAAAGTCTATCAGTGACGAACTATTTCCGACGGCGCTAATTGCCGTCGGAAATAGTACCTTTTCCGACAGCCATTTTAGTGCCGTCGGAAATGAGTAAAAATATGATATCACATTTCCGACAGCAAAATGCCGTCGGAAATAGTCAAAAAGCCGTCAATTTTATTCTCAATTCCGACGGCACTTTTTGTGCCGTCGGAAATAGTATTTGTCCCGTATAACATTACACAAAAAATGTGATTTTTAGGTCAATATTTTAAATGTATCACTATATGTGTTAAATGTATCCAAAATTCACTGTCAACAAAAACTTTAATAATTTTAATAAAATATATATATTTTTTAAATATCTCAATAGTTATATTTAAATAGTATACAAAAAAAATATATATTTAATTACATAGTATACAAACATATCAATACCTTATATATAAATAATATGCAAAACACATCAGATATATGGTTACAGCAAAATGGTAAGGGAAACCCTTGTTGTCATCCAGGTTAAAGGTTCAAGCCACATGAATTTCATGGATTTAGAGTGCCACATGCTGGGTGATGTGGCGATGATGTGGTGCGTGTCAGGGTGACGTGGCGCGTGACACGTGACGAGTGATGTGGCGACTATCAAGTTCAATCATGCTTTTTTTTTTTTTTTTTTTATAATTCGACTATTTCCGACAGCAATAGCGGTAAAGCCGTCGGAAATACAAGTAAATTTGACCACCTTGAATCACTATTACCGACGACACTTTTATCTTTTCCGACGGCCATGGCCGTCGGAAATGATAGTATTTCTGACGACCCGTCAGTGAATAGTTATTTCTGACAAGCGTATTTGTGACGGCCTCTGACGGCTTTTCCCCGTCGGAAAAGGGTATTTCCGACGGGAAATGGTCTTTTCCGACGGCATTTAGCCGTCGGAAAAGACCATTTTTTTTGTAGTGTAACTTTCCCTCTGGTCCCATGTGGCACACGCACCCCACACGGGGACAAGGCTGGTTTGGCTTGTGTTTGTTGGACAAAAATTCCCCTCTTCCCTTTCCATTAAATGTTTTCTCTTCCCTCCATTTCCAACAACTTGAATATCATCAAATCTGAAATTCTGCAGAAATGTTCTTGATTTTGGTTTACTTACTTCGATCATAACTTCTTCATACGCACTCGAAATTGAGTGATTCAAAAGCTAAAATTGTTGGTCTCAACGAGAGCTACAAACTTCAAGCATTTTTAGAGCCATTTGACTTCGTCATTTTTTCACAGTACTCTGTTTTCAGTCCGAGGTCCATTGGTTGTATGTGAAACTTCTTCTCTTGCAATTTCATTTGATCATCTCTATGATTCTTTCTATTTGATTGTTGAAATATGTTGAGAAGTATGTTAGATCATATGCTAGGGTTGTATGATTGATTAGTTAATTGAGTTTAGCTTTGTGATTTCTCTTAAACATATTTTTGCTAGACTTGAGGTTGATTGAAATTGATTCTAGAAATTGATTTTATAATGTGCTTCATATTATCTTCTAGGTTCAATTTCTTGATATAAGAACTAAGACTTTTGTGACATATATTGAGTATCCTAATCTTGTTCTTATTGTTTAGGCATGCTTTGATTTCTAGATAGATTTGTGATTGTGGGTTGATAGTATATTCTAAATTATCATTAAGCATGTTCATAGAGTGTGTTTGATCTACTTACTCTATTTGTGTGTGCTTGCATCATTTGCATCACCTAGATCATTTCCTTGTAATAGGTTGAAGTCTCTTATCAAGATGAGTGAAGCCTTTGACTTGAGCAAGAAGACTTGGCTAGGAAAGGTTTCCGGATTGCCAAGCAAGAAGTCTTAGTTATAATCAAGGTGATTCGGATAACTAAGCAAGAAGTCTAAGCAAGGAGTTTAATACTTCAGATGGTTGAGCTAGGATAGCTTAACTAGGATCTCTTGATCTAGATTGCTAAGCAAGGAAATTGTCCTAGAGGCTTTTTAGTCTTGGATAGGAAGTTGCTCTCTAGAGGTGTGGGATACATCTTGGATAGAGAGTAGGCTAGGTAATTCACTAGGCCTTTGAGAGGTGATTAGGATTTGATAGCTTGAAGTGGATGTCATAGTGTTGATAGCTTTGAGTGTGTAAGTTCTTTTCATATAGTGGATTTACTTTGCCGGTGGTTGTGGATTCAACCCGTGGATGTTTCCTCTTTGAGGTTTTACCACGTAAAAACATTGTGTCTCATTTTCGCTTTATATTTCCTTATCTTCCATATGTTCACTTGTATTGATTCTTTTGTATATTGATGCTTACAAGAATTGATTCATATTATACAACTGCTATATCATTTCAAATATTCATTTCATTCTTATATTCCGCATGTTTTTAATATTGGAAGAATTTGGGACTATACCTATTCAACCCCCCCTCTAGGTATAAAACACTATTACTTTAAGGGAATTTCAAATGCAAAATGCACAAAGAAATCAAACAATCACACACAATGCAAAACACACCAAAAGTGAGCAAGGATCACCTAAGTATATCTAGGAACCTGCTCTGATACCAATTGAAACAAATAACTCGGTGTGTTATAATATTAATCTAGGGGGGTGAATAGATTTTAACAAATTTTACCCAATTTTCGCATTAAGTCAAGTTTACAAAAATGCCCCAAACTAGTCAATATATTATAACAAGTGTAATATGGTGCGGAATTATAAATGACATTTGATATTTACGTGGTAACCCTCACGGGAAAAAACCACGGGCTGGTAAGTGCGCCACACTCGAACCTCGAATCCACTAAATGTGTTAAACGATTACAACATACTCTCGATTTATAATCACACACCTACCTAAATCCCGGTATAAGTGAACCTAGTCCAATTGCTTATGTGATCACCTAATCCCGGTCTATCACACAAGACTTCAATTGCTTGCGATCTAAGCAACCTAATCCCGGAAGCTACACGCAAGACTTACTTCTCAATGAAGAGATTACAACCTATGTAAATATATATAATACTCAATAAATACAATGAGAGCTAGGCAACTCTATAGGCTTATCTAGGATGATTAGATGGCAATAAATGCAAGCCTAGATATCAATAGCTAAATGACATGTCATAAAGCTTAGCAAATCATAGATTAAATAACCTAGATGTTGCTATCAAAATACAACACTCAATCATGTCAACATAACAATCTCTATTTTGTATCTAGAATATATTCTAAGAGCATACAAATAATATAAGAGATTTTTTTGATAAATAAAACACAAAACTTAGATGAGATTAGTGAAGAACATACCAAAGGATGTGTGTTGAGCAAAACTCATTCAAATAAGCAAACTAACTATGCTAGAAAATGCTTAGATGATCTTTGATGCACATGTATGTGGTTTTGAGTGTATAAAAATGAGTTTGATTTGATTTTCTCTCAAATATCTCTCTTTGAAGTTTAGGGTTCTTAGAGTCAGAGAACTTTCCTTTAGAGAATGAGAAAGTTGTATATTTATAGGCATCAAGAATAGGGCATGTGAAAAGACAAGTTTGCCCCTGAAAACGCACGATCAACGGTTTCATTCGGCTGCCAGGCCGTCGATTATGACCGTAGAATTGACCCGAGAGAAACAGGGGAACAACGGCGGTTTCATTTGGTGGTTTTGTAACCACCAATCTAACCGCAGAATCAGACCCGAGATATTAAATGCATCAGGTCTGATCGGCGGTTTCGATTCGGCGGTCAAACCGCCGATCGTAACCGTCGATTCACCAAAAGATGTAAAATCAAGGAGAAGCCAAGGGCATTCTCTGAGAGTGGTCTTCACGCAAAACCAAGCACATTATCGTGCAAGCGCGGACGTTTCCGAATATATTCGGAAAACACAATACAAGACACATAAACACACAACAAGATATACAATCAAAGTGCTAGTGTGAAATGTGACATGTGAAGAGAATGCATACATATGCAATTATGCTAAGTGTGTGTGTGCTTCTAAATCTCTTCAAAGAAAACTAAGCACTAGAGAATATACTTTTGGAGTGCTTGTCACCTTGAGGTCTTGAAAAAGGCCTTTGAGCTTGATCTTCAAACACTTATTCTACCCTAACAATTCAAACCCCAATATGTGGTTTGTCCACGAAATAAGCCAATCAATAATGGGAATCCTTACAAGACATATCATCGCAAGTTAGATGCAGATCGTCATTAGTAATGATGAAGAGACTAAAAGAAAAAATGGTTAACAATCACGGGAAACATATATTGTCATTTCTATACTAAAATGTGTGATCGCTGAAAGATTTTCTGAATGTTAAATTATATGTAAAACCAAACATATACATCGCAAAGCACAAAAGATTATGACAGAGGAAAGTGATCAACAACAATGCAATAACAGTTTTACCTTCCATTTTTTATTGTTCAATGACTGAACAAAACGTTCAATAAATGAAGCTCTTCTTTTGAAAATGATGAGAGATGGTCGTTTGGGTGAAAGTCTAGTGTTCTCCTAGAAGATCTAGTATTTGGTCTCGAAGGTGTGTCAACCTTAGTTTTACAGGTTGATCCTTCTTCCTTTGCAGTGGATTTTACCTACCAACTCTTTAGTATAGTTAAAATCTTGCTTTGTGAGAAAGACTCCATACTAGAGCTGATTATTTCAATGGTTTTGCAATCTCCCTAAGTGATACATGTTGACAAGTAATATCAAAAAATAGTAAACATGGGGGGTTAATTAAAACATGTAGAGTGAAATTTTAAAAAAGTGAGTAAGTAACCATACCATATCATTGCAATGGACATGCTCAGCTCTCATTTCTTTGTTTTGAAGCAATTTCAAAATCTCAAGCTTGAAACTCTCTAATAAGGGTTCAACCATTCTTTTCACCATGTCAGGTACTTCGACTATTTTAAAATAATCGAGTGAAACTCCGATGGAATCGAGATTTTTTGTCATTGTTTCTACCCTTTGTTCCAAACCCCGAATAGACTAGTATGGCTCGTCAACCTCTATGGTGTTGCTATAGTAACCACCTATAACGTCATCATTGTCCACCAACCTATTGAGTGCTTCAATCTTGTTTTTAGTCCAAGCAACCAAGGGAATGTTAAGCCTGTTCACGTACACTTTATTTTGCGAAAAACATCCCCAATAAAAGATCTAAAGAAAAAAAAGGCACCCTTGGAAAAATGTTGTACCTCGGTTTTTGATGCTTCTCACACCATCCATCAAATACTGAAAAGAAAATGTTGCCCATTTCTCGTGTCTGATTAATTTCAGATTTTTCAGTTGGGTGCATAAAAGTATTGAAATAGTAAACAAAGCAAATGAAATCTTGAAATCATCATTTGCGGCCCTCATACTCTATAGTTTTTTTTTTTTTTTTTTTTTTTTTTTTTTTTTTTTTTTTTTTTTTTTTGCAGGGAAGAGAGTGTAATCTTGTCCTTAAAAGTACTACTCTGCAGAAGTGCTTTCTTTCGAATACAAGTTTCGTCAAACTTTTCAGAGTCACAGTTGACTTCATTGATGTCGTCTGCCAAGCCTATCACCTTAGAGAAATCTGACACCCTTATTGGAATCCACTTACCGTGGAACACTACAGATTGTGTGCCAGGTTGGATCATAGTAAGCAACATATTGCATAAAGGACCAAATAACTGAAGACAACTCAAGTTCATTAACACCCAAATCCCATATCCTTCACGCATTCTCTTTGTTCTTCGGTCAAATTGTCCACTACTTCACGAAACTTTACAGGGTTGCACAAAATTTGCTAATAACCTAGGATTTCTTCACTTGAAGACATTGTTTACGGGCTTTAAAAGTATATATGAAGAATTTAGAGATTTTAAAAATCTGAAGGATTCTATGCTTCTGGTTTAGAATGGAGTAATTGGGAAGGAGAGATCGTATACATGCAAGGAAGGTGTTATTAGTATATAGTAATCATGAATCATTAATCATTATGTTTAGGGTGGCTAGCTATTGGATATCTCTTACGTTTTTCCATGCTAATTTTGTAGGCTGGTTGATAATAATTGATATTTAGATGTTAATTTTGTAGGCCGGTTGATAACATTAACGATAACCATTTACTGTAACTAGTGTGAAACTATGATTATTATATTAAACAAACCAACGGCTGAGATCAATCTGAAAGGAGCTTATAATAAAAGTATATTACATAAACGAAATGTTGTTTACATTTTCCAATGAATAAATATAACATGATTTTTTATTTAGGTGTGTACATACGAACTATGCAAGACATTGGTTTAGGGAATAAAATGTTAGGATTATGCTCAATAGCAAGAGTGTAATAATGTAATTAACAATCTTTTTCATATTAATAAAGTGATTTCTGTTTTAAACAAATCTTATAGCATTTATAGTTTAATTATTGTCAAAGTAAATAATCATAAGGTCTAAAGACTATGAGAAAAGAAGAATTGTTCATACATCTGGATATGTATGTGGTAGACACAATTCTTTAGTTAGTCTTGAATATCGTTCACAACTTAAGTTAAAGGTTGGGCACCTTTATCTTGTTAAAGTTGTAGAATTCTTTTGCTAGCATTTGAGTGGGATCAAATGAGATATGATGAGTCTAAAATCATCGGAGTGTCTTTGAGCAAAAGAATCTAGTGCACTGGGTGCATTGAACAGGATCACAATGAAATACTTTATCTATAACCGTCAGTAGATAAAAGTAATTTCATTATCAGGAAAATCGGAGAATCTATCTTAATCCTGAGATAAATGATGGACTTATGGTTGCAGGTGATATCATTTGAGCTATCAATGAGTACGATTATATCGCATAGTCTATCCTCGATAGTTTGGTGATATTCATTTGTTAATCGATAGAGGACTTCATTTATAGATATGGACATCGTGGCTCCATTTATCGAATGTGAGTATAATATCATCATATGGATGTTTTGAGGTAATTGGATATTAAATCTCAATGTTGAGTTTTCAATAGTGTCTATTGAAAACATGGCTTCTGGACAAGTCAAAATATCCAAGTTCAAAACGTGGTCATATGAGTAAATATGGTAACTTGGAGAGTTATAGGCGGTCTATGAACTCTTGGCGATTACTGATATTAATCACGAGGATACACTATCTCCAATATGATTGTCTAGGGTATGAATGAGGAAACATCTTCCTTTTCTGTCTTTATTGAAGAGTTCAATTTTAGCTCTTTAGTGGAATGAGTTAAAATTAATGGATCGGACCTAAGTGAATCATTTGTTGATTGTGATTAGGTTATGTCTATTGAAGCTTAAATTTAGATAGCCCGCCAAGATCCTCAATCCACACGGACTTGCATGGATCACTTGATATATTCTATCGGACCAATTTAGGGTCCATCTAGAATTGCATTTAATATATTAAGAATATAATTTGCACATTATTTATGTAATGGGCTGCTCAATTATATTTATATATTAATGGATGACATGTGGGCTTGTTTCTTTTAGTAAGAATGGGTCTAGTTCACATGTGGGCTTTTTATTTAAAGTCATATGGATTAAATGAAATAAGAAAAATAATATTTGGCCCAATATATTATATGGGGCGGCAAGGTGTCTTAATAGCCTTAAATATTATTTTGTTTTCATTGTTTAATTAAATAAGAATTAATTAATTTATTAATTAATTGTTTAATTAAGAAACAAATCTTTTCTGATTAGGAAATATGATTCCTATTGGTATACTATTGGTAGTAGTGTACTTAAATTAAAAGACTTGTTTGATAAGGAAATAAATAATTAATTTTATTTATTTAATCAAATAAGAAGTCTTTTTATTTTAGTCAAATAAGGAATAAAAGATTTATGAGTTGGATTAGGGTTTGAACTCTTAGAAAGTGAATTAGGGTGCAACTAAAACTCCTATATTTTTGGAGTGAAAATTGCGGAAACCCTAGTCCTTTTTGGTGAAAGAATTCGGCCACCCTTAAAAGAAAAAGAAGAGAATTTCGGCCATAAGGGTTTTTGGTGCAGAAATTTTATTTTTTCTTCTTCTTCTCAACTCATAGATAGAGAGATTTTATTCTACTAAAAACAAAAGGAACATAGATTATTCTTTGATGGTATATTGTTTGCTTATTCATCAATAAGCTTGTGTATACTACATCGATCTAGGTTCACGCGAGTTTCGATCATAAGATTGAGAACTCAAAAGTGACCGGAATAATCTTAGGTTTCTTTAGATTGTTTTTGGGACTAACGAATCAAGAAAAGTTTGTTATATCTGATCTCAGGTTTGCAATTCAAAGAAAGGGAGACCACGCTCCTAGGTGATCCACGTTCGTGCTAGGATTGAAGATCTTGCGGATTACCATCGACGTAAGTCAATCAGATCACGCGACAAGAGGTATTAATCTTTTGTTATTTATTATATATCTTTAATTAATCAAAAGGGTTTAAGGTTCAGAAAAAAGGAAAAAATTTTAAAAGCTACTAAACCTATTTTTTTAGTCTCGCTTCCGCTGCGGGTATATTTTTCCCTACAATTGGTATCAGAGTCTAGGTTAAACCCTTTTAATTAATTAACGTATATATACGTGGATCGATTTCTTTTTATTGTGATTATGCATGTTTTAGAAAGAGATGACACTCTAGGTATTCGCATATATAATTGCATGTGATGTATGGATTTATATATGTTTTATGTGGATTGTTATTGCTCGATTTTGGTCCTAGATTTTCTATGTAATTTTGATTTCGGAATTGTAACAAGAAGGGTGGTCTATCATCGCCATAATTCCTTCTTGGTAGTTGCTATAATTTTTTTGATGTATTTAAAATTGCTGCAGTTTTTTTTTAATGTATTAAAAATTTAGTGCAGTATTTTTTTTACTGTTGTGATTAAAAAAAAAAAATTTCTGCAGTATTTTTATTTTTGTTTAAATTAAATTGTAACACATTCTACATTGAAGAATCGAAGACGTGAAGCAACTGGAACCGAGAACGAGCACCGTGCGCACCCTAGGAGTGGATTGGGCTGCGCATGGCAAGCCCAAAGCTTGGTGGGCTGCGCACGGCAGCCTTGCAAAGCCTAATGGGCTGCGCATGGCAGCCCCTTATGTGGGGTTGTGGGCCGTGCAATCCCAAGGGTGGAGGCTGAAGGATGAGCGTATGGTTGATGGGCCACTTGAAGATCTTGTATTCCAAATTCATTGTAATTTACTTGTTTTTCTAGGATGGGCCAAAATTGTTGCTATTTATTTTATGCTTAAATATTACAATATTTGTTATTGTATGATAACATGTCATATAGAATAGGAGTGCCACTCATATATCTCTTTTGGTATGAACATGCATTGAATGATTTAGGTATCTAAATTGGCATCTAGATAACTTGGTAAATCATTCTATGGGATTTAATCACACGCCTTAAATAATTGAGTGGGAGAAGGTGTTTTTGTAACACCTATGGCCTCCAAGGTTAGTTGAGCTTAATTATTTATTGGTAATCCCCCCCAAGGGGCGTCCATGAATGGAATTTAGCAATATACTTCCTTACAAGGATAGACTAGACAATGGACTCAAACGAGATCTACTCCCAAAGGAGGGATTTTCGTGAGAGAAAATTGAGGGTCGATATCTTGGTAACACACTCATTGTAATTTTATTGATATCCTCCCAAGAGTTCTTGTCAGTAAAATTGCAAGGCTAAAATTGAAAACGCTGGTTGTTATGTTAACAATTAGGTGGGACCTAGTCTAACTAGTAAATGGTGCGAACTCCCAAAGGAGGCGTAACATTTATGGGTGTTAGATCACCGTTGAATTTTTATGATTGAGTTATTCATCTAATTCAAGATAAATATTTAAATTGCTTTATCATGATTATTTACTTATATATGTTTTGTTTTTATTCAGAAATCATGACCCCATCACTTATGAACATCCTGAAAGATAACACCTTAATTGGAGATAATTATGTAACGTGGAAAAGGAAAATTGGGTTGTTGCTGCAAAGTGAAAAACATAAGTTTGTTCTAACTACTCCTAAACCACCTGCTCCTAATATTGAATCAAGCATAATGCAAAGAGATGAGTATGAGCAGTGGAAGACTTCAGATGATATGGCCAAATGTTATATCATGGCCACTATCTCCGACGTGTTGTAACAACAGCATGAAGGAATGGAGTCTGCTGCTGATATAATGATGTCTCTAGAGGAGATGTTTGCTATGAAGTCCAGGACGACTAAGAGAGAGGCAGTGACTGCTTTTATGAATCTTAGGATGAAACCTGGACAGGCTGTGAAGGATCACATGATGAAAGTCATAGCACATCTCAACATTGCTGAACTGCATGGCGCTGAGATAGATGGTGAGACAAAAATTGATATGGTTGTCAATTCATTGTCAGATTCCTTTGATCAGTTCAAATTGGACTACACTTTGAACA
The DNA here is from genome assembly GCA_954870605.1 of Acer campestre. Taxonomy (NCBI): domain Eukaryota; kingdom Viridiplantae; phylum Streptophyta; class Magnoliopsida; order Sapindales; family Sapindaceae; genus Acer; species Acer campestre. The sequence continues at coordinate 10,015,304 of OX940807.1, forward strand.
AGAAGGAATACACCTTACAGAGCCTGATGCAAGATGTTCAAAGTGCTGAAAAGATCCTTGTGAAAGGCAAAGGTCAAGAGATTCATATGGTTGGTAAAATCGCTACTGTTAAGGCCCGTCAAAAGGTCAAGAAACAACAGAAGAAAAAGCAACTTGGGCCTACCAAGAAGGAGACCAAGAAAGTAACCAAGATCAAAGGGAAATGCTTCCTTTGTGGTGAAAAGGGACATTGGAAGAGAAATTGCCCAAAGTCTCAGAACAAGAAGGAAGAAGGTAATTTGAATTATCTTGAAACATGTTTTTTGGTTGATTCTACAGATTCTTGGATCATAGACTCAGGATCCACTAATCATGTTTGTTATTCCTTGCAGGGGTTCCAAGAAAGGAGAAGGCTGAATGAAAATGAGATCAATTTACGCTTGGGCAACGGAACGTTAGTGTCTGCAAGTGCAGTGGGAGATATTAGAGTTTGTTTGGATTCTAGAAGGCATTTAGATTTAATAGACGTTTATTATGTACCTCAATTCAAGAGGAATTTAATTTCAGTTTCTTGTTTGAATAAATTTGGATATTCGGTTACTTTTAATAAAGTTTTTTATTATTAGTAAGAATGACAAAGTTATTTGCAAGGGTACATTGGAAAACGGTCTATACTTTTTGCATAGAAATATCTCTCACTCGTTAGACACAGAAATAACGGAACCTGATCATAAAAGAGTTAAATTATCAAAAGATGAAACCTATCTATGGCATTTACGCCTAGGTCATATTAACCTTAATAGGATTAAAAGATTGGTAAGTGACGGACCTTTGAGTGACTTAAAGGTTGATGATCTACCAACTTGTGAATCTTGTTTGGAAGGTAAAATGACCAAAAGGACGTTCTCTGCCAAAGGTGCCAGAGCTACTGAATGTTTAGGATTGATACACACTGATGTATGTGGACCTATGAGCATTCAAGCTAGAGGTGGATATGAGTACTTCATCACTTTCACAGATGATTACTCAAGATTTGGCTATGTGTATCTCATGCGACATAAGTCGGATGCTTTTGGCATGTTCAAAGCATTTAAAGCTGAAGTAGAAAATCAGCTTGAGAAACACATAAAAATCTTGAGATCTGATCGTGGTGGAGAATATCTATCTGGTGAGTTTCAGCAATATCTTATTGATAATGGGATAGTTTCTCAGTTTTCTGCACCAGGTACACCTCAACAAAATGGGGTAGCAGAAAGGAGAAATAGAACTCTTTTGGATATGGTTAGGTCTATGTTGAGTTATTCAACACTTCCTATTTCTTTTTGGGGATATACTTTACAAACTGCTATATACATTCGAAACGATGTACCATCTAAGTCTGTTCCTAAAACACCGCATGAGTTGTGGACTGGGCGCAAGCCTAGTTTACAACACTTAAGGATATTTGGTTGTCCTGCGTATGTGTTAAAAGGAAAGACAGAAAAGATGGAGTCCCGTTCAGAAACATGTATATTTGTAGGGTATCCAAAAGAAACTAAAGGATATTATTTTTATAGTCCTTCAGATCTTAAAGTATTTGTTTCGACAAATGCTAAATTTCTGGAAAAGGACTATATGAATGATTTTGTGCCTAGAAGTAGAATTGTCCTAAATGACATGTCAGGAGATACAATTCCACGAGAGGTTACACAACCAAACCCAATTGTAAGTTCCGATCCAACACAAGGTCAACAACCTACCATTCCTCGTCGTAGTGGGAGGGTTAGAACACAACCCGAAAGATACATCGGTCTGGGAGAATCAGTGGAGAATCTCTCGGACGACGATGATCCCTATACGTACAAGGAAGCTATGGAGGATGTTGATAGTCGCCATTGGCAAAAGGCAATGCAATCTAAGATTGAATCTATGTTCAATAACAAAGTCTGGTCCCTTGTAGATTTGCCTAAAGGGATAAAACCCATTGGGTGCAAGTGGGTATACAAGAGGAAAAGAGGTATGGATGGAAAGGTGGAAACCTTTAAAGCTAGATTGGTAGCTAAAGGGTGTACACAGAAAGAAGGTATCGATTATGAGGAAACCTTCTCTCCTGTGGCCATGCTTAAATCCATTAGGATACTCTTATCCATTGTAGCATCTTTAGATCTAGAGATTTGGCAAATGGACGTCAAGACAGCTTTCCTTAATGGAAGTCTTGACGAGAGCATCTACATGATGCAACCAGAGGGATTCATTGAAAAGGGCCAAATGGAAAAGGTATGCAAATTGCAGAAATCCATATATGGATTAAAGCAAGCATCCAGATCCTGGAACATAAGGTTCGATCAAGCTGTCAAAGGTTTTGGATTTATTCAGAATCTTGACGAACCTTGTGTATACAAAAGGATTAAGGGCGACAAGTTGGTTTTCCTGATTCTTTATGTTGATGATATACTACTCATCGGAAACGATGTAGGTGTATTGACATCAGTAAAAGATTGGTTAGCAAAACAATTTGATATGAAGGACTTAGGAAAAGCAAGTTTTATTCTAGGTATCCAAGTTATAAGGGATAGAAAGAATAGAACGATTGCATTATCCCAAGCTTCATACATAGACAAGATCTTGTCTAGGTTTTCCATGCAGGATTCCAAGAAAGGTATGTTACCTTTCAGACATGGAATCAAGCTTTCTAAGGAACAAGTTCCTAAGAATGAGCATGAAGAGCAATTCATGAGTAGAGTTCCATATGCCTCGGCAGTTGGAAGTCTCATTTATGCAATGCTCTGTACTAGACCAGATATTTGTTTTGCTGTTGGCATAGTTAGCAGGTTTCAATCGAAACCTAGTCCTGATCACTGGACGGCAGTCAAGCATATTTTCAAGTATCTTAAAAGAACGAGAGATAATATGCTTGTATGCTCTGGAGGGGATTTAATTCCCGTTGGGTATACAGATTCTGATTTTCATTCAGATTTTGACTCTAGAAAATCCACATCAGAGGCTGTGTTTACTATTGGAGGAGGAGCAGTTATATGGAGGAGTATCAAGCAATCTTGTATTGCTGATTCCACCATGGAAGCTGAGTATGTTGCTGCATGCGAGGCTGCCAAAGAGGCTGTTTGGCTCCGCCAATTCTTGATTGACTTGGAAGTGGTTCCTAGTGCGAATAAGCAGATCACTATCTACTGTGACAACAGTGGAGCAGTGGCTAATTCGAAAGAACCAAGAAGTCACAAGAGAGGTAAACACATTGAAAGAAAATATCATCTTTTAAAGGAGATTGTTCAAAGAGGTGACGTGACGATTACCAAAATCGCGTCAGCAGAAAATCTAGCAGATCCCTTCACAAAGGCTCTACCTCAGAAGAGTTTCGATGGGCACCTAGAGAATATGGGCTTGAGAGATATGACACATTTGCTATAGCGCAAGTGGGAGATTGTTAGGATTATGCTCAATAGCAAGAGTGTAATAATGTAATTAACAATCTTTTTCATATTAATAAAGTGATTTCTGTTTTAAACAAATCTTATAGCATTTATAGTTTAATAATTGTCAAAGTAAATAATCATAAGGTCTAAAGACTATGAGAAAAGAAGAATTGTTCATACATCTGGATATGTATGTGGTAGACACAATTCTTTAGTTAGTCTTGAATATCGTTCACAACTTAAGTTAAAGGTTGGGCACCTTTATCTTGTTAAAGTTGTAGAATTCTTTTGCTAGCATTTGAGTGGGATCAAATGAGATATGATGAGTCTAAAATCATCGGAGTGTCTTCGAGCAAAAGAATCTAGTGCACTGGGTGCATTGAACAGGATCACAATGAAATACTTTATCTATAACCGTCAGTAGATAAAAGTAATTTCATTATCAGGAAAATCGGAGAATCTATCTTAATCCTGAGATAAATGATGGACTTATGGTTGCAGGTGATATCATTTGAGCTATCAATGAGTACGATTATATCGCATAGTCTATCCTCGATAGTTTGGTGATATTCATTTGTTCATCGATAGAGGACTTCATTTATAGATATGGACATCGTGGCTCCATTTATCGAATGTGAGTATAATATCATCATATGGATGTTTTGAGGTAATTGGATATTAAATCTCAATGTTGAGTTTTCAATAGTGTCTTTTGAAAACATGGCTTCTGGACAAGTCAAAATATCCAAGTTCAAAACGTGGTCATATGAGTAAATATGGTAACTTGGAGAGTTATAGGCGGTCTATGAACTCTTGGCGATTACTGATATTAATCACGAGGATACACTATCTCCAATATGATTGTCTAGGGTATGAATGAGGAAACATCTTCCTTTTCTGTCTTTATTGAAGAGTTCAATTTTAGCTCTTTAGTGGAATGAGTTAAAATTAATGGATCGGACCTAAGTGAATCATTTGTTGATTGTGATTAGGTTATGTCTATTGAAGCTTAAATTTAGATAGCCCGCCAAGATCCTCAATCCACACGGATTTGCATGGATCACTTGATATATTCTATCGGACCAATTTAGGGTCCATCTAGAATTGCATTTAATATATTAAGAATATAATTTGCACATTATTTATGTAATGGGCTGCTCAATTATATTTATATATTAATGGATGACATGTGGGCTTGTTTCTTTTAGTAAGAATGGGTCTAGTTCACATGTGGGCTTTTTATTTAAAGTCATATGGATTAAATGAAATAAGAAAAATAATATTTGGCCCAATATATTATATGGGGCGGCAAGGTGTCTTAATAGCCTTAAATATTATTTTGTTTTCATTGTTTAATTAAATAAGAATTAATTAATTTATTAATTAATTGTTTAATTAAGAAACAAATCTTTTCTGATTAGGAAATATGATTCCTATTGGTATACTATTGGTAGTAGTGTACTTAAATTAAAAGACTTGTTTGATAAGGAAATAAATAATTAATTTTATTTATTTAATCAAATAAGAAGTCTTTTTATTTTAGTCAAATAAGGAATAAAAGATTTATGAGTTGGATTAGGGTTTGAACTCTTAGAAAGTGAATTAGGGTGCAACTAAAACTCCTATATTTTTGGAGTGAAAATTGCGGAAACCCTAGTCCTTTTTGGTGAAAGAATTCGGCCACCCTTAAAAGAAAAAGAAGAGAATTTCGGCCATAAGGGTTTTTGGTGCAGAAATTTTATTTTTTCTTCTTCTTCTCAACTCATAGATAGAGAGATTTTATTCTACTAAAAACAAAAGGAACATAGATTATTCTTTGATGGTATATTGTTTGCTTATTCATCAATAAGCTTGTGTATACTACATCGATCTAGGTTCACGCGAGTTTCGATCATAAGATTGAGAACTCAAAAGTGACCGGAATAATCTTAGGTTTCTTTAGATTGTTTTTGGGACTAACGAATCAAGAAAAGTTTGTTATATCCGATCTCAGGTTTGCAATTCAAAGAAAGGGAGACCACGCTCCTAGGTGATCCACGTTCGTGCTAGGATTGAAGATCTTGCGGATTACCATCGACGTAAGTCAATCGGATCACGCGACAAGAGGTATTAATCTTTTGTTATTTATTATATATCTTTAATTAATCAAAAGGGTTTAAGGTTTATAAAAAAGGAAAAAATTTTAAAAGCTACTAAACCTATTTTTTTAGTCTCGCTTCCGTTGCGGGTATATTTTTCCCTACATAAAATATGTGAAGAGTTTAGGGCTTCCCAAAAATATAATGATGTAGCATCTGGTTTAGATTTTGTTTTATTTATATTTTAAAAAGAGTGGCCAATTGGGATTAAAGGCTTATTCACACCTCTTACGTTCTTCAATAAAAATTTAGTTTGCTGGTTGATATTTAATTTTTCAATAAGATAGATTGTACTTATTGATACTCCACTAATTAGGTGGGATCTCTTAACTTCAAACTCTTCATATTCAACTTTTTAAAACATTTTCTTTCTATTGGTTGTTTTAGTTGACATGGGTTAGTCCGAATTTAAAACAAAGCCATATGTAACGCATGAACCACTTGAAATTTATTATTAAAACAATTTCCAATGTAAAGCTGAAATATAATTTCATTTTTTACCCTTATTTTTAACATCAAAACACATTAAGCATCTCTCTATCTTCGATTCACGATTTGAAACCCTAAATACAACTCTTTTCATCATGCCAATGTTGTTCCTTTCACTAAACATTGTTCATCACACAGCTATTCTTTTATTCACAAGAGGCTTATGTGATAAAATTGACATACCTAAGAGGTTTGTGAAAATCACACGGTGTGATCTTTGTAAATGTTTATATTTTTGTTTTTTTTTTTTTTTAGGTTTTTGCAAGCTTTTGTAATGAAAAGTTTGAAGATGTTTTGATTGGTTTCGTAATCTCTACATGTGTTTGTTGAAGGGTTTATGATCGATCATTTATTGTATATGTTTTTGATCCCCATTCCTCCAATCATTTGCTTGTTTCTTGAGTCTTTTAGAGTTTTAATTTGTGTGTTTGAGCATTTTCAGGTTGTTGAATCCAAGTGATGTATTTGAAGTATTTCAAAGGAAAAGAGCAATTTTAGATGATTCAAGGGACTTTTATGCAATTTGCCATCAGCCACCATGAAAAACGCTATGAATTTCAGCAACGGCACCCAAAGCGCTTTCAAGATCAGTGAAGACCGCTTCCGGACCGCTGCGTCTTTGGCAACGGTAGCCCGTCAGTGCAGATGATCCATATTGCGGGCCCCATAACTCTCAGCTCCGATTGAACTGTGTGTCCTAAAACCTATGGATTCAAAGCCCCAGAAATCTAGTTTCCAACCCAATTTACGGCTTGTCAATCCGAATTTATTTTCTAGAAGAAATTATGCCCGTTTTAGTGCCCGAAGGTCAAATCAATCAGTTATTAAATCCGCAAACACTTTCGGGATTTGTTTCGCAAGTTGTCGGAACGGGAAATATTACCTTCTTGGACATGTGTGGGAGTCTTGGAAAGCAATTAGACATCTAATCCTTATCTTCCTTCAATAAGTAATCAATTTGGATGGATTAGGAAAGAAATAGAATCCCAAAAAGGTAGAGTTCTAAAGGGGAGTTGATTTCCTTGTTATTTAAGGGCTTGGCTTAGCATCTACACCTATTTAAGCCCCTTTGAACCCTAATTTCGAGAGAGCTATAGGGAGCCATCAAGAGAGACACACAAGGGGAGGTCCCAAGCCACCAAAGGGGCCGTCCCCCATCACCATCATCCATCTTTACACATCGGGGGTTTGCAAGACGAAGAAGACTCATCATTGAAGATTTGAAGAATTCATTGAAGGCCTCAATGGATTTTATCTTTTCTATCTCTTGTCTTTTTATTTCATCTATGTGTAACTAAATCCATACTAGGAATTCAATGTGAACCTCTATGAATACTCTTTGTTAGAATTGACTATATTTTCGTAATTCAAGTTTCGATTTATTCAATTTGTGATTTCTTCTTATCTATGCATGGTTAGTGCTGGTCTTGAATCTAGGGTTTTATATGTTAAGGTTGAGATACGTGTGGGTTTCACCATTCTCAACCAATATGCAATTGAATGAATGGAATTTATCGTAGCAGGATATCGCACGTTATTTTCGATTCTCTTGTTCTTGTGCTTAATGGATTCTCAATCATAGTTTACATGCAGGTTTTGCTAATGACTGTGATTGAGAATACTTGATTGTGTGCTTTGTGGGTTTTAAGTTATAGTTTACATGTAGGTTTTGCTAATGACTCAACTGAGAACGCTTGGTGTATGGTTGATGTATTTTATGCTATAGTTTACATGCAGGTTTTGCTAATGACTGTAGTAGAGAGTACTTGATTTATTCCAGGACCACATCACACTAATTATACATAATTTAAGAACGAACCCTTAACTTGATTAACATTCTTTGTGAAAGTCAATTTGAAGCATTGAGTAAACGTAGTTGGGGATCATTGATGACCTAGTCCTCTCACCTCTTGATCACATTCACATATTCTTGTTAACTGCTTTCTTAGTTTAATCTAGTTTTAATCTCAAATCAATCAATCAATCTCAAATCTCTTGGTTAATGTTAATTGTTTATCTTTAATTAGAATTAGTTTTAATCGATAAATCACTTTTCCTCGTGGGAACGATCCCTACTTGTCGCTGTACTTATCTCACGATTCGTGCACTTGCGAGTTAGGTTTTTATAACACGATTTTACACATCAGTTTATTGTGATAATTCGTGTTTGAAAAATGTTTTTTCACACACTGAACATGAAAAATATGTATGTCTTATTCATTATAGAATCCATATTCGAAAAGCATTTATTAATGTTACTTCTTCTTTGATCCACTATGTGTTTGATGAATGCTTTATAGTAATAGTACCTGTTTATTCAATGGTCAATGTTTGATATGATTGCAATGGTTCAATACGAATATGATTACCTTCGGCATGTAAGTTTTGAAAATGAAACCAGATTGGCTTGAACATATTTTGATGGATAATTTTTGCTCTTCGAAGAGAATTTATTTGTTGTTTATTCTTTGATCTGCAATGTGTTTGATGAATGACCAATGTTAGATTTGAATGCAACGGTTTAATATGAACATGATTACCTTCTGGATGCAAGTTTTGAAATGTACAAATATGCTTGCTTGAACATGTTTCGATGGATAATCTTTGCTCCCCAGATATATATTTTATTGTCATTTATTCTTGTATGATGATAATTGTTGTTTGGTATTGGTTAGAATTGTCATTTACTGTTTTCTAATTATAACATATCGATATTGTACATGAATTGTGATTTAGTAACTAATTGTTGACATTTCAGTAAATATATGTTCTTTATAAGGCATTAATCATAATTTCAGCACACCGTTGGTGGGATAAGTTATATGCATATGTTAGAATCCATATTAACTATGTTTTGTGGTAACAATTTTATTCAATGTATCAATTGTAGTAACATTCCATATTAGAATTACATAATTGCATTGCTAAATGCATGACAACCATTTCAATAACAGATTCAATTAGAATTCATAATTTATATCTTCTATGTTGAATAATTATTTATATAAACACTACTAAAAAGGTGTAATCATATTATATAAAGTATTGGTATATGAAATATTTGTATTCATAAATGCATGACAACTTTTTCTATAAAAATTTCAATTACAAATTGTATTAAACCTTCGTGAAATTGAATATTTTATTTATATAATCACAATTTAATATGTGTAATCACATGTAAAACGTATTCGATATATAATATTTGCATTGATAAATGCATGACAAGAGTTTTTGTATCAAATACAATAAGAATCCATATTTTAAAGACTTTTGATATACGAATATTTGTATTGATAAATACATGACAACATATTCTAAAAATATCAATTAGAATACAATTTGCATATATTATGTGTTTAAAAATATTACTACAATTACAACTTAAGAAGTATAATTACATCTAATAGAGTCGATATAAACACTTTCAATCGGAATCTATATTACATATCTTGTGTGATTGACTATTTATTTGGATAATCACTCAATAAATAGTATAATAATAAACAGTAATGATGGGCTTTGGGTCTTGGGGTTCTTGGGCTTGTCTCTTAACAAGCTAAAGCCCTTTGAGGCTTGGGCTAGTTATTGGAATACAATTTATATATATTCTGTGTTTGAATATATATTATTACAATTACAACTTTAGAAGTATAATTACACCTGAAAGAGTCGATATAAACAGTTTTAATAAGAATTTATATTATATATTTATTTGTATAATCACTCAGTAGAGAGTATAATCATAAACAGTAACGATGGGTTTTGGGTCTTGTGGTTTTTCAGCTTGTCTCTTGACGAGCTAGAGCCTTTTGATGCTTGGGCTAGTCATTAGAATACATTATATATATATATATTATGTGTTTGAAAATATATTATTACAATTACAACATTGTTGACGGTGGATTTTGGCAATTGACCGGTTAACGATTTCTGGTTTGCAAGTATAATTCAGACGTATAATAAAGCAAGAGAAAACAGAAAACAAACAAATATAGCGTGGTAAAACTCCGGCGATCGGAGAAACATCCACAGGTGATTGCCTAAGCAACCTAGCCAAATTCACTATAATGATCTTTATAATTACACACTCTGCTCTTCTCTCTCTAATTCACGCCGCCCCTCTGCTTATGCTTTGCAGGGGTATTTATACATGATTCCCTTAGGGTTTTGTACGTGATACACAAGTTAAGGAGTGTTGAATTTACTTTGTGACTCTTTCCTTTATCGTTATGGATTCCGAATCTGTTTTGGACTCTAGAGAGCTGTCAAGGAAATCTCTCTGATTCCTTATAGGACTCTGCTTCCCAGTAGTTGATTTGCAGATTTGTAGACGATTCATGTCAATTGTATTGGTGTACAGGTGGCAAATAGATCTCACAAGGCGTTTCCTTCCTTTGTGCCGAGTAAGTGTAGTCGGGCATTCCCTGTACTCGGAATACTTGACACCATTCGCCATTCGTTGCTATATCTCCTGACTCGACCTGAGGTAATCCCTCCCTTTTGATCAGTCTCCTCGCTCATGGGTTGCTCGTGTCCATGCTGATCTGATGACATGTCATCTGTGGCGAATTTTACCCACAACAAACGTAATAAGTATAATTACATTTGAAAGAGTCGATATAAACAGTTTCAATTAGAATCCATATTAGATATCTTATGTGATTGACTATTTATTTATATAATCACTAAATAAACAGTATAATCGTAAACAGTAACGATGAGCATTGGGTCTTAGGGTTTTGGGGCTTGTCTCTTGACGAGCTAGAGCCCTTTAATGCTTGGGCTAGTCATTAGAATACATTATATATATATATATATTCTGTGTTTGAAAATATATTATTACAATTACAACTTAATAAATATAATTACATCTGAAAGAGTCGATATAAACAGTTTCAATTAGAATTCATATTACACATCTTATGTGATTGACTATTTATTTATATAATCACTAAATAAACAGTAACCATGGGCTTTAGTTCTTGGGTTTGTCTCTTGACGAGCTATAGCCCTTTGAGACATGGGCTAGTCCGACTTTAATAAGGTTTTTTTTTTTTTTTTTTTTTTTTTGTAACTTAAAATAGTATTTGTGATCGTACATACTTTAATACAATCACAAAGTAATTATGTACATATCACTCGTTGTATAATGTGGAACAGTTTTATTGAAAAACTGTAATGCGAATCCCACATCGAAAATAAAAAGGGATTAAAATGGTTTATAAGTAGTAAAATAATGTCTAGACATTGAACAATAGGCCTCCCAATTGGGCCTAGCATATAAATCTATTGAAGTAACGATGAGCTTTGGGTCTTGGGGTTCTTGAGCTTGTCTCTTGATGAGCTAGTTTGAAGCCTAGGCTAGTTTGACTTTTAATAAAGTTTTTTTAAACTTAAAATAGTTGTAAACTGCCAAAATTGACAGAGGACCAAAGAAGAATTTTCTACCCCGATACAAGGAGAAGATGGGAATCCAGATACCATCTGGCTACCCTAAGAAGGGAGGGATCCCGATTGATCCGGATACATACCCCCTCTAGAGGGATCTAGCCCATCAATTCCCTAGCTTCTCATGAACCCCGCAGTATCCCGATGCACAGTCAACACGCTGCATCTCGACATGGAGTTCCACTCGATGCCCCGATACGGAGCTCCACCAAGCATCCCACTACTACCTCATCCAGACATCCCGCTATTGCATCAGCTGGATACTCGCTGCAGCCGCAGTTGGTATCCTGATCCTCAGATGACAGCGGGATACTCAGGAATGCATAACACCTTCTAGAATTAGCTCATTAGACAGTAAGATACCAGACAAAGAATTTACCAAAGAACAAGACTCATACACTTAGAAGACCGGGGTAAAGCTCTATACTGGAATGCCATCGTTTAGTCAAGCAAAAGAAGTAGACTTCTTCCCGCCAACTAAGAGTTCCATTTGAACAAGGGGTCAACTCTATTGGAATCCTACTAGGAAGGAATGACTTAATTCTGATAATTAAAACTCCTACGAGATTGTCTCCTCCTAGGAAGGAGAGACTTGATTTTAACGATTAAAGCTCCTACGAGATTTTCTCTTATGAAGAAGGAAAGTCCTGTAATCACCAAACCCTGCACCGAAATCATAGGAGTGCATGGCAAGCAACGAGACCTATATATACAACATGATACACACCATAAATTATTATTTTTTTGGGGTGGGGGGATTATCTCCTAAAACCCTAACCTACAATTCTACTTATCGACATGTACAAGTTCGCTATCACCATCTCCATCGCCTACCAAAACTCAACATTTTACCCTAACCTAGAGAACACAATTCTTGTATTCATAATATAAAGTTAGTGTCAATAAAGATCTTATCTATTTCACTTTACTTTCTACATTTAAATCTCACTTGTTTTGTTAGGAACATTGTTGGTATCAAACTACATGATACCCCCTTGACAAGGATCGATCCCAATCTTGGTCCCTCAAAGTTGTTATTTGGAGATTCACCCCAGTGACGATTTTTCGGTAACAATAGTATTTGTGATCGTACGTAAACATTTTAATACAATCACAATGTAATTATGTAAATATTACTCGTTGTAGAGGGTGGAATAGTTTTATTAAAACACTGTGTAATGTGAATCCCACATCGAAAAATAAAAAGGGATTAAAATGGTTTATAAGTAGTAAAGTAATGCCTAGACATTGAACAATAGGCATCCCAACTAGGCCTAGCATATAAACCTATTGAAGTAACGATGGGCTTTAAGTCTTGGAGTTCATGGGCTTGTCTCTTGACAAGCTAGAGCCTTTTGAGGCTTGGGCTAGTCTTACTTTAATAAGGTTTTTTAAATTGTTTTTGTTTTTGTTTTTTTTTTAAGGGAGATGTATGTTGGATTTATAAAAAGCACAATAAGAAATGAAGTTTCTAGATTACAATTTTGTTTTTTTTTTTTCCATATATACTACTATTATTGATATGAATGATGTACGTACAATGGGCATGTATTCCTGGTGTGGGATTATTGTCAATTATTTCATTAAAAAAAAAAAAAAAAAAACCTCTCTTACTAGACAAAAAAATTAAATATATCAAACTTGGACACTAGGACAAAGGGGTTATAAACCTATACTCAAAGCTCTATCAATCCTTTTACTTTGTTGGACATTAGATTCACCACCCCTATTATATTTTTAACTATTCACCTGTATCGACTGTTATCACACATCTCAAATGATGTTTACCTGTATCTAATGTAATCACACATTTTAAATGATGTTTACTCATATCGAGTGTTATCACACAGTACAAATGCAAATCGAATAACGGGAACAGACTTAATTTTAAAAATAAATAATTGTTGTTTAAATTTGAAACGCATTTATTGTTTTTATCAACTGCATTGATTGTTTTTTAAGTTTGAAAAGAAATGATTGTTTTACCAAGGGAACAGTTAATTAAGCTAAAATTTAAATTTTCTTAGATTAAATGGTAACTTGCTCAACAAGTTTATAGGTAAACAACAGGTTGCGGTGTTTAGTACATCGTTGTTCCATAGACTACCTTATATATTATATATATATATATATGATTTATTTTAAAGTTTATTCAGGGAAGATTGTTTTTAATACCATTTCATACTATTCATTCACTCTATAAGAATTTATTTTATTACAAATAACTATTAAATATATAGAAATTGTACAATATCCATATTTTCAAAAACAAAATTGGGGCGGGGAGGGGTTGGGGCCATCTTCCCCCCACTCTAGAAATTCTATGCCCCGAACCAAGTCTTCAATAGTCATGGTTAGGGTAAAGTAATTTTTTTCGAGGTGGGTTGGGATTTGTTGTCCCTATCCTGAACCTGCCCCATTGACATCCTTAGTCTTTAGTTACTATTAAAGTCATGTTTGGAGGTTGTACATTAAGTGCATATTAGTGTTTGTTGTGTTTGGATTACAAACCAAACACATCCTTAATATATACATTAACAAAAAATTAAATAAAAGAAGGAGAAATAAATTTGTTATTGGTCCACGTGTACTATGATTGTGATGTGTATTAACCCGAGCTTGATTCATCATGTGTCAGCTATGGATCAACTAAAAATAAAGAGAAAATGAACAAAACTCGATAAGATCCTTATAGTATTGTAAATTTATATTTTTAACCCACTCGATAAGATCCTTTTTGTTAACAAATCTGGGTGTTGGGCCTATTGGTCTCGGACATAGGTATCTTCTCCTATGTCTTATTCATTCACCTCCAATTCCCTTTCCCAACCTTCTGTGCTTGGTCGAGGGAGATGTGCTACTGAGACGGATATTGGATATATTTGTGTGGTGGCAATGGTGAGTTTGGAGAGAGCATCTGTCTTTTCATTTTCTTCTCGAGGAATTTGAGTGATTTCAAAATTCTTGAAGCATTGCAGCATTCTTTTGACGATCGCCAAATACGCTACCATGGTATCTTCTTTGGTCTGGTATTCGCAGTTGACCTGGTTTGCCACTATTTGCGAATCACTGAATATAGGGATCTCGTCGGCCCCAAAGCTGTCAATATTCTCAGTTCAGTGAGTAGAGCCTCATACTCCGCCTAATTATTGGTAGCCTTAAAGTCGAAGCATTAAACACATTCGACTGCATCTTCTTTAGGAGTGGTGATTATAATTCATGCTCCACTCCTATGGATATTTGAGGATCCATCCATATGTAGTGTCCATTTAAATCCTTTGGTCTCTCTTTTATCCTCGAGCGATTTGGCAACTTCAATATCAGGCTCCATGAACTCAATGATGAAGTTCGCCACCGCCTACCCTTTGATTAAAGATATAGGGATGTATTCGATGTCGAATTCGCTTAATTCAATTGTCCATTTTATTAGTCTGTCAGATACTTCCGGTTTTTTCAGTATTTGCTTTAATGGGCAACTGGTATACACACCAATCTCGTGAGCTTGGAAATATAGACAGAGCTTTCTCACTGCGATCATTAGTGCTAATGCCATGTTCTCTACTGGAGGATATCTTGTCTTGGTGGGCAACAGGGCTTTATTAATGTACTAGGTCGAACGTTGTGTGCCTTCATCTTGTCTCATGAGTGCAGAGCTGGTACCGATGTCTATAACTGACAGATACAAATACAAAGTTTCTCCTGCCTACGGTTTTAACAGTAAATGAGCTCGCGCCAGGTAATCCTTTAATTGTTGGAAAGCCTTCTCGAACTGCTCATCCCTTTTGCCTCCATGAGCTCTTTCCTCAAGTTTTCTTTATTCTTCTTAGCTAAGACTAGCTCCATCTTCAAACTTTCTTCCATCTTTTTAGCTTTACTCATTTCCTTACTCAAATGAGTTACCTTGGAAGTTAATTCAAGCTTCTCCCCTTTCAACTTATGTATCTCTTTTTTCTTCTTCAATCTAAAGTTCTTAAAGAATCTCATGAAGTCATCATAGTTCATCTCTTCATCAAATTCAAAATTGGAGTTTTAAGAGTTGCTCTCACCATTTGAGTCACTTTCTTCTTGCTTGTCCTCTTCCTCTTCTTTGTCGTTCATAACTTCATTGCTATTGTGAGAGGATGAGAAAGCAATAAAGTTGGCAACTTGGTCTTCCTCATCATCCAAAGACTTATCTTCCTCTTCTAGGTCACCACTATCACTCCAAGTAACCGCCATGACTTTTCCTCTCTTCTTCTTCAAGTTATCACGCTCGAGAGCAATGTGTCCAAAGCCACTACACTCATAGAATTGGACACCTTTCTTGTGATCTTTCTCCTGAGTTTGCTCAACTTTCTTGAAAGGAGCCTTCTTCTTCACAAACTTTCCCTTAGAGCCAAACCCTTTCTTCTCAAACCTCATAAATTGCTTGAACTTCTTTGCCATTAAAGCAATTTCTCCATCCGAGTCTTCTTCATCCTTTTTCTACCTTGATGCTCTTCAAGACAAGACTCTTTTGCTTCTTTAGAGGTGTAGATGTAGAACCCTTCCTAGATTCATAGGCTAAGAGCCTTCCAATTACTTCACTTGGCTTCATCTTTGAGTAGTCACTATTTTCTTCCAACGCCGTCACTTTGGATTCAAACCTCTTGGGAAGCAATCTCATGATCTTTTGCTTGATTCTTCTATCTGAGTAGGGATCACCAAGTTGGTGACTTTGATTTACTATATCCATAAGCTTCACTTGAAAGTCATTGAAGCACTCATCCTTCTCCATCCTTATGGTCTCAAATTATGTTTGGAGGACTTGGAGCCTGGAGTCCTTAACCACCTTGGTTCCTTCATGAACTGTCTCCAATATGTCCCAAGCTTCCTTTGTTATTCTTATAGTTTGAATGAGTTTGTATTGGTTGTCGTCCATGGCACATAGGATTGCGTGCATGACTTTGTTGTTCCATTTTGAAGCCTCAAACTCGGGAGGGGGGGTCCATTTTGCCTTTGGCTTGGGGATTTCTTCTCTACCTCTTGTAGGAGTCATCATAGGTGGCGTGTACCCATCTTCAATTGCCATCCATGCCCAATCATGAATTAGGCATAGATATATGCTTCCATTTTGTCATACTATGATGCGTAATTTACCCCATTGAGCAAGGGAGGTCTAGTGCTAGAGGCACCCTCGCCTTCAATTCAATTTCCACTCATTATGTTTGGATGAGAATGATATGAATACACACAAACAAGCTAAACACACAAAATCCAAAACAAAAAAAAAAAATGCAAACAAATGTAAAAGACTCTTACAAGAGCAAATGATCTCCTAATTATGTTAAGAAATCTGCTCTGATACCTATTGAAAATAAATATAAACAAGTCTTAATATAATCTAGAGAGAGGGAGGGGGGTGACTAGATTTTAATCCCTTTTTACTGATTTTCGAGATTAGTCAATATTTCAAAATCAACCCCAACTAGTCAACAACTAAAATCAAGTGTAAAAATGTGGAAAGTAAATGACACATGATTTTTACGTGGAAACCCACATGGGGAAAAACCACATGCTGTTTTGTGCACCACACAAGAACCTCAATCTACTAATTGTAATGGCAATTACAACCTAAGTTAACCACGACAAACCTTGCACGGTTACTAATCTACCACTACTACCCGCATGCCTTCAAAAGTGAATCTAGTCCATTGCTTGCAAACTACCAAAAGGCAAATACAAGACTTGTCTCTCAAAGAGAAGAGATAAACACAACCTAAGGTGAATATGTGCAATATTCAAGATGCTAAGATGCAAGGTTAGACATTTAAGCTTATCTAGGTATGGATGAACATGTTAGAGACATTCCTAGATATCATATGGCTAAATGGCATTCATACAACCTAGCTATATATGCAAATCAAACCCTATAGGCAATAGCTATCACAAACAACTCACAAAACACAATAAATGCTATCTTGAAACTAGTCAAGCCATAAAGATGCAATCTTGAGACTAGTCAAGTAATAAAATGGCTATCTTGTAGAGAAAGAACATGTGAAATGATGCTAATGATGTTCTAACTACAAGTCATGTGAGAAAAGATGAACACCCTATAAAAATCAAGTATTGATACCTTTGCTTTAAAGATACTCAATGGCTCTCAACAGATGTAATATTTTGCTCTAAAAAACGATCAAAGGCCATCAAGACATATATATATGAGATCCAAGCAAAGTAGTGTCGTTTTGGAAAAAACGCTCCAGCTTCTTGCCATTTGCGCTGGTGGTGTGCTAGTCGAGTAGCGCACACCACCAGCGCATACCCTTTGCTTAGCAAGTGCGCTAGTCGACCAGTGCAGCTGAGGGGTGCATGACCAGTGGCACACCTCTGGAGATGTTGCGCTGGTGAGACCTGCGCATGACGAGGGGCACACCAACAGTGGCCAACCTTTGCCCATAATGCTGGTCATGTGTGCTGGTCCAGCGCATGTGGACCGGCGCACTGCTCTGGTAATGAGACCAGCGCACTGCACACATTCTCAACAACACACAAGCAAATTGTGCAAGTGTGATTAGTGTAAAATCAACATACAAGAAGCAATAATCACACATGCATGCTAGAGAGTGAGTGTGTGCAACTAAATCTCTTCAATTTAAGAGTCAAGATCAAGTAGCTACATTCCTTGAAGCTTTTGATGTCCACAATGAGGTCTTTAAGTATTTGAGAAGAATTTCTTCAATCCTAAGCTACCCTTACAAGATTGAACCCCATTATGATTTTGTCGACAAAATAAGCCATTCAAAAAGTGAAGCATTTACAATTTTTAATTAAACTAATTTGAGCTTATTGGTAAATTCCTATTAAGATATTTTTGTAATTAAATTTTTTATTAAAATATGGGTGTGCTTATCATATTTATGGGTGTCAATATCGGCTTCTTTGTAAATTTATATTTTTATTCCACACGATAAGATCCTTTTTGTTAACGGATCCGGGTGTTGGGCCTGCCTTAGAATTAGAGGATTACTTCCGGGGGCCTTTTGTTTTGGGCAATTGGGAATTCAACGAATTTTTCTTCCCTTCTACTCCGTTCAATTCACATTTCTGGAATTTCCAGAAATCACAAATTACAGCTAAATACATCATTCTCCAATCTCAATCTTTACATGGAGATATAAATCAGAGGCACTGATAAAGCGCGGTAAATGAGATCTCGAAATCCCTAACTCTAGGTTTTTTTTTTTTTATTTATTTTTTTATTAATTATATATTATTTTTGATTTCATGAATCATGTTTTAGAAACTGAAGAGAGCAAATCTACAAGGGACTTGGTTTTCAACCTTCGATGGCTCTCAATCTTCGTCAGAAACAAACTGGTAATTCTCTAATTTTTGTTAAATCGATAAACTTGACAAGAAGTAGATAGAATTCATCAAAATCCCATTTCTGGGCAGGAATTCGCCAAATTAGTTGTTCTATTTCGTCTACATATAAATGAAATTGAAAACCATTGTAGTTTTTTTGACTAAATCAATATGTACTGACTACTGACTGAATTTAGTTAATATTCTTTGTGTTATGTATTGAATCTGATCTATCCATTAATACTTTACGGTACAGAATGTATAATCCGGATGCTGAATCTGAACCAACCTGTGAACGCAACTGGAACTGCCAACGAGGAGGTTTATAAGATCTTGATATATGATAGATTTTGCCAGAATATTTTGTCACCGTTGATCCATGTTAAGGATCTCCGTAAACATGGTGTGACCCTTTATTTCCTCATTGATAAAGATCGCAAGCCTGTTCACGATGTGCCTGCTGTGTACTTTGTTCAAGCAAGCCAGCAAAATGTACAAAGAATCATAGCGGATGCTTCTGCTTCTCTTTATGATAGTTTTCACCTGAACTTTTCGTCCTCGATACCACGGACGCTGCTTGAGGATTTAGCATGCGGGACGTTAAATTCGGATTCCATTCAGAGGATTTCCAAGGTCTGTGATCAGTATTTGGAGTTTGTGACTTTAGAGGATAATTTGTTTTCGTTGGCTCAGAAGAATAGTTATGTTCAGTTGAATGATCCGAAAGCAGGGGATAGAGAAATTGAGGAGATCGTTGAGAAGATTGTTAACGGGTTATTTTGTGTATTGGCTACCCTAGGTGTGGTGCCAATCATAAGGTGTCCACGTGGTGGGCCAGCAGAGATGGTTGCATCAGCATTGGACCAGAGGTTGCGGGATCATTTGTTGTCCAAGAACAATTTGTTTTCAGAAGGCGGGAATTTTGTGAGCTCGTTCCAGCGTCCCATTTTGTGTATTTTCGATAGGAATTTTGAGTTGTCTGTTGGGATACAGCACGACTTTAGGTACCGTCCACTTGTGCATGATGTGCTTGGATTGAAGCTTAATAGGTTGAGCGTTCAGGGAGAAAAGGGTGGGATGAAGTCATTTGAGTTGGACAGTTCAGACCCGTTTTGGGTGGCCAATGGCTGGTTGGAATTTCCTGAAGTTGCAGTGGAGATCGAGACTCAACTGAATCAGTATAAGAAGGATGTTGATGATGTTAATAGAAGAACTGGGGGTACCGATGGGGCTGAGTTTGATGGAACTGATTTGATCGGCAACACTAAACATTTGATGAATGCAGTGAATTCATTGCCTGAATTGACTGAGAGGAAGCAGGTGATTGATAAGCACACAAATATTGCGACTGTCTTGTTGGGCGAGATCAAGGAGAGGTCTCTTGATTCATATGCTAAAAAGGAAAATGACATGATGGTGAGAGGAGGCATTGATCGAAATGAACTGCTGGGAGCACTTAAAGGAAAAGGCAGTAAGATGGATAAGTTGCGGTTTGCAATTATATATCTAATCTCTTTGGAAACCATTAATCAGTCAGAAGTCGAGTCAGTGGAAGCTGCTCTCAGGGAGTCTGAGGTTGATACTAGCGCATTCCAGTACGTGAAAAAGATCAAGTCATTGAATGTCTCATTAGCATCAGCAAATTCTGCAAGTAGAAGTAACATTGTTGATTGGGCTGAGAAGCTATATGGGCAGTCAATTAGTGCTGTGACTGCCGGTGTGAAGAATCTATTAGCTAGTGACAGGCAGCTTGCATTGACAAGGACAGTGGAAGCTTTGGTTGAAGGAAAGCCAAATCCGGAGATAGACTCCTACCTTGTGTTCGATCCTCGTGCTCCCAAGTCTAGCTCTGGGGGAGGCAGCAGCCTTCTGAAGGGACCATTTAAAGAAGCTATTGTTTTCATGATCGGTGGTGGTAACTACATGGAGTATGGCAGCTTGCAAGAGCATGCAAAGCGTCAGCAGCCCGTCAAGCATGTTATATACGGAACAACGGAAATTCTCACCGGAGTAGAGTTTGTCGAGCAACTTACGCTCTTGGGTCAGAAGATGGGATTGGGCAACACAGGTGCTCCTCCTTCAACCCATTAATACAGGTTTCGAAAGACTACCTTTCGTTTGGTAAATGTTCTTTGAACATTTTTCGGAAAATACAGGCTTGGTAGTTGAATGTGCATCTGTGTGCTTGTTACTTGATTACATTACATTGCCTGCTTCTTTTTTGTTGAGAATTTAGAAGAATTGTTTTAGCTTTTATGATAGTTATTTGCGGTTTAAAAGCTTTTTTTTAATTCAAGTCGGATAATGTTAACTGTCTTCTCGACAGAATATATCTGTTTTTATCGATGTTGTAATTGAAATGTTAACAGAGAATTATTTGTTTTTTTTTTTTTCCTCTCTATGTTGACTGAAATTTTATTATTTGGATACTGATATTCTTGTTCAATTTCATTAGTTTATTATTAAAGATATTGATAAATCAAAGTTTTAGAAATTTTTAATCTGTTTTTTTTTTTTATTTTTTTCAAAAAATTAATTATTTTGAATCTGACACTTCGTTTAACGGTGACGTGTATGGGCACGTCAGCCTTTAAATCTAACATGTGAAGGCCCGTAAGCCTAAAAGAACACCGATGGCGAATATTTAGGGCTCGAGCACGAAGTCGTTCCCGGAGCTGTTGAGAGTCTTACACTATGTTTGGATTGGTGGAATAGGAGAGAAAGGAAAAGAAAGGTAAATGAGGAAATGAAAGTAAAGGAAAGGAAAGGAAATTGTTTTTAATGATTATTGTTTGGATGGTTATAAATATAAAAGAAAGGAAAGGAAACCAATCTTATTAGGAACGGAGAAATAAATGAATTCATTTTATTTTATTTACGAAAATACTATTTTTCCAACAATATGAATACCTAATATTAACAGGGTTAGTTTTGGGATATTGAAAAAATCATTAATTTTAGATTCCTTTCCCTCATTTTCCTCTCAAATTTGTGTGGAAACCAAATTGGGTGAAACAAAAAGAAATTATTCATTTTCCTTCCATTTCCTTTCCTTTCTCTCTCATTTAACAATCCAAACAAAATATTAGAAATCCATCTAAATCATTTCCTTTCCTTTCCTTTCTCTCCTATTCCATCAAACCAAACATAGTGTTAAGGTAAGTAGCTACTGTTATTTCAATTTCAAGTTCAAGTTCAATTTTTTTTTCTTCCAAGATTTGATTTTGTATGAAGTTTGTATTGATTAGTTTGTGTAATTGAAGTATGAACTGTTCGAATTCGGTTTCAATAGAAAGCTTAGTAAATTTACTTGTTTCGTTATTGAAATTACTCAATTATAATGAATAGGACTTGTTAGAGTCTCATG
Source organism: Acer campestre (assembly GCA_954870605.1). Taxonomy (NCBI): domain Eukaryota; kingdom Viridiplantae; phylum Streptophyta; class Magnoliopsida; order Sapindales; family Sapindaceae; genus Acer; species Acer campestre. The sequence continues at coordinate 10,037,467 of OX940807.1, forward strand.
AATTAGACTTGTTCTGGTCAAAGAGCTTACATACATTCAAATTCATAGTTTTGAGAGACTAAACATAGGAAGTAAATTTACTAAAAAAGCTTGTTATGACTTTTTCAAAAACACTCCAAATTCATTGATTTTTTTGTAAATTTGGAATGCTCTAAATCCTCGGAAGAACTGATTTTCATCCAGTGGTTTTTTTGATAACTTTAGGAAATAGGAATGCTTTGGTGTTTTTCTGATTCTCATCCAGTGGTTTTGCATTTGCTAGGTGATGACAAAAGTTTGCTCTGAACGTATTGCAAAATATGCGTTTGAGTATACCTATTTAAACAACCGGAAAAAAGTGACAGTCGTGCACAAAGCCAACATTATGAAACTTGCTGATGGTTTGTTTTTGGAATCTTGCCCGGAAGTCACTACAAAATATCCCAGCATCAAGTACAATGAGATCATTGTTGACAATTGCTGTATGCAACTGGTTTCAAAGCCTGAGCAATTTGATATTATGGTATGTGTTACTTTCAAAGATTGATCTAGTTTAACATAGCTTATCTGTTAGCACATTTGCATTGCTTTACCTTTCTGTTCCATTATATTGTTCCGCAAAGGCTTTTTTTTTTTGGCTATTCTAAGTTGATGTTGAAAGATACTGAATAATTGGTTTCCCCTCTACAAATAGTGTTTATGTATTTCTATTTATGTTCAATTAATTGTTTTGCAATACTAAAGAATGAGTAGGCAAGTTTGGCACCGACAAAATTTCAGCATTTTAGCTATGTAACTGATGGACCCGTAATATGTTCCGTAGGTCACCCCAAATCTTTATGGCAATATAGTGGCAAATGCAGCAGCTGGTATTGCAGGAGGAACTGGTGTCATGGCCGGAGGTAAAAATTACTGATTAACAATTTCTAATTCATTTTAATTTATTAAGATATAAAACCATAATACATTCTTGAGTTTTGATATCAAATAGAGGGTAATGAGTTTTATTGTTGTTAGTATATGAACGAGTCTCATTATATTTGTGATGACTACAGGTAACATGGGAGCTGAACATGCTGTCTTCGAGCAGGGTGCTTCTGCAGGAAATGCAGGGAACGATAAGATAATGGAACAAAAGAAGGCAAACCCGGTAGCTTTGCTCCTTTCATCAGCCATGATGCTAAGACACTTGCAGTTCCCTTCGTTTGCTGATCGACTTGAGAGTGCCGTGATATGCGTAATATCAGAGGGAAAGTACCAGACCAAGGATCTTTCAAGTACTGGAATATTATTTCACATTTTTTTACAATTAAAAACAATATTGAGGCTATCATTTTTTTTTTCCTGAAATCAAATTGAGTTGATCCCAGTCTCCCAGAAATGTACTAAGAAAAATCCTATCTGAGTGTACTTGTTGCAATTGTTCAGTCTAGTCAAAGCTTATAGTAAGGTTCTCTTAATTCTTTCCGTTGTGGTTTTGTTTGTACTTTTTGAGTATCGGTAGGTAGAAGGGTTATGTATCTGAAACTAAAACTGATACTGGTTTTATGAAGCTTCTGATTCCCTATTGCGCTTCATTATGTGATTATGTTTCGTTTCATATCGATAGGTTTGACCACTCTGTATGATTATGTTATATTAGAGGCGTTTTGGATGCCAATAGTACCTAGAATACAGTTTGAATGTTAATATTATACATTCACAGTAGGGGAGAGGAGAGAATAGAAAATAATTGAATTGGACAACTCTTTGTAATTGAACACGATAATCATATATAAAGAAGTATTATAATAAATTTTGCGACTGAACGGGGTTAGAGGTCTGTCAGGACTTATTGATCCCACTAACGTATAAGGGCGTGTGTGAATTCAAGCTCAATAGAACTTATACCACCATTCATTTGATTGTAGATTTTGACATATATAACATGTTGTTTTGTTTCTCTAAAGATGAAACCATGAACATCTGTGATTGAGATATAAATAGGTCAAATACTAAATTGAAAATTTGTTGTACATGGAGTGAGATTGCATCAGCCATCACCAGCTTTGGTTGTGATAAAAATAGTAATACAAAAACAAGCAACATGCACCTTGGCTGTTTCGTAATAGGAGAAAATAATCTTGATTTCAATCTTTATATCGAAATTTCTCCTAATTTTATCTATCTTGATTTCCGATTCATTCAAATCCAATAGAACCCCTAATCAAAACACATATGGTTTCTATTTACAGCAAGACGAGTCTTCAAATTCTCCAAAAGTCCACACATGCCAACCATGGGGCTTATGGAGGACCACCAAGGAGTTGAACATAGGACCACAAAGTACAAGAAAATTTTTAAATTCTTAGAGTAACGAGGTTCTTGTAATCTTTCGGAAAGGTTTTGTTGCAATTTTAACAAGTTTTGAATATTACTGGTTCTTAAATTTACCTAGTAAAAATCTCGTTTTTATTGAAACAAGTTTTTATAGTTTTCTGAGAAAAACTCCTTGGTGGTCATCTGTAAGCCCCATGGTTGGCATGTGTGGACTTTAGGAGAATTTGAAGACTCGTCTTGTGTAAACAGAAACCATATGTGTTCTGAAAGGCATGTTCCGTCAATGTTCAAACCTTCTGTTCTATTGCACCCTCCCTTCTCCTTGGTATACAAAATGATGCAAACGTTGATTTTTTTTTTTGAAGAAATTGACTCTATTTGGTGTTATTAACATACCACCATTATTTCCAAGGATAAATTTAATCCCAAAATAAATTTACAGTTACTACCCTGTTAAGTTACGAATGTTTGGAGAAAACTATGTACTTCACCATTAACCTTCTCGTTTGGTACACTGTATTGTATTGTATTGGATTGCATTAGACTGTATTGAATTGGATTGTATTGTATTGGACTGTATTATTCTTATATAATCCTGTGTTTGGTGATATTTTGTATTAGATTGTATTATGCTGTATTAACTAATACAACCTTCTATTCTGTTTTAGATAATACGATATACACCGTATTAGACCAATTAAAATGTATTAGCTAATACAATACAGTAAACAGTCCAAAATAAACCAAACATTATATTGTATTATTCTAATACATTTTAAACTCCTAATACAATACAGTGCGGCGCACCAAACGAGCCCTTATAGGTATATTTATTATGCAATCTGTTATTTGTATTTGGGTTCCGTTAAACTGCCTTAAAACTATTGGGGTTCTTAGATTGGTTCTAAACTCTTCTAGGACTAAGCTTTCATGTATTATGCTTTTATTGGCTCATGTGTCTATCATAGCTTTGGTATTTACTTTGTTATTTTTATATATGATTTCTATATCTATCGTTATTAATTCACTACCTGCACGATTAATTTCGTTTTTTTCTACACACTAAAAAAAAACTCACCTAAAAGCTTCAATAGAAGGAACTCTTGTGGTTGATGAATAATGAAAGCTTTCAACACAATCTAAATTAATTTCGAGTTGCTCAATGGTGAGTTGCTTAATTTTAAGAATGAAGGAAGAGAGAACAAAAGAACAAAATTTGGAGAGGAGAAAGAAAGAGAGGTCGAATGTGTTGTGGTGGGGAGAGGTGGAAATAAGACGAAAAGAATGAGAATAAGAGGTATAGAATGGGTAGATAAAGTAGAGAGAAAAAAAGTGAGTAAGTAAGGGTATAATAGTACTTACACAGAAAAAAAGAGTTAGTTTTGCAAGTTTTTCAAAAAGAGGTTAGTTGTTAACTTGAGATTCCCAAATGGTTGGTTTTCAAAAAAAACCCTTTTAAATAATAGTATAGATCCGAGTATTTAGCTTGGTTAGTGTTATTTTTGGCTCGTATTCTCAAGTGAAAACCAAATGAGACTCAACTAATGTGAAACTTCCTAGAGACGTGGGAACACGTTTGGAAGTTGGAGATGGTGTTTGAGGGAGGCTTGACGATCGAAGAAGAACTGAAGAATTGGATTCTAAAAGGAACCGTGGCGTGAGCAAGGCGCATGGACCGCAGCACATGGAGTTGTCAATTCCAGTGAGATCAACGCGATGCAAACTGCAGCATAGGCAAGAGACGCAAACTGCGGTATTTTGAGTGGTCGTTTCTAGTGACTTTTCGAGGTGTAGGGCATGGAGTGCACACTGCGACCTAGATTGCAGTGACGGCGTATTTTGCTGAGATCGGGAATGTTGTGCGAAAAAGGAAAGGTTTTCTTCTTGAAGTTCCTATGCTTGAAGGAAAGGATTTCTCTTTTCATGGAACAAGAAGACTTGTCATAAAAGGAAATAGTATTTATGTGAAACAAGAGAGTCTTGTACATGCAGGAGATGGATTTCCTTGTAGGTTTAAACTATCTGTAACTAGTATAAATAGAACCTTATAACTAGATTATTTTGTCTGGAGCAAAAAAAAAAAAAACACTTGTAACATTAGAGAGTGGGGTGGTTTCGGGGGAGACCCCATGGAATATCTGGGGAGGGATCTGGAGAATATCTGGGGATCACATGGGAGATCCGTTGGTGATATTCAAGGGAGACCTAGGGGGATATTCGGGAGGGGGAGCACTTGGAGAAGGACCCTATAAGCGTTGTGAGCTAAGAACCGTGACGTAAAACTTGGTTGTGAGCTTAGGGGCTTAGTAAGGCTCAATAGTTTGGGGTTTGGGTTGTAGGAGATAATCCCAGAGTATATGGTTATAACAATTTATCATATATTGAAACTTTCTTTGTCATCCTGACGGTCCATGGTTTTTTCCCTGATTTAGGGTTTCCACATATATCTTGTGTTGTGTGATTGGTTTATATTTTCTCTCATCTTATTTTTTTGCTATAGACATTTATTTGTTATGTATGGGCGAATATTAGGCATGTCGCTTCCGCATTCATCAGTTCAAATTCCTAACAATTGGTATTAGAGCCATGATTAGGCGATAGCAGTGTCAAGTCTTTATAGGATATCGTATCGAAGACTTGGTAGTATAGGGATGATGATTCATGGTTTTCTAGTATGAGTTTTGCAAAGGAGATACATCTTGAAAACGGTTTCAAACTCGATGGGGTTTGATGAAAGGAAGAATTCGATGGAGGAAAAGTTTAGCTTATGGTGATATGAGTCATGGAGATCTAATCTGGGTTACATAAGGCATATAAAAAAAATATTAAAAAAAAAAAAAAACAATTAAAAAAAAACTCTTGAATGCTTGAAGTCTCTAATGTGGTGTGTGGCTGATCCGGTAAAGCACTTCCTATACTAACATCAAATCTTTCACTAGATTGAGTGATGCAAGGACACGTTTATCTTTTTAAAAGGTTTCTCCACTAGTCATGGAAGAGGATATGTTGCCTCTAGTGGTCCGTAGGTTTGCACATGGGCATTGGTCATAAGTTGATGCAAAGTGTGTGGGTGGACAAGGATGTCGATGGCTGACAAACGCCCTGGAAATCAAACGTGAGGAGTTGCACTATAGTTTCAGCAGGTTATTTCGACATGGTGCTAGAACAAAAAAAAAAAAAAAAAACTTAGCATGGTTCGTTCCTAAGTGATTATACCTTGTGGTGGAGTGGTGATTCTCGTTATGGAGAGTCGTGGATGTGGACAAATGTCTTGAGAATTCAAGCCAAAGCGGAGAATTGTTAAGTTTTGGCTTGTATTCTCAAGTGAACCCAATATGAATCAAATGAGACTCAACTGATGTGAAACTTCTTAAAGACATGGGAAAACGTTTAGAAGTTGGAGATGGTGTTTGAAGGAGACTTGAAAACTGAAGAAGAACTGAAGAATTGAATTCCAAAAGGAACCACGGCGTGGACCACGGCATAGGGAACAGTTGATTCTAGTGAGATCAGTGCGGTGCAGACTGTGACATAGGCAAGAGACACATATCGCGGTATTTTGAGCGGTCATTTCAAGTGACTTTCCACTGTGTAGGGCGCAAGGTGCACACCGCAGTGACAGCGTATTTTGCTGAAATCGGGAATGTTATGCGAAAAAGGAAAGGTTTTATTTTGGAAGTTCTTGTGCTTGAAGGAAAGGATTTCTCTAGTGTAGTTAATAATAATTCTTGTGATTAACGCTAGATAGCCGGTCAATCACAAGAATTCTTTGAGTGTTTCCGGTGCTTTCATCTTTCGTATCACAAAGATTTTTTTGGGTTTGCTTCTATTCTTCTTTAATGCACATGGAAACCCAAGTACTTCCTAGAAGGCACACCGAACATGCATTTGGCCGGGTTTAGCCTTATCTTGTGCCTTCATAATACATCAAAGGTTTCCTGCAGATCGTGGACGTGGTCGCTGACCCTTCTGTTTAATTAATTAAATAATATATATTTTATTAGTAATATTAAGATATAAAGAATTAATATTAATTTATTTTTTATCTAATGTAAATTGTAAACTTACATCAGATAAAAGAAAAACCTAATCATTATATAATATTTTTCGGTCACAACGGCTTACTTTAAGTCATCAACCCTAAAAAATGCAAAGTTCAATTCAAATAGTTATTTCGCTTGAACAAAGATATTTTAATTTTTTTTCAAGGTAGGGCCGGGATTTGTTGTCCTTGTCTGGAACCCGCCCCATTGACATCCTTAGTCTCTCAGTTACTATTAAGGTTGTGTTTAGAGGTTGTGCATCAAGTGCAAATTAGTGTCTGTTGTGTTTGGATTACAAACCAAACACGTCCTTAATATTTATGATAACAAAAAATTAAATAAAAGAAGGAGAAATAAATTTGTTATTGGTAAACGTGCACTACAATTATGACGTGTATTAACCCGGGGTTGATTCGTTACGTGTCAGATATGGATCGACTAAAAATAAAGGCTGTGTTTGGTTGACCGGAAAGCAATGGAATGAAATGGAAATGATTTCATTCTCAATGTTTAATTGGTTAAAATCTAATGGAAAGGGCATTCCATTGGAATGGTGTTTTCACCATTTTGGTGGAGTGGGCTTTCCATCCAAAAACCTTAGAATGTCTATTCCATTCCAACCTAAAATTTGTATTCCATAAATACCCTCATATGCCCCAACACCATTCCAAAATAATATATTATTATTATATATTATATTAATGATATATAAATATATATATATATAATATAATATATAATACATATATATATATATTATTATATATTATATTATCACATATATTATATATGTAATATATATATATTATATATAAATATATGATTATATATATTATATAATATTAAATAATATATCTTATATATTTATATTTATTATTATTATTATAGATATATATATATTATTATATATATATATTATTATATAATATATAATATTATATGTACTTTTATATTTAATTATTATTATCCATAATATCTCATGTTATTATGAATGTTTTATATTTAGAGGTATTTTGGTCAAACTACATTTAACTCCATTCCATTCCATTCCATTGTCAACTAAACAAAATAATACTGATTGAGAGCCTAAGAGGTCGATTGTTTTTTCCACTTAAAACTCAATGGGTTTGAATTGAACTCATTAAGTTGTTTTCTTTGTTTTTTTTTAAGTGGTCAAACAACTTTAAAATATCAAAATACAACTTAAAATAAAAAGTAAGATTTAGTAAGAAATCTAGCTCCTACCAAATCCCGGTAAGAACTTTTTTTTTTTTTTTAATCTAACTATTGACGGTGAATTTTGGATTGCCACGCTCAACAATTATATCTTAATTAAAACAGATAAAAGAGAAACATATCAATGCATGCAAGACGAGTTTTACGTGGAAAAACCCTTGAATGGGAAAAAACCACGGTGCCCTTAAGGGTAGAAGAATAACACTATTGATTATTGTAGCTTTACACACTCAGATCTCTCATACAATTGTTTTTTTCTCACTAATCTCGAACCCCCTTTCCATGGGATATACGGTCCTATTTATACTAGGTTAGCAAGGGTTTCCCTTGCTTATGTCGTGCTAATAGGGGAGTTCCTGTTTTGATTTGTACGAGGAATCTAGTGTTGTAGATGATCTTAGGGTTTGTTTCCAGTTTGGACTCCTCTGTCAAGAACAGTTTGTGTCCTATTTGAGGTGAGCTTTATCTTCGTGCCTTGTATTTGGTCGAATCCTTGCTGTAGGAGATATACTGAAATAAGGTTGTTTCTTGATAGCGTAATATCTGGATGAGCAATTTAAGTTGGTGAACACAATCTTCTATCTTCTTGGTTGGCCTACCCGGGCGAGCGTGTTTTTAGTTTGGTTCTAGATGACGTGGCCAATTTTTCCCTTCGTTGACTGGTCAAAGGGTGACGCGGTCATACTTCAATTCGCTTTTCCTATACATTCTGCTGACGTGTCTCTTGGTCGAATATATACATACAACAATACCCCCATGAATACTTCGAGCTAAATAAAATAGGTTGGGCCCCCTGATTTCTTTGATTCTACGAGTAGTATTCATACTTTTACTTGTGCCTTTCGGTTTTGTCGTTTTGACTCTTTGTAGATTTGTTTCCCTCTTTTCCCCCCTATATTTTATTTTATTTTATTTTTTCAGATGCACGCCAGTCTCAATGCTTGAAGCTTCCATGACAAGCCTTTCATTTTCAGCCTCAAGATTTCAAACGTTTGGGTTCTGACGCGATGTGGTGAAATGACGGTGTGCCTATTGGGTGTCCCTGTGATGCCACGCGTTCGTTATTTGGTGGATGTTTTCTGTCACTGCCTTGTTCACAGACGGTTCACCTTATCAGTGTCATTTATACTTATTATTTTTCTTGAATTTTGAATTTCCCCTTTATAAGGATGGGACTGTTACACTGCCCACCACTTCCCTCTATTTCGCTTCGTTTCTTCTTCTCTTTTTGCAGAAAAGCTTCTCTAAGATGCTTTGAGCTTCCGATTCCATGTCAAGTTTTCGGCGATTCTTCTTCTTCCTCCGTTGCAGTCTCCTGGGTTATTCCAAGTTCTTGTTTCTCTGCACATTAGGGTCTTCTCGTTCGCTTTGAAGTGCGATTTTGCTGCAACCCCCCTTTTTTTCCTTTTGGGAACATTTCCGGTGAGTTTTTATGGATCCTTCTCAATGGTCTTTTCTTTTTAACCAAATGATGTAAGCTTTTGAACTTGGTAACAAAGAGGTTGCAGACAAAATTGAGTTGTACTTGCGTAATTTTGACCCAAATTCCCCTGTTCCAATTTCTCTTTATATTCCCACCACTTTTGAGGCCAGTGCATCTAATTTTGCTTTCTCTTCATCTGTTAATAGCAATTCTTCAGACATAGCAAGGACTCCAAGAACCAGTGGTAGCAGGCGGCGGGGTCCTAGAGTCCTTAGGGAGTCCCTGTTAGGCGCTCAGACAGTAATTGATTCGGACGTTGAGGATCATCAACGTGACAGTTTACGTTTTTCTTTCGACTGCCCGAGTGCCTTCAATACAGAGGTAAATGTGGTCGGCAATCGAGAACTCCGAAGGTACAGTCGAAGAAGTTCTTCGCTCTGAAGGATCACTCCAATGAAAAGGCCCTGAAGTGTTTTGATAAGTCTCTCAAACTGCACATGGATAATGCTGTTGGCTCGATTAAGGAGCAAATAAAGCGGTGGAAGGCCCATTATGTAGGGAAAAATATCGTAGTACACGCAACGGAAGCGAGACTAAAAATAGATTTAGTAGCTTTTAAAAAAATTTCCGTTTTATAAACCTTATCCCTTTAATTAATTAAACATATATATAATCAACAAAAAGAAGAATACCTTTTGTCGCGTGATCCGATTGACTTATGTCGATGGTAATCCGCAAGATCTTCAATCCTAGCACGAACGTGAATCACCTAGGAGCGTGGTCTCCCTTTTTCTTTGAATTGCAAACCTAAGAATGGACAAACAAACTTTTCTTTTCTTTTGTTAGTCATAAAACAATCAAAAGAAGACTAAGATTATTCCTGTCACTTTTGAGTTCTCAATCTAATGATCGAAACTCGCGTGAACCTAAATCAATGTTGTACACACAAGCTTATTGATAAACAAGCAATTAGTGTACCATCAAAGAATAATCTATTCACTCTTTTTTTGTTTTTAGTAGAATAAAATCCTATCTATGAATTGAGAAGAAGAAGAAAGTTGAATCAAGCACCACACCATAACACTTAGTGGCCGAATTCTCTTTCTCTTTTCTTTGAAGGGTGGCCGAAATCCTTCTACCAAAAGCCCTAGGGTTGCCGCAAATTACACTCCAAAAATATAGGAGTTTTAGTTGCACCCTAATTCACTTCTAGTTTTTTTTTTTTTTTTTTTTTAAGACTTCAAACCCTAATCCAACTCATAGATATTTTATTCTTTTATTTTTGACCAAATAAAAAGACTTCTTATTTGATTAAATAAATAAAATTAATTATTTATTTTCTTGTCAAACAAGTCTTTTAAATAGTATAACTTTAGGAATCATATTTCCTAATCAGAAAAGATTTGTTTCTTAATTAAACAATTAATTAATTAATTAATTAATTCTTATTTAATTAAAACAATGAAACAAAATAATATAATAGGTTAAAAAGACACCTAGCCGCCCCACTTATAAATGGGCCTTATATTATTTTCTTATTTCATTTAATCCATTGGACTTTAAATAAAAAGCCCACATGTGAACCAGACCCATTCTTACTAAAAGAAACAAGCCCACATGCCTTTCATTAATATATTAATATAATTGAGTAGCCCATTAAATAAATAATGTGAAAATTATATTCTTAATATATTAAATGCAATTCTAAATGGACCCATAAATTGGTCCGGTAGAATATATCAAGTGATCCAAACAAGTCCATGTGGACTGGGGATCTTGGCGGGCTATCTAAATTTAAGCTTCAATAGACATAACCTAATCACAATCAACAAATGATTCACTTAGGTCCGATCCATTAATTTTAACTCATTCCACTAAAGAGCTAAAATTGAACTCTTAAATAAAGACAGAAAAGGAAGATGTTCCTCATTCATACCCTAGACAATCATGTTGGAGAAAGTGTATCCTCGTGATTAATATCAGTAATCGCCAAGAGTTCATAGACCGCCTATAACTCTTCAAGTTACCATATTTACTCATATAACCACGTTTTGAACTTGGATATTTTGACTTGTCCAGAAGCCATGTTTTCAATAGACACTATCGAAAACTCAACGTTGAGATTTAATATCCAATTACCTCAAAACATCCATATGATGATATTATACTCTCATTTAATAAATGGAGCCACGATGTCCATATCTATAAATGAAGTCCTCTATCGATTAACAAATGAATATCACCAAACTATCGAGGATAGACTATGCGATATAATCGTACTCATTGATAACTCAAATGATATCACTTGCAACCATAAGTCCATCATTTATCTCAGGATTAAGATAGACTCTCCGATTGTCCTGATAATGAAAAGACTTTTATCTACTGACGGTTATAGATAAAGTATTTCATTGTGATCCAGTTCAATGCATCCAGTGCACTAGATTCTTTTGCTCGAAGACACTCCGATGATTTTAGACTCATCATATCTCATTTGATCCCACTCAAATGCTAGCAAAAGAATTCTACAACTTTAACAAGATAAAGGTGCCCAACCTTTAACTTAAGTTGTGAACAATATTCAAGACTAACTAAAGAATTGTGTCTACCACATACATATCCAAATGTACGAACAATTCTTCTTTTCTCATAGTCTTTAGACCTTATGATTATTTACTTTGACAATTATAATATTAAACTATAAATGCTATAAGATTTGTTTAAACCAGAAATCACTTTATTAATATGAAAAAGATTGTTAATTACAATATTACACTCTTGCTATTGAGCATAATCCTAACACATTATCGATACACAAGGACAGAACCTTATCCTATGCATCTTGAAGTTCCCACCAAGCTTGCTTTCAATACTTATTACTCTGGTCGGAATGGGAGTTTTACTAGTTCCGATAATAAGCCTGATTTGGGTCCTGTATCCGGTCGAGATTATGGGTCTTTCATGCTTGAAGGGGATGAAGAGATTGTTTGGCCATCGGAGGATGAGATAGATGATGGGGATGATCTGCCTGCGAGCGTTTGATTTTTACTGATGTATTCATTTATTCATCTGATGTTTTTTGTAAATGTACTCGATATTTATTTATATATCAGTTTCTATCTTTTGATCTGTGTTCGACTCCCTTCACCTTATGTTTGCTAGATTATTTTCATAAGTTTCTCTTTTGTTTAGCTGATATTGCGAAGTTTCTGGCTCAGGCTTAAAGCCTATTATTACTTAGCTATTATCGCTTAGTTTTTGTTTTGTCTAGTGTTTGTCAGAACGTGTCCGACCATACACCAAGTTTTTGTAAGCATAATGTTGGGACGTCTACTTCTTTTGCTTACTATTTTGATGCTAGTTTGTTCGACCCCCAGCACTTCTTTTTAGGGTGTGTTTCCTGCGTGCTATTTGTTGAATGCCTTTTTTTTTGTATTTTGAGGGGTTGTGCCTCATTAATGATGGCGATTGCCATCTTTGTGGCATTTTTTCTAGCTCAGGCTGTTATAACATGTTCGATCTCAGCCTACTATGATGAGAGGTATTCCCCCCATTTTTGGTTCTTTTCCTGGTGCTGTTGAGTGTAAATAACTCATTTTGTATGCACCGATGAACGGTTCGTTATGGCTGATTGTGGTGTGGTTCAGCGAGGATACGAATTTTAGTAATAAATTACTCTTTATTGACTATCTCCTGCAATCTTGACATCAAAAAATGAAAACTCTAAAAAGATAAAATAAGGAAAGAAAAAATAACAAAAATACTTCCGGGATGAAGGTATCATGGGTAATAGATTTTCAAATACTGGGCATTACATGGTTGGGGGAGCTCGTCGGCTCCTCTTCGGGCAATGTGATATGCCCCATGGCCCGCTATGCCCGTGATTTGTTATGGCCCTTCCTATTTGTCCGCGAGTGATCTTGGAAATCTGTCTTTGGTTCCTGGGGAGACCCTTTTTAGTACTAAGTCCCCGAGTGCGAATCTTCTAACTCGTACATGTGAATTGTAATACTTGGCTGCCCTTTGTTGATAGGCAGCGTTCCTTATCTGAGCTTGTTCCCTTCGTACTTTAACATATTAATGCTGAGTTCAGGCTGGAAGAGCTGTACCCTTGGCGAGGAGAACGCTGTTTCTACTAGGATAATTGCTTCAGTTCCGAAAGCCATGGAATAAGGCGTCTCTCCCATTGAGCTTCTTTCCGTTGTTCGGTACGCCCTATAACACCTGTGGTAATTTTTCCTCCCAACTTCCTTTCTTAACAGTGAGTTTAGCCTTCAAGTTATGCTTAATGATCTTGTTTACCGCCTCAGTTTGTCCATTTGTCTAAGGGTGAGTTGGAGAAGTATAGTAATTGTTGATTCCATATTTCTTGCATAATTCTCTGAATTTTTTGTTGTTGAACTGTGTTTCGTTGTCAGTGATGATGGTGTTTGGTATTCCGAACCCGTACAAAATGTTCTTTTTCACAAAGCTGGTAGTATATGCTTCTGTTATGTGCACCAGTGGCTCGACTTCTACCCACTTCATGAAATAGTCTACTGCCACAATGGTGTGTTTTGCTCCTCCGGGCTGTGGGCATTGGACCAATCAAATCGATTCCCCATATGGCAAATGGCCATGGAAGGTGATACTTTGTAAGCGCTCAGGTGGCTGGCGAATGTTGTTTGCAATCTTCTGGCATGCTTCACACCTTGTCTCTATTCTTTTTACATCGGCAAACATTGTTGGCCAGTAGAATCCCTACCTTAGTGCCTTGTGGGCTAAGTCGATACTTTCAGCATGGTTCCCACAGCTTCCGCTGTGTATGTCTTTCAAGATTCCTTCTGCTTCTTCAGGTCCAACACACCTTTATAACACTCTTGATTACCCTCTTCTGTATAGCTCGCCGATGAAGACCGAATATCTCGTTGCTTTATATCTTAGCTGTTTAGCTTCTAGCGGGTCACTTGGGATGACGTCATTGATCAGGTATTCTTTTATTAAAGTCATCCAGTTGTTCGATTTGTTCATGATTATTCCCACTTCGACCTGTCCATTTATGCTTGGTTGGAGTAGGTGTGCCATGAGGATGGTTCGAGGCCAGATGTTGATCGTGGTTGATGCCAATTTGGCTAGGATGTTTGCCTGTTCATTTTCTTCTCTTGGAATTTGCATGATCTTGTATTCTTTGAATCGTCCCAATAATTCTTTTGCCAGCTTCAGGCAAGCGATCATGCTTTCATCTCTTGCTTGATATTCATCAAGTACCTAGTTGACAATGACTTGGGAATCGCTGAAAATTTCTACTTCATCTGCTCCTAAGGCCGTGCATACCCTTAATCCTGATATTAGCGCTTCGTACTCGGCTTGGTTGTTGGTGGCTTTAAAATCAAAACGCAGGGCACATTCTACTGAGTCTCCTTCTAAGGTTGTGACTACTATCTCTGCCTCGCAGCCATGCGTATTTGATAAACCATCGACACGAAGTTTCCAACGGAAATTTTTCTCTGCTTGCTCTATCATCATCTTTGCTACCTCGGCATTCGGCTTAGTGAATTCTGCCATAAAATCTGCTACTGCTTGGCCTTTAATTGATATTCTTGGGATGTATTCTATGTCAAATTCACTTATTTCAATAGCCTATTTCGTAGTCTGCCTGAAACTTCTGGTTTCTGTAAGATCAGTTTTAGTGAATAGTTTGTGTACACACCAATTTTATGTGCTTGAAAATATGGCCTCAATTTTCTTGCTGTTGTTATCAGGGCGAGCACCATCTTCTCGGCTGTTAAGTACCTTGTTTCAACGGGTAACAGTGCTTTACTTGTATAGTACACTGGTTTCTGGATCCCATCTTCTTGTCTTATTAGTACAGAGCTAGTGGCCGCCTCTGTGACGGATAGGTACAGGTATAACATTTCTCCTGTGATTAGTTTTGACAACAGCAGTGCTCGGCCGAGATATTCTTTAAGGGAGAGAAAGGCTTGTTCGCAATCTTTATTCCATTCAATTGCTTTACCTTTCTTGAGTGCTTAAAAAAATGGCAAGCATCGGTCCGTTGATTTTGCTATAAACCTGTTTAGCGACGCCAAGCATCCTGTGAGCTTCTGGACGTCCTTCAAGTTTTTTGGGGAAACCATGTCGGCCAATGCTTTAATCTTGTCAGGGTTCACCTCTATCCCTCTTTGATGCACCTGGTATCTGAGGAACTTACCAGATGGTACGCCGAGCACGCACTTTGAAGGGTTCAATTTTATTCCGAACTTGGTTAATACATCGAAGGTCTCTAGATCATCTACATGCTTGTCGACTGTGATACTCTTAGTTAGTAGGTCATCGACGTATACCTCCTTATTTCTTCCTATTTGGCTAGCGAACATTCTATTGACTAACCGCTGATACGTTGTGAAATTCCCTTTAAAGTGATAGTGTTTTATACCTAGAGGGGGGGTGAATAGGTATAGTCCCAAATTCTTCCAATATTCAAAAATGCGGAATATAAGAATGAAATGAATACTTGAAATGATATAACAATTGTATAATATGAATCAATTCATGTAAGCATCAATATACAATAGAATCAATACAAGTGAACATATGGAAGATAAGGAAATATAAAGCGAAAATGAGACACAATGTTTTTACGTGGTAAAACCTCAAAGAGGAAACATCCACGGGTTGAATCCACAACCACCGGCAAAGCAAATCCACTATACGAAAAGGCCTTACACACTCAAAGCTATCAACACTATGATATCCACTTCAAGCTATCAAAACCTAATCAACCCTCGGACTAGTGATTCACAAAGCCTACTCTCTATCCAAGATGTGTCTTACACCTCTAGAGAGCAACTTCCTATCCAAGACTAAAAAGCCTCTAGGAAGATTTCCTTGCTTAGCAATCTAGATCACTAGGATCCTAGTTAAGCTACCCTAGCTCAACCATCCGGAGTACGCAACTCCTTGCTAAGACTTTTGCTTAGTTATCCGGATCCTCTTGATCCTAACTAAGACTTCTTGCTTGGCTATCCGGAATCCTTTCCTAGCCAAGTCTTCTTGCTCAAGACAAAGCTTCACTCACTTTGCAAGAGACTTCAACCTTTCACAAGGCAATGATCTAAGTGAAGTGCACACAAGCAATATGATGCAATCACAAACAAATAGAGCAAGTTGATCAAACACACTCTATGAACATGCAACTAGAGAATCTAGAATAAAGCTATCACAACTCAATCACAAAATATATCTAGAAACCTAAGCATGTGAATTAACATCATTCATATTACTTTTCATCAATCAAATAAGACAATTAAAGAGATGATCAATAATGAAAGTAAGAAGAAGATGAATCACTTACAAACAAATAAAGCTAGATAATCAATCAAGCTCTATGAACATGCTTACATACATTCTAGGATATGCTTTCAACAATCAATCACAAAAATACCTAGAAATCAAAGCATGTATATCAATAAGAACAAGGTATGAATATTCAATATATCACACTAAAAACCTAGTTCTTAGATCATGAAATTAAACCTAGAAAATGTCATAAAGCACATCACATATATCATTTCTAGAATCAATTTCAAGATTAATCAAGTTTAGCAAATATATGTTCAAGTAAAATCACAAAGCTAAAACTCAATTACCAAATGATCAACCACCCCTAGAATATGTTCTAACATCATTCTAAACACAAATCATCTATCAAATTGAAAGATTAAAGTGCAGATCACAAGATGAAGTGAGAAGAAGAAGTTTAACATACAACAATGAAACTCGGACTGAAGAACAGCATGCTGCGACCAATCACGAATTCAAATGACTCTGAAAATACTTGGGGTTTGTAGCTCTCTTCAAGACCAACAATTTTGGTTTTTGAATCACTCAATTTCGAGTTCGTATGAGAGAGTTATGATCAAAATAAGAAAATGAAAATCATGAACATTTCTGCAGAAAATCAGATTTGATGATGTTCAAGTTATGGAAATGGAGGGAAGAGAGGTCATTTGAATGAAAAGGAAGAGGGGCATTTTTGTCCAAAAATTAGAGGAGCTTCAGCCATTCCACGTGTGGTCAGCGTGTGCCACACGTGGCCAGAGAGCTGGCTGGGCCGTGTGGCACACGTGGTGGCCTTTGGCCAGCTTGCTCCTCTCGCGCACCTCGCACGTTCTTCGACCGTATTCGGTCATCCGAACTCCGAATTCGAATCTGTTTTCATATTACGAACTGTGACTCCCTCAGGCACGACAAAGACTATGAAACTTTGACAAATGGTTGAGAATTCATCTCGGAAAATGACGACGAACACAACTCAACGAATGAGAATGCAAAGTAGCATAACTACGTCGTATGGACTCGAAACTTAACGAATGAGTAACCAAAATGACCGGAACTCAATAAGGAATCAAATAAGATCATGTTCAAGTCCAAAACACAAGAAACACAAACAAATAAACACTATTCAACACAAGCATGCCATATCTAAGCGATAGTGAGAAAACATGCAATTCTACAAGATTGTCAACAATGAGATAAATGCATGTGCATGCTAAATGTGTGTGAAAGTGTTATACCAAATGTTTGAACTATGATGCAGGGACACACATGTATGAATTGTGTGTGTGTGCGCTAACGCCTTGCAAGAGGAAGAAGAATCTTGATACCTTAGCATCCAAGTATGCGATGTTCCCCTTGAAGACGATATTTGCACAAGTTGTTGTTTCTTCACCTTTGAGGCTCCTTTCTTCCAAGAAACACCTAAGCAACTACTAATACAAATATAGAGAGTTTTGCAATGGAATCAAGCCAATACAAATAAAGGATCTTACACGTTGCTCCATCATTCTTTAGGCCGAATGGCATGACGGCATAACAATACAATCCTTGATCTGTGGTGAATGCTATTTTGTCTTCGTTTGGTTTGTGCATCTTGATCTGGTTATACCCTAAATATGCGTCCATGAAGCTTAACAGCTCATGTTCGGCTGTTGCATCGACCAATTGGTCAATTCTTGGTAATGGAAAGCTGTCTTTGGGGTAGGCTTTGTTCAGGTTAGTGAAGTCTACACATATCCTTCATTGATTGTTCTTTTTTTTTTACGAGCACGACGTTTGCCACCCACTCAGGATATTTGACTTCTCTGATCGATCCTGCTGCGAGTAGCTTGGATATTTCTTCTCTTATGGATGCGCTTCTTTCAGGATTGAAGCTCCTCTTTTTCTGTATCACCGGCTTGCATTCATCATTTATGGCAAGATGGTGTGAGATCAAATTCGTGTTTATTCCTGGCATATCTTCATGGCTCCAAGCAAAAATCTCCTTGTATTCATTTAGTAGGCTTGCTATGCCTTCTTTTACTTGCTCCGTCAACCTCGCTCCAATCTTGACAGTTCTGTTGGGTTCCCTTTCATCAAAAATAACAGGCTCGGTGGGTTCTTCCTTTTCTCTGTCAGCCTTGTCTCTCGGATCTATTTCAAAAATCTCAGGGTTTTCCTCCCGTGTCCCTTAATTGAGTTCAAATATGCCTAAAGTTTCCACTCCAGTTTTGTCTTTAAAAGTTGATAGGTTGGCGCGGCGAGCCATTTCTTGTAATCTCTTGAGTTCCCCAATTCCAAACTTTGTTGGGAATTTTACTTTCAGTGCATAGGTGGATGTAACCGCCCGAGCTTTGTTCGGGAATGGTCGACCGAGTAAGGCATTGTACGGCCAGTTGTACATGTCAACAACAACGAAATCCAACAGGATAGTTCTCCGACAGGGCGCCGTTCCAAACCTTACAGCTAACTTTACGGTTCCCAAGGATCTTACTTCTGCACCTCCGAATCCTTTCAAAGGCACATGGAATGGTTCAAAATCTTTTCTGTCCAGCCGAAGCTCATCGTACACCTTGGCGCTCAACATGTTAGCTAAGCTTCTGTTGTCTATCATCACTCGGAGGACATCCTTGTGGGCTATTTGGAACCCCACAACTATTGCGTCATTAGGCTTTGAATCAATTCCTTCTGAGTCCTCAGCTGTGAAAATTATCGGGTTGTGTCCTTCTCTTGCTTTCTTGTGGTTTTTCTGTACAAAGTTCACTTCCATGTCTCTGATTTCATACATTACCTCTCGGACTTTTGACATCTCTCTTTATTGCTTCTGCTGGTGTGAGGCCCGCCAAAAATGGTATTTATTGTGGTACTGGGACTGCCTTTTCTTGGGCTCCTCCTTTCTTGTCCGTTTCCCCAATGGCTATCTTGGTGAGCACTATATTTGTCTCCTTTCAAGGTGAAATCCTTAAGGTGCCCATCTCTGATTAGGCCTTTAATATGATCATGTAATTGGAAGCATTTTGAAGTGTCATGCTCGTGATCCTTGTGAAATCGACAATATTTCGTTGTATCCCTCCAGGCATTGGCTGACTGTTATCGTGGATATTTGGCGAGTCCCTTGTCTTTTACCACAGAAAGTATGTCTTCTTGTTCGCCTGTTAAAGGGGTGTAGTTACTATATCTACCCCGGAACCTATTGGTTCTATTTCTACCCTAGCTTTCCCTAGGTTGATTCTTTCGAATTTTCTCCTTTCTTTGGCGATCACGTGACTGACCCTTCGTTTTGTCATCCTTGGATTCAGGTTTTGTGTCTGGTTTTTGACCATGTACATAGCTACCCCTTTGCGCCACTTCTTCCTCCTCTGCTAATGCATAATCTCCAGCTATGTCCATAATCTCTTCGTAAGTCAAAAGATAGGCGACCACTCTGCAACCCGTTAGTGAAAGCTGTTATGACAGCCACGTCATTAACATCTTCTATTTGGGCGACCTCCTTCCCAAATCTGGCCAGGTATTTCTTAAGTGACTCATTACTTTCTTGTTTCAAATTCGACAGGTGGGCTAGTGGTTTCCTTCGTTGCACACTTCCCATGAATTGCCTTATGAATGCTTTGCTGAAACTGGAAAAGTTGTTAATACTTTTGGCAGGGAGGCATCCAAACCACCTGGAGGCAAGGTTGCCGAAGGTTTATAGGAATGTTAGGCACAAGAGACCGTCATTGGACGTATATTGGGCCATGACATTACGGAATCTGTGGACATGCTCTTTCGGGTCCCTGTTTTCCTTGTATTGCTCGATAGTTGACATTCTGAACCTTTTTGGGAATTGGGTGCGGGCGATATGGTCAATGAATGGGTTGTCTGACTTGTCATCCGAAGAAATATTATGTCTATATCTCTGAGCCATCGCTGAGACCTTTTTTGATAGTTGTTGGAGGGTGACGCTTCGGTGACCAGTCGGTTCCCCTTCTAGGTTGAGCCTGCTTTTGATTGTCATCCTCCGATAATCACCTTCTCTACTATCAATACTCCCACTGACCCCTAGGTCATCTATACTTTCAGACCTTCTTTGCCGCACCCTTTTTGATTGCAATCCTTTTCTTGGATAGGGACTCATGTCTTCTGAAGAGATAGACCGTCATCTCCGGTGGTTTCTATGAGATGCGTTATCGGCAGTCGCCCCATGTGCTCATCCACGGCTCCGCTTTTCTAGGAATTCTTCATCCAGCAAACCTTTTCCCTTCCTTTGCCTTCTTTCCTCTAGGACCTCTGGTTGGTCTTTGTGTGTTTCCTCCATAGTTGGTTTTGACTGGGCGCCGGGAGTTGTAACATGGATTTCCGATTGCAGCCTTCCTAGCGGATGATTCTCGGGTGTGTTGGTTGTCAACTCATAGGGAGACGAAACTCCTAATCCTATAGGGAGTGGGAGTCCAATCTTGTTGGCTTCACTGACCAAATTCAACAATGCAGTGTGAAAGTGCTATAGAGTTTCTGGGTTGGCTATCCTAGTTCCTAGCGTCACTGCCGAATGCTCCCCTATTGCCAACGTTTCCTCCCCTGGTACTACGGCTGCTTCGAGGACCTGATCGTTGCTAGGGTTTTCATCTCTGTCGCTGTGGTTGCTCATGTTGTACCTATTTGTAAGGGTTATTCGAAGTTTCTTGTTCAAAGCCCCCTCCTTCTAGCGCCAATTGTTGACAGTGAATTTTGGATTGCCACGCTCAACAATTATATCTTAATTAAAACAGATAAAAGAGAAATAGATCAATGTATGCAAGACAAGTTTTACGTGGAAAAACCCTTGAATGGGAAAAAACCACGGTGCCCTTGAGGGTAGAAGAATAACACTATTGATTATTGTAGCTTTACACACTCAGATCTCTCATACAATTGCTTTTTTCTCACTAATCTCGAACCCCCTTTCCATGGGATATACGGTCCTATTTAAACTAGGTTAGCTAGGGTTTCCCTTGCTTATGCCGTGTTAATAGGGGAGTTCCTATTTTGATTTGTACGAGGAATCTGGTGTTGTATATGATCTTAGGGTTTGTTTCCTGTTTGGACTCCTCTGTTAAGAACAGTTTGTGTCCTATTTGGGGTGAGCTTTATCTTCGTGCCTTGTATCTGGTTAAATCCTTGCTATAGGAGTTATACTGAAATAAGGTTGTTTCTTGATAGCGTAATATCTGGATGAGCAATTTAAGTTGGCGAACACAATCTACTATCTTCTTGGTCGGCCTACTCGGGCGAGCGTGTTTTTAGTTTGGTTCTAGATGACGTGGCCAATTTTTCCTTTCGTTGACTGGTCAAAGGGTGACGCGGTCATACTTTAATTCGCTTTTCCTATACATTCTGATGACGTGTCTCTTGGTCGAATATATACATACAACACTAACTATTCATGTAGTGCTCATTGTCTATCATATTGAGTAGATTCCATGGCTTGAAGATATTATAGAATAATTATAGGGGTGAAATCATAATGAGCCAAAAAATTTATGGGTTTATTGTTTTTAGCCACAAATTTATTTTTTATTGTTTTCGTCACTTTTGACCACTTTTGGACAAAAATGCCCCTAAATTTGAATTAAAAAAAAAGAAAAAAAAAAGAAAAAAATAGATGTCAGTGGGTGGGTGGTAAAAACGAGGTATTTTTTTGTTAGGGTTGAAACCATCCCACCACTAAAAAAAAAATATAAAAAAAAAAAAAAAAAAGAAGGGAAGAGAAGAAAGAGATCGCCATCGCCTCCAAACTCTGTCGCTGTCACTGCCGTAGCTACCGTCTGCCGCTGCTGCTGCTTCCCTCGTTCGTCGACATCGTCACCGTCACCATCACTCGTCGACACCATCTTTAGATACCGCTGAGTTAATCGGTATTCATCATACAAGTCTACAACAGTTTGGAATAAAATAGGGTTTTTAAAAAAAGGATTTCAGTATTCCTCTAGTTTGTGACTCTTCTGATACGAACCCACTGGGTAGAACTCATCCTTAAAACCGGCTTGTAAGGAGAGGGTGCCCAATGATTATATACCATTGACTAATCCCATACTTAGCCAATGTGGGATCATAACATTCCACCACGCTTCCGCAGCCGTCGTCCACGGCGGCCCATCTTTCCCAGCCGGCTCCTTGATCCACGATGTGTTCCATGTTAGCCTCTTAAAAAAGCAGGTTGGACCTTTACCAGCTACTACTCCAATTTTACCTCCAGTATCGAATGTGCCTTCCTTATTACAGCCAGAAGCTATATTAGACCATCGTGTCACTCAAAAGGGCAAGTATCGCCCAAAAATTGAGATTCTAGTGAAGTGGGTCGGCGCTCCACGTGAAGATGCCACATGGGAGAACAAGTGGCGTTTTTCGAAGTCGTATCCGGATTTTATCCTTGAGGACAAGGATACTCCGAGTGGGGAGGAATGTTGTGTAACCACAACCATGCAGGCCATAACCAATACAGGTCTAGCAGGTGTGGACTCTACTTGAGACCAAGTCAGAGACACGAAGCCAAGGCAGTTGATAGGATCCAATAAATTAGTTAGAAGCTCATAAGTGGGTAATCATTTGCCCAGGTTTTGCGTCCATCATGCAATCATGTGCATGAGTTCAGCTCTACCACTTTCCCTTATTTCCTGTTTTTCAGCCACGTTATTTCCATTGTGTTGTTTTGTTATTTCAACTGCTCACTCGTATTGTATGGCCTCTATAAATAGCCAACAATGATTTGGATGAGTTATCTTTTATGGAATATATTGCTTTTCAATAGACTTCCTCTCCTACCCAAATTCTATTTTGACGACATTGAGTTGGGTACCAATTGGGTACACAACATCTTCTCGAATAATGAGGGAACTTTTTAAAAATAGGGGCAAATCAAAGGAATACTCAAATCGCAATAACGAGGGAATGCATTCTTCAAGTTCCTATTACCATGTCGAATGCTTGATTCATTTCTTCTTGATGTGGTTTTGTTGAAATTTTGATTTTCTTGTTGAATTTAACAAATCTTTTGTTATTATGAAGTTGAATTAAACAAATCTTTTGTTATTACCATATTATGAAATTTTGATTTTCTTATTATGAAGTTCTTCAACTACAATTGAATTATGTTCTTGTAGATTGGTCAAATTGATGAAGCTTCTTGAGGATTGAAAGTGAAGAAATTTAATTTCAGGTAAATAATGCTGAATTGTTTTTTTTTTCTTTTTCATTTACATTGATGATGAAAGTTAATAAACGGTAGTTAATTGCCCCTAAATTGCTACTGTTTATAGATGTTTTGTTAGGTGAAGTGAATGAATATCAATGAATTGTGTTGCTTTTACTGAATTATTTTGTGAAATGAATAGATATGTGACTAATCATTTGTGGTGCTTGTCTAGCTTGCATTCGGTTTCAATTTTGATGAATGTAATAATTTGCCAAATATGCTAAGCAGGTGCATTGATCAGAATTATAAATTGGTTTGTAATGGCTAGTGGCTACTGTCAGCTCATATATGAAATATGATCATATTTGTTGGAAAAGTGTGAAAGTTTCTGATATAAATTTGCCCCATACAAGTCTGGTTCAACAAATTTGGGTAAAATTAAATGATTTATATTTGCTTTGTAGGGTGTTTGGATTGGAATGCTGTTCGGAACGTTTATCCAAACTGTTACACTTATTATTATCACTTGGAGAACTAGGATAAGTAGGTATCTTGCTTCTTCATTTGGCTAGCTTTTAAAGCAGATTATATCTTTATTGAATTGTTGGTGCTAATATTAGAAGCATCTCTGAATAAGATGCATTTATCCAAGTAGCATGGCTGGTAGAAGCGTTTATACATGTGCACATTTTACTGAGTGGTGAACAATTTGCTGCCTCCATGTCCACCCTTGCTCTTGCGTCTAAAGACGTCCTAGTTCATGCACCTGCTGAAGCCATTGGTGCCTCTACAGAGTTTTATACTTGGTTGAAGCCTCACTCATGTTACTTGTTGCCTTGTACTTCCTATAAACATGTAGACAATGAAGAGAAAAAAACCATATAACATATAAGAAATAGATGGATACTATATAAAATTCATATCTATGATTAATTTGTATCTACTAACATGTATCTTTCTTACAAATAATTTGATTCATTTATCTTGATTCAAATACAACCGGTATGCAACTTCAAAAACAACTGACATGTAATTTCAATTGCAATTGGCATGTAACTTGGAATGCACTTGGCATGTAATTTGGATGCACTCAGCATGTAGAAATACAACTGACATATAACTTGAAAATTAACCGGCAACTCCGAATATAATGTGCATGTAACTTGGATAGTAATAGGCAACTCTGAATATAATGGACACGTAACTTTAAAATCAAATGACATGTAAGTTTATTCAACTCGCATCTAACTTGAAATTAAACTAGTATGTAACTTAGAAATCAATTGACATGTAACTTGAAGAGTCAAGTAGCATGTAATTTGGACTACAACTGACATGTAACTTTCAAAATGAACTGACATGTAACTATAATTTCAAGGTTAGCAGGATATGTTGTTTTACTTGCACAAGGTTGTCCAAGTTTTAGTTATATATGTATACTTGAGTTTCAAGTTACATGCCAATGGAGTTTCAAAATACATGCTAGTTGGTTTAAAGTTACATGTTAGTTATAGTGCACGATACATGCCACTCCAACTTCAAGCTATATGCCAATGAAGTTTCAAATTACATGTGAGTTGATTTTTCAAATTACATGTTAGTTGAGATTCAAATCACATGCTTGTTGAATTTCAAGTTACATGTCATTTGATATCTAAAAGTTACATGCCAGTTGAGTTTTAAGTTACATGCCTTTTGATTAAGTTACATGCTCGTTGAGTTTCAAGTTACATACTTATTTTATATCAAATTACATGCTAGTTGATTTCCAAATTACATGTCATTTAATTTTTACGTTACATGCCAGTTGACTTTCCATATTGCATCTTTATGGTGTAATCCCATAAAATAGAAAAGTTGAAGAACTTCGATATATATTAAAAAATGTAAAATTTAATACGTTTTACACTTAAGTGTATATGGTATCATAAAGTGCTTATAATTACATTATAAGAACATCCTGTTTCTAAAGCTTCCCACTCACTAAATACAGAAAGTAATACTAGTTTAAAATACAAATTTCAAATGTCAAGATCTTTCCCTTAAATTCTAATATACATAAACATAAAATACAAATTCTAATATATATTATCTTTGATTCCTACCCATTATTATTGTCGGTTTAGAGGAATCATTGGACTCTCAATTTGGTACAAATGAGCACTTGTTCATCATCAATCAAACAAGATTGATTGTGAATGAAACATATGGATAAGCATCAGTATCACCTCCCAAATCGAACAAGGACTTCGATTGTAAACCGAACAAGGCTCCACAACCTCATGTTCACCAATCACCGGTACAAAAACTCTGATCAAAGCACAAAACACAAACTTCAATTGCCACTCAAAATGAACACATCACAATGAATACCATATAAATGAACCAACCTATTATAAGAATTTACCATTCAATAGACAATTGACAAACCCTTCAAGTAATAATACTAAGTTTAACCACAAAACACTTAAATGGCTAGGCATGGAATTTTTTTTTTTTTTTTTTTGAACATCAATAGATTCTTTGAAAGGGCAACGAAATCAAGAGGACAACAAACAACACAGATGCAAAAGCAAAATAGGAGACGGAAAGGCAGAGCAGAAACTGCCTGAGAAAACAGGACAGCTCTAAAAAGCCCAAGAAACCTCCACACCACACAGCTCAAAGAATACCAAAGCGCACACACACACACACACACACACACACGCCAGAGAACACCAATGAAGCCACATACAAACACCTAATCCAAATCGAAACTTCATGAATACCCAATTGAAACAAACAAACAAGTAACCAGAACTACATATTAAACAAAAAAATTGCTTAACTGAGAGCAGCAACAACGCTGGAATTATGAGCAATTTTCATACAAAACACTTTTTTTTTTTTTTAAACACATGAGCATGAACATTGTCTTTTTTTGAAGCTGCTATTTTATTATAAAAGCCACAAGGGCAACAAGAGTCCAACAAACAATAAAAGCCTCAAGGCATAATCCCTAACAACCAGGGAAAACTGATACAATACATGACAGAAAAAAGAAGCAACAAATGCACTCCACAACATCAACAAAACCGAACATAAACAGCCTAGAAATATACAAAAACTGGAACATACTAAGGAAGCATGCGAGAGAAATAAAACAGAGACACCACTTCTCAGAGCATGAGCATTGTCATCATCATTTATTGGTTGCTTATCAAAGAATCTTACCACCATGCATCAACTGAGAAGGGGTGCAGACTCGAACGAAAATAAATTTACACAGTTTTATCTGTTTGTTGGAAAACTTACATTCAACTTGCCTCAGAATTAATTATAAAAACCATAAGCCTTGCCAAGGTCTGGCAGCATAAATTTTCTTTTCTAATTTCTACAATTATTGTATGGCTTGGAAGGAACTATGTTTCAATGAACAAAGCAGCAGATAAGCCTCAAAATACTATCATATAATGTTTAACTTTCTGCCACATGTAGCTACTGCTTGTAATCATGGGCCAACAGCAGATAAAATCTTATCAGTGAATATGTGGAATACCTCCAATTCCATACCTTTGTCAAGTGCATTCTCTGCACCTAGGGAACCATCGATTTCTCCATCTTCCAAAACACTTATTAGAGCTCAAAATTCATAAATAGAAAGTCAAATAATATTACTATTTCAACAAAAACACACAAACCCCATCTCAAGAACTAACTATTGGATTTCAATAATCTAACCACAAACAAAGAAAAAAAAACCCACTTCAAATTGAAGATAAATTGAACAAGCATTGATTCCCAAACTAAAAACCCACTTCAAATACACAAACCCTAGATGATCCAGATCGACAAATAGACTCAACCAAAAAAAAATAAAAAAATTACCAGAAACCAACGAAAATGGAAAGAAAACCTATTGCGGTGTTGCTATTTGAACACAGAACTAGTCACAACGTTGACGAGCTTGAACGGTTGCTCAAGGGACAAGAGAAAAACGGCCAAGGCAAAGGTACGGCGTTGAAGAGCTCGAGAGGACGGTTGTAGCAGTTGGCGGTGTCGACAGGCAAGGGGGCGGCAGCGATGGACAATGGTCGCCGAAGAGAGCCAAAGAGAGAGATCTGATTTTGAAACGACAAATACGTGGATATCAAGACCGAAGAGGGGAGAATTTTGGGTGGGAAATTTTGGATGAAGTAAAATAAAATGGAGGGCAATTTTGTCGGTTCAAGCCCAAAAGTTACAACTATAATAAAAAATAAATTTCTAGCTAAAAATAACAAACCAATAAACTTTTTGATAATTTCTTGCAATTTCCTCATAATTATATATATATATAGAGAGAGAGATGCATATAATTATAATTCAAGAACCTATTTCAAAAAATAAAAAATTCTAAGAACTTATTTTATTTTATTTGGCTTTTGGTGCAGATTGAACTTGAACTTTTTTTAATAATAAATTGAAGTAGAACATGCAAAATTATATTCTTTGATAATTTTTTTGTTTTGTCAAATTGAACTTTGTTTGCGGAAGAAAATATAAAATCTTATAAAGAACATTGCATGTTAAATTACTTCTTTTAATTAGTATAGGTATAAATGTAAAAGAGAAAATAGCACTAGACACCATTAATTGGTAGGTGGAGTCTAAAAAGGTCATTCACTATTTAAATTGTTCCAAAATCACCATTTTGACAAAACATGGTTCATTAGTATCCATTTTGTCAAAATCTAATAGAAAGCTGCCGTTATCTGTGACATGACACCTATAAAGAATTTTATGTGCAATATTTTATGTATTTTGATTATTTAATTATATATATATATAAATATATAAATTAATGATTTGATTAATTTATTATTTTTATGGGCAATATTTCCTGTTTATGGTTGACATCAAACTTATTTTCATTTCCTGATTAATTTAGGGTGATATCAAACTTATTTCCTGATTAATTTATTATTTAATCATTTTTTAAAGCAATCAAATAAAATTTCATATTTCTGGTTGATGATGTTCCTAAGTGTGCATACAAGCTTGCTCATGATGCAAATACAAGATTATAATGCTCTATAAAACTACATTTGAATGGAGATATCGTTTACACTTACTTGATAAGGCTCACACAAAGCACTCATACAAATCATGGATTACAAAAAACTATTTTCTTATAATTCACTAAAAAGCTATCGAAGTACATTAGGTTTATAATAATAATCAACACATCTAGGTCCTAGCCATAAAACAATTACAGCTGTGAAATAGAAAAGGGAAAAAAAATGAAGTTAAAGAGAACAGAAAAGGAAGAGACTTTAAGATACAGGAAAAAGAAAGAGAAATATAAGAATAACAAATGAAACAAGGGATGTTGTGGCTTTGTTGAAGAAACATATATAAAGAAAATAAAAGAAGTATTTTTGAATTAAAAATCATATAAGCAAGTTATGACAAAAACAAACGGACTTCTAATAGATTATGACGTAAGCAAATGGACTTCAAACAATTAATGTCCAAAGTGGCAACAATTGATACTTTCTTTCTATAAAATGACTAATTTGAGCCATTTTGAAAATTTAATGGCCATTTATGAACCGTCTCACCAAATCAGTGGTTTTAGAAATCACTGGCCCAATGTAAAATAACCTATTATCAGACATTTTTATTTTAAAAAAACAAACATGTTGATAGTACATTTAGACGTGAGAAAACAAACAAACAAACAAACAAACAAACATGTCATTCAGGTTCAGATTTCGGTCGTTATTCAGTCTCAAAAAAATTCAGGACTGTTTAGTTTTCAGATAAAAAAACAAACGACCCCTAATTCTAAAGTTTCAATCAAACAAAAAACTCAGTTTTCATTTCCTTCTCATTCCCATTCCCATTCCCATTCTCATTCCCATTCTCATTCTGATTACCATTCCACCATGTAACCAAATGTGACCAAAGTGAAAATGAACAAAAATTGATAAGATCCCTAATTCCCTATAGTATTCTAAATTTATGTTTTTAACCCACACGATAAGATCCTTTTTGTTAACGGATCCGGGTGTTGGGCCTGCCTTATAGTTAGAGGATTACTTCTTGGGGCCTTTTGTGTTGGGCAATTGGGAATTTAACGAATTTCTCTTCCCATCTTCTGATCAATTCACATTTCTGGAATTTCCAGAAATCACAAATTACAGCTAAATACATCATTCTCAAATCTCAATCTTTACATGGAGATATAAATCAGAGGCACTGATAAGGCGCGGTGAATGAGATCTCGAAATCCCTAACTCTAGTTTATTTATTTATTTATTTTTATTTTTTTTAAATTATATACTATTTCTGATTTCATGGATCATGTTTTAGAAACTGAAGAGAGCAAATCTACAAGGGACTCGGTTTTCAGCCTTCGATGGCTCTCAATCTTCGTCAGAAACAAACTGGTAATTCTCTAATTTTTGTTAAATCGATAAACTTGACAAGAAGTAGATAGAATTCATCAAAATCCCATTTCTGGGCAGGAATTCGCCAAATTAGTTGTTCTATTTCGTCTACATATAAATGAAATTGAAAACCATTGTAGTTTTTTTGACTAAATCAATATGTACTGACTACTGACTGAATTTAGTTAATATTCTTTGTGTTATGTATTGAATCTGATCTATCCATTAATACTTTACGGTACAGAATGTATAATCCGGATGCTGAATCTGAACCAACCTGTCAACGCAACTGGAACTGCCAACGAGGAGGTTTATAAGATCTTGATATATGATAGATTTTGCCAGAATATTTTGTCTCCGTTGATCCATGTTAAGGATCTCCGTAAACATGGTGTGACCCTTTATTTCCTCATTGATAAAGATCGCAAGCCTGTTCACGATGTGCCTGCTGTGTACTTTGTTCAAGCAAGCCAGCAAAATGTACAAAGAATCATAGCGGATGCTTCTGCTTCTCTTTATGATAGTTTTCACCTGAACTTTTCATCCTCGATACCACGGACGGTGCTTGAGGATTTAGCATCTGGGACGTTAAATTCAGATTCCATTCAGAGGATTTCCAAGATCTGTGATCAGTATTTGGAGTTTGTGACTTTAGAGGATAATTTGTTTTTGTTGGCTCAAAAGAATAGTTATGTTCAGTTGAATGATCCGAAAGCAGGGGATAGAGAAATTGAGGAAATCGTTGAGAAGATTGTTAATGGGTTATTTTGTGTATTGGCTACCCTAGGTGTGGTGCCAATCATAAAGTGTCCACGTGGTGGGCCAGCAGAGATGGTTGCATCAGCATTGGACCAGAGGTTGCGGGATCATTTGTTGTCCAAGAACAATTTGTTTTCAGAAGGTGGGAATTTTGTGAGCTCGTTCCAGCGTCCCATTTTGTGTATTTTCGATAGGAATTTTGAGTTGTCTGTTGGGATACAGCATGACTTTAGGTACCGTCCACTTGTGCATGATGTGCTTGGATTGAAGCTTAATAGGTTGAGCGTTCAGGGAGAAAAGGGTGGGATGAAGTCATTTGAGTTGGACAGTTCAGACCCGTTTTGGGTGGCCAATGGCTGGTTGGAATTTCCTGAAGTTGCAGTGGAGATCGAGACTCAACTGAATAAGTATAAGAAGGATGTTGATGATGTTAATAGAAGAACTGGGGGTACTGATGGGGCTGAGTTTGATGGAACTGATTTGATTGGCAACACTAAACATTTGATGAATGCAGTGAATTCATTGCCTGAATTGACTGAGAGGAAGCAGGTGATTGATAAGCACACAAATATTGCGACTGTCTTGTTGGGCGAGATCAAGGAGAGGTCTCTTGATTCATATGCTAAAAAGGAAAATGACATGATGGTGAGAGGAGGCATTGATCGAAATGAACTGCTGGGCACACTTAAAGGAAAAGGTAGTAAGATGGATAAGTTGCGGTTTGCAATTATATATCTAATCTCTTTGGAAACCATTAATCAGTCAGAAGTCGAGTCAGTGGAAGCTGCCCTCAGGGAGTCTGAGGTTGATACTAGCGCATTCCAGTATGTGAAAAAGATCAAGTCATTGAATGTCTCATTAGCATCAGCAAATTCTGCAAGTAGAAGTAACATTGTTGATTGGGCTGAGAAGCTATATGGGCAGTCAATTAGTGCTGTGACTGCCGGTGTGAAGAATCTATTAGCTAGTGACAGGCAGCTTGCATTGACAAGGACAGTGGAAGCTTTGGTTGAAGGAAAGCCAAATCCGGAGATAGACTCCTACCTTGTGTTCGATCCTCGTGCTCCCAAGTCTGGCTCTGGGGGAGGCAGCAGCCATCTGAAGGGACCATTTAAAGAAGCTATTGTCTTCATGATTGGTGGTGGTAACTACATGGAGTATGGCAGCTTGCAAGAGCATGCAAAGCGTCAGCAGCCCGTCAAGCATGTTATATATGGAACAACGGAAATTCTCACCGGAGTAGAGTTTGTCGAGCAGCTTACGCTCTTGGGTCAGAAGATGGGATTGGGCAACACAGGTTTTCCTCCTTCAACCCATTAATACTGGTTTCGAAAGCCTGCCTTTCGTTTGGTATATGTTCTTCAAACATTTTTCGGAAAATACAGGCTTGGTAGTTGAATGTAGATCTATGTGCTTGTTACTTGATTACATTACATTGTCTGTTTAGAATTTAGAAGAATTGCTTTAGCTTTTATGATAGGTATTTGCGGTTTAAAAGCCTTTTTTTTTTTTTAATTCAAGTCGGGTAATGTTAACTGTCTTCTCGACAGAATATATCTGTTTTTATCGATGTTGTAATTGAAATGTTAACGGAGAAATATATATTCTTTTTTTTTCTGCTGTGTTAACTGAAATTTTATTATTTGGATCATCATACTATAATTCGGTCTACTTTTAGACAGATATTTTTGTTCAATTTCGTTAGTTTATTATAAAAGATAATTGATAAATCAAAGTTTTTAGAAATTTTTAATCTGTTTTCTTTGAAAAAATTAATTATTTTGAATCTGACATAGACGTGTCATGTCCACATCATTGCTTAACGCTGATGTGTATGGGCACGTCAGCCTCTAAATCTGACGTGCGAAGGCATGTAAGCCTTAAAGAACACTGAAGGCGGACATTTAGGGCTCGAGCACGAAGTCGTTCCCGGAGTCGTTGAGAGTCTTAAGGTAAGTAACTGCTGTTATTTCAATTTCAAGTTCAAGTTCAATTTTTTTTTTGTTCCAAGATTTGATTTTGTATGAAGTTTGTGTAATTGAAGTATGAACTGTTCGAATTCGGTTTCAATAGAAAGCTCAGTAAATTTACTTGTTTCATTATTGAAATTGCTCAATTATAATGA
Source organism: Acer campestre (assembly GCA_954870605.1). Taxonomy (NCBI): domain Eukaryota; kingdom Viridiplantae; phylum Streptophyta; class Magnoliopsida; order Sapindales; family Sapindaceae; genus Acer; species Acer campestre. The sequence continues at coordinate 10,070,207 of OX940807.1, forward strand.
ATAATAGGACTTGTTAGAGTCTCATGAAATAGACTTGTTCAGGTCAAAGAGCTTACATACATTCAAATTCATAGTTTTGAGAGACTAAACATAAGAAGTTAATTTACCGAAAAAGCTTGTTATGACTTTCAAAAACGCTCCAAATTCACTGATTTTTCGTAAATTTGGAATGCTCTAGATCCTCGGAAGAACTGATATGATAACTTTAGGTTTCTGATGTTTAGCTCATGGTGTGTATATTTCGTTCGTATTCATCTTATCTGTAAACAATGCTACACATCACATTGGATGGATAATGTCTTTTAGAAATTAGAAGTATTATTACTGTGTGAGGCTTTGGCGTTTTTCTGATTCTCATCCAATGATTTTGCATTTGCTAGGTGTTATATGTGCAAATTTGGCAACAAGACACGTCAGCAAAAAAGCAATAAAGACATAGACACGTCTCCCATTGACTCGTCAACAGGAGGAAATCAGTCAAAAGGAGTGCCAGTAGGCACGCTCGCCGATTCAAAGAAAAGGAGTGTTCGCCACAACTGTTTGTCCAGTAGAGAGGCGAAATGCGCTCGCCAATCTAAGGCGTTCGCCAAAGATATACAGTTGGAAAGGGTGATCCAATTATCCAATTCCAAGTATATTCCCACGACAAAACGAGGGTTTAATCAGATACAAGACTCAAGGATTAAATCCTATTCCGAACAGAATATAATCTTCTTCAAACAAGGAAGAGTCCAAACAGGAAACAAACCCTAAAGAAGTTATCTCTAGACTCCTTATACAACATAAAATAGGGACTCCCCTACCAACACGGCATGGGCACGGGAAACCCTAGAAAAACCAATATAAATAGAACCTTAACACCCATGAAAAAGGGTTCGAGATCAGAGAGAATAATCAAGCTTTTGTATGAGAGATTTAGATTTGAGTGTGTAAACTATAAGCAATTTATAGTGATTTCTCTCGCCCTCAAGGGGCACCGTGGTTTTTTCTCATTCAAGGGTTTTCCACGTAAAATCCATCTTGCATGTGTTGATTGATTTTCTTTGTTTATTCGTTTTTTATTAACATAATATTGTTGACCGAATCAATCCAAAAATCACCGTCAACAATTGGCGCTAGAAGGAGGGGGAGAAGAGTATAAAAACTTCCAGGAATCCTTACAAAACAAAAAACAGTCACAGCATGAGCAACGGTAGCGGTAGGGATGAAGTTCCCAATAATGAACAGATCCCTCAAGCAGCAACTATACTAGGAGATGAGACGTTGACAATAGGGGAACAATCAGCAGCAACTCCAGGGACGGGAGTAGCCAACGAAACCCTGCAACACTTTCATACCGCTTTGGTGAACCTGGTCAATGAGGCCAACAAGATAGGACTCACGCTTCCCATAGGGTTGGGAGCCTCGTCTCCTTATGAACTAACGACCAGCACTCCCGGAAATCATCCCGCAGGGAGGGTGCGATCAGAAATCCATGTCGTAACTCCCGGTACTCAGGCAAAACCAATTGCGGAAGAAACCCCCCAGGATTCGCCAGAGGCCCTGGGAGAAAGAGGGCGAAAGAAGGGAGAGAACCTGCTGGACGAGGATTACCCAGAAAAACGGTATCATGGGCGAACACATATGGGACCCGCCGACGACAGGATTAATAGAACCCGTAGGAGGCGGCGGTCGATCTCGTTAGAAGACAGGAGTCCCCAGCCGAGAAGAGGATTGCGATCAAAGAGGACGCGGCAGCAGAGGTCCGAGAGTACAGATGATTTAGGGGGTAATAGAAGTACCGGTAGCAGGGAAGACGATTATCGAAGGGTGATAGTCAAAAGCAGGCTCGACCAAGAGGGGGAACCAACTGGTCATCGAAGCGTTACCCTTCAACAACTCTCGAAGAAGGTCTCAGCAATGGCTAAGCGGTACAGGCACAATATATCTTCGGATGATGAGTCAGACAATCCGTTTGTCGATCATATCGCTCACACCCGGTTCCCTGAAAGATTCATGATGCCAACCATCGAGCAGTATAAGGAGAATAGGGATCCAAAGGAACACGTCCGTAGATTTCGCAATGTCATGGCCCAGTACGCATCCAATGACGGCCTCTTGTGCCTAACATTCCCGCAAACTTTCGGCGACTTCGCCTCTAGATGGTTTGGGCGTCTGCCAGCCAGGAGTATTAGCAATTTTTCTAGTTTCAGCAAGGCATTTATAAGGCAATTCATGGGGAGTGTGCAAAGGAGAAAGTCGCTGGCTCATTTGTCGAATCTGAAACAAGAAAGTAACGAGTCGCTAAAGAAGTATTTAGCCAGGTTTGGGAAGGAGGTCGCTCAAATAGAAGATGCAAGCGATGTAGCTGTCATAGCAGCCTTCACCAATGGGTTGCAAAGCGGACGTTTGTCTTTTGACCTACGGAGAGACCGACCCAAGACATATGAAAAGATGATGGATATAGCTGGAGATTATGCATTGACAGAAGAAGAAGAAGTTACCCAAGGGGGTAGTTACGTCCATGGTCACAAGCCAGACGCAAGGTCAGAAACCAAGGATGAGAGAACAAAGGGTCAGTCTCGCGACCACCAAAAAGAAGAAAAGAGCCGGAGAAGCAAGCCCCAAGAAAGCCGAGGTAGTAACAGAACCAGTAGGTTCCGAGGCAGGTACAGTAATTACACTCCCCTAAATGGCGAACAGGAGGACATACTGTCTGTAGTAGAAGACAAAGGGCGCCAAGTACCCTCGACAACAGTCAGCTAATGCCCGAAGAGATACGACGAAATATTGCCGATTTCATAAAGACCATGGGCACGACACCTCTAAGTGTTTTCAATTACGGGATCACATCGAGAGTCTGATCAGAGAGGGGCACCTTAAAGATTTCACACTAAAGGGGGATCAAAACATGGGTCGCCAAGATAGCCATCGAGGAGGTGGACAAGAAAGAAGAAGCCCGAGGAAAGGCAACCCAAGCGTGGCTATAAATACGATCTTTGGAGGACCTCACACCGGTAGAAGCAATAGAGAAAGGATGTCAGAAGTCAGGGAAGTAATGTATGAAAGCAGGGACTTTGAGGTAAACTCTGTGCAGAGAAGCCACAAAAAACCAAGGGAAGGCCATGACCCGATAACTTTCACGACCGAAGATTCAGAAGGAATTGATGCCAAACCCAATGATGCAATAGTTGTGGGGGTACAAATAGCACACCGAGATGTCCTCCGAGTGATGATAGACAACGGAAGCTCTGCTGACATTTTGAGCGCCAGAGTGTATGATGAACTTCGACTAGACAGGAAAGACTTGGAACCGTTCCATGTACCTCTCAAAGGATTCGGAGGAGCAGAAGTAAGATCTTCGGGAACGGTGAAACTGCCTGTAAGATTTGGGACAACACCTTGTCGACGGACCATCCTCTTGGATTTCGTGGTAGTTGATATTTATAACTGGCCATACAATGCTTTACTCGGCCGACCCTTTCTGAACAAGGCGCGGGCAGTCACGTCCACTCACGCATTAAAAGTAAAATTTCCGACAGAGTTTGGGATTGGAGAACTTAAAGGGTCGCAAGAAATGGCTCGCCGGGCCAACCTGTCAATTTTTAAAGGCAGGACTGGAGCAGAAACCTTAAGCGTATTTCAACTCGACCGAGAGACGAAAGAGGAGAACCCTGAAACGTTTGAGCTGGACCCGAGAGATGAGACCAACAGAGAAAAATAAGAACCAACAAAAACTGTCATTCTGGATGAAAAAGAGCCTAATAAGACGGTCAAAGTGGGAGCGAGCATAACGAAGCAGGTCAAAACAGGTGTAGTGAATCTATTGAGGGAGTACAAGGAGATCTTTGCCTGGAGCCACGAAGATATGCCAGGAATCAATGCAAATGTAACCATACACCATCTAGCAGTAAGCAAAGACTGCAAGCCGGTAATACAGAAAAGGAGAAGTTTCAACCCGGAGAGAAGTGCAGCAATAAGGGAAGAAATATCCAAACTGCTCGCGGCAGGATCGATCAGAGAAGTCAAGTATCCTGAGTGGGTAGCGAACGTTGTGCTCGTAAAGAAGAAGAACAATCAGTGGAGGATGTGTGTAGACTTCACTGATCTCAACAAAGCTTGCCTAAAGGATAGTTTCCCCTTGCCAAGAATTGACCAGCTGGTCGACGCAACAGCCGGACATGAGTTGTTAAGCTTCATGGATGCATACTCAGGATACAACCAAATCAAGATGCATGAACCGGATGAAGATAAGACAGCATTCACCACGGACCGAGGATTATACTGCTACACTATCATGCCATTCGGCCTGAAGAACGCTGGAGCAACATATCAGCGGCTTGTCAACAAGATGTTTGCTAACCAAATAGGCAGGAATATGGAAGTGTACGTCGATGACATGCTAACCAAGAGCGTCAAAGCTGAGGGACATGTAGACGACTTACGAGAAACCTTTGATGTGTTAACGAAGTTCGGGATGAAGCTAAACCCCTCAAAGTGTGTGTTCGGCGTGCCATCCGGTAAGTTCCTCGGGTACCAAGTACATCAAAGAGGGATAGAGGTGAACCCTGACAAGATCAAAGCACTAGCCAACATGGTTTCCCCAAAGAACTTGAAAGATGTCCAGAAACTTACAGGATGCCTGGCATCACTGAACAGGTTCATCGCAAAATCAACAGACCGATGCTTACCCTTCTTCAAAGCGCTTAAGAAGGGCAAATGGATAGAATGGAACAAGGATTGTGAACATGCCTTTGTCGCTCTGAAAGAATACCTCGGCCGAGCACCATTACTATCAAAACCCATCACAGGGGAAGTGCTGTACATGTACCTGTCAGTCACAGAAGCAGCCACCAGTTCCGTATTGATAAGACAGGAGAATGGGATACAGAAGCCAGTGTACTACACAAGCAAAGCATTACTGCCAGCTGAGACGAGATATTCATCAGCTGAAAAAATGGCGCTCGCACTAGTAACAGCAGCAAGGAAGTTGAGGCCGTATTTCCAAGCACACAAGGTAGGAGTATACACCAACTGTCCATTGAGAATGATACTGCAAAAACCAGAGGTGTCGGGCAGACTTACAAAATGGGCCATTGAGCTAAGCGAATTCGACATAGAATTTATCCCAAGAACAGCAATCAAAGGCCAAGCAGTAGCAGACTTTGTAGCAGAATTTACCGAGCCAGATACCGAAGTGGCGAAGATGATGATAGATCAAACAAGAAAGGACTTTCGCTGGAAACTTTGGGTCGACGGCTCATCAAACACGCATGGCAGCGGGGCAGGGATAGTGGTCACCACCCCAGAAGGAGATTCTGTAGAATGTGCCTTGCGGTTTGATTTCAAAGCCACCAACAACCAAGCCGAGTACGAAGCACTGATAGCAGGACTGAAAGTATGTACGGCCCTAGGAGCTGACGAGATTGAGGTGTTTAGCGACTCTCAAGTCATCGTCAACCAAGTGCTCGACGAATACCAAGCAAGGGATGACAACATGATTGCCTACCTCAGACTAGCAAAGGAATTGTTGAGGCGATTCAAATAATACAGGATTGTGCAGATCCCAAGAGAAAAAAATGAACAGGCGGACGTTTTGGCCAAGCTGGCATCTGCCACGATCAATATCTGGCCCCGAACAATCCCTATGGCACATCTGCTTCAACCTAGCACAGCCGAGCAGGCCGAAGTGGGGGTCATCATGAACGTATCAACCAACTGGATGACCCCAATCAGAGAATACCTGATCAATGACACCCTCCCAAGTGACTTGTTAGAAGCCAAGCGGCTGAGATACAGAGCAACAAGATATTCGGTCCTCAACTGTGAATTGTATAGGAAAGGATTCTCGAGGACATTGCAAAGATGTGTCGGGCCTGAAGAGGCAGAAGGAATCCTAAAAGGCATACACAGCGGAAGTTGTGGGAATCACGCTGGAAGCATTAGCTTGGCCCATAAAGCATTAAGGCAAGGATTCTATTGGCCGACCATGTTCGTCGATGCAAAAAGAATAGCGACCAGATGTGAAGCATGTCAAAAGATCGCGAACAACATTCGCCAGCCACCTGAGCGCTTACAGAGCATCACCTCCCCATGGCCGTTCGCCATGTGGGGAATTAATTTGATCGGCCCAATGCCCACAGCGCCAGGTGGGGCGAAACATGCCATTGTAGCAGTGGATTATTTCACCAAATGGGTAGAGGCCGAGTCACTAGTGCACATCACAGAAGCAAATACAACCAGCTTTGTGAAGAAAAATATTCTATACAGGTTCAGAATACCAAACATCATCATCACTGACAATGGGACACAGTTCGATAACAAGAAATTTAGAGACTTATGCAAGAAATATGGGATCAACAACTATTACGCTTCCCCAGCTCACCCACAGACAAACGGGCAAACTGAGGCAGTAAATAAAATCATCAAGCATAACCTGAAAGCCAAACTGGCTGTCAAAAAGGGAAACTGGGCAGAAAAGCTACCACAGGTGTTATGGGCATACCGGACAACAGAAAGAAACTCCACTGGGGAAACACCTTACTCCATGGCTTTCGGAACTGAGGCAGTCATTCCGGTTGAAACGGCGTTCTCTTCGCCAAGAACACAGTTTTTTCAACCAGAGTTGAATGTTGACATGCTGAAGTGTGGCTTAGATGAACTAGAAGAAAGAAGGGAGCACGCCCGAATAAGGAATGCCGCCTACCAGTAGAGAGCGGCGAGGTATTACAACTCACATGTGAAAGTCAGAAGATTTGCGCTCGGGGACCTGGTTCTAAAAAGAGTGACGCCCGAAACGAAGGATAGAACTGCAGGATCACTCGCAGACAAGTGGGAGGGACCATATCACATCACAGGTATAGCAGGCCATGGAGCGTATCACATAGCAAAGAGAGAAATCGGCGAGCTACCCCGACCGTGCAATGCTCAGTACCTGAAGATCTACTACCCTGATGCTCCAGTTCAAAGAAGACCTTTTATTATGTTTTGTTTCTTTAAATTCATCTTTTTAGAAGTTTCTCTTGTTTTTTGACATTAGAGTTTACAGGAAATAATCAATAAAGAGTAATTTATTACTAAGAGGTCTACCATCGTTGAAATCACAAATCAGCCATGACGAACGGATCGCCCAAAGGTAGTAAATTGATCTATCTAAATCCGGCGAACAACCAAGAAAACTGGGAAATACCCCGTATTACAGCAGGCTTAAGGCAAAAATGCCACAAAGTAGCCTGAGCTAGAGAAAAATGTCACATAAAAAGGCAGTCGCCATTAATAAAGGCATAAAGCCCCCAAAAGAAACTGTACAAGGCGTTCGGCCGGCAGTATTCAGGAAAATCCCTGAGAACTAAAAACACTGGGGGTAAAGCGAAACTAGCATTCAGAAAAAAAAAAACAATGAGCAAAAGCGGGAGACGTCCCAACAGTATGCTCACATAAAACCTGGTGTATGGTCGGACACGTCCTGACAAACACTTGGTAAAAAAAAAAACTAGCGATTATAAAGCTAAGTAATAAAAGGCTTTAGAGCTTGAGCCAGAAACTCAGCAATGGCAGCTGAACCAAAATGCATAGAAATAAATGCAAAGCGAACAAGCAAGAAGCAACTTTGCGAGAAAATCGTCATTTTATTTACTTGTCAAAATATATTTACAAAGTTAAAACAAAAACGATACAAAAGAAATTAAGCGCTCGCCGGTGGAAGGCCCCCGTCATCATCTCCCTCTTCCTCGCTCACCTCGTCCTCTGACGGTCAAACAACATCCTCATCCCCTTCGGGCATAAAGGGTGTGTAGTCCCGACCAGCCACAGGACCTAAGTCAGGTTCAGCACCAGACCCAGTGAAGCTCCCCTTTTGGCTGGAATAGTAAGTGTTGTAGGCGCGTTTGGCAGGGATCTCCAGGTGCATAGGAAGGGGCTCTGCTTGAGTATAACGACAATGAGCCTTCCACAGCTTCAGCTGGCTCTTTATCGAGCGTACTGCACCATCCATATGCCGCTGAAGGTTTCGGTCATAGCGCCTTAGGGCTTTCTCATTTGAGTGGTCTTTCAAGGCAAAAAACTTCTTCGCTTGACGCATGCCTCGTTCGAACTCACGGAGGAGGAGTGCATCATATGCGGGAGATCTTTTAAAGCGATCAACGGCTTCAACCTCTAAGACAGCCTTCAAATCACTCATAAGAAGGTCTTGGGTAGCCTGTTGATGCCGTAAATCTTCAGACTCACGTTCTGCTTTCTCCCTGGCCTTGTTCGCCAAACTCTCCCCCTCCATGTGAGCGACCAACGCCTCCTGACAATCGGCGAGCTGCTCTTTCAGTAGCTTGACTTGTTCTTCAGCGGCGAGCAGCTTCTCTTCAGCAGCAAGCTGAGCAGCCAAGGAACCATCGGCTGACTCCTGCATTCTAGCAATTTGCTGTGCATGTAATTCCTCAGCCGACAGTTTCTTAGCCGCCGAGCGAGAGATTATCTTTTCCAAGCGCTTGCTGTCGCTCAACGCTTTGTTCGCTCGCCGATAGTTACTCGCCATCTCTGACATCATCTGCGAGCCAAACAAGTGTTAAAAGAAAGGAAAAGGAGGGTAAAGTAAAGAGTAATAGAAAGAAGAAACAAGGTCAATGAAATTACCAAAGAATGGCAGTTGAAGAAGAATTCCATCTTACTGTTGCATGATTTACCCTTCACTTGCTCCCAACCTCCGCCAAAATAGACATCATTATTTATAAAATGGTTGAGGAGCTCGGCGGGAGAAAAATCAGACAACGACAACACCCCAGCTCCCGAACCTTCACCTGGGCCGGCCGGATCAACAGAAGGCCCTTCTTGAGAACCCCCCAAGCCCGTAGCAGGGGCAGATGACGGACCAGGGATGTCAGCCGGAGCAGCGGCGTCCCTACCCTCTGCAATAAGAGGAGATGAAGGCCTGGGGATATCCTCCTGTACAGCAGTATCCCTCGCCCTAATATTCGCGGCAGACACTGAAGGACCAACGTTATCTGAAGTAGGGATCGGTGCAGCCGAAGGGGTAGTGGTCTCTGCACCACCACCTTTCTCTGGTCGAGAGGCTGGATCAGCATCCTGAGGGACTGTGGAACCCGGTTCACTGACATTGGCAGCTTCGGGACGAACAGGCTCCCCATTCCCCTCTTCGTCAGATGAGACCACATATTGAACCACCCTAGAAGCCCTTTTTGGGAGTGGCACATTCGGGGGTAGCCTCAGCGGGTCGCTTCCTTCGACCATTCCTGGGGTTAAGATCGCTGGAGGGATCTACAGGAGGCTCGGGGACATTTGCATCAAAAACAGGAGCCCCTGTATCCGCCGCAGGAACACCAACCTTCTCCTTTCCTTTGCGGCTGGGAGCGTGAGATGAAGCTCCCACTCCATCCCCGCGTGGCTGAGTGATCACCTCAGTAACAGTAGGAACCCCTGCTCCATCTTCATCAGGAGAGTCGCCACCCTCAGGTGGAGCAACTCCTTCTTTAGCCAGGCCTGCGGCATGTCTTTGGCTCGCGGCCTCAGAGTTCTTCACCGCTCGAGCCTGTTCGTCGCAGACTATATCGAACTCGCTCACTGAAAAGAAAAAGATAGTCATCCAAAGCAAAAACCAATGAAACAAATTTTAATGACAAGTTAAAGAGAGAAACTTACAGCGGCGTCGCCTAACAGACAGGCGAGGGAAAACACCACAAGTGACCATCCTAGCCTCATCGAGGAGGTGCTCCTGACCCCTCTTTGCTAAACTAAGCACTGCGGCATCAGTCACATTCTTCACCTCGTGTGGAGTCAAGGTAGGGGAAGCCTTCGTCCATGCTTCGGGAGAAGTAAAGTGCCTCGGAACTTTACTCGCCTGAAGATTTCGGCGAGGATCAGCAGGGTTATTTCTTCCTCACTCGCCACCAACGAAGAACCAGCTGTTCTTCCATCTCTTGTTTGAGGTGGGGAAACCCCAGACAAAGCCCATTTTCTTCTTGTCACTTGAAACCTCCACCTGTCCCGTGTTGGACACTCCCTCAGGTATCCAATTCTCCACAGCAGTCGACTGGAGATAGTAAGTCCCGCCATGGCCAGACTGTCGCAGGACGTAGAAATGACGAATTTCGCGAGGAGTTGGCGACCGCCGACCCATTGATTTCTACATCACAGCCAGGGCCATCAAAATCCTGTAACTGTTTGGCGAAAGCTGTGCCGGAGCAATCCTAGCGTCAGCCAGAAACCTGGCTATAAACGGCTGAAGGGGTAGAGTCACTCCACAGCCGAACATCGACCCGTAGATGGCGACGGCGCCGCTCGGCGGATTCCATGCAGCTCGATCGCCCAAAGGAATAAGGACAACCGAGCTCGGAATGTCATACCTTCTCCTATATTTTCCCAGCTCCTGCTCGCCGACTACATTTACCTCAGTATCGAAGGAACTAGGGCGGTCGGCCGCAAAACATAAAGCGTCTCGCCGATGGTCCTCAACATCTGAGCCCACCACTGTTTGAGCACTAATGAGAGAATCTCTAGGGGCTCTAGGCCCTCGTCGACCACTGCCAGCAGCGCTTGGAGTCTTTGCCATATCTGAGGAATTGCTGTCAGAAGTCGAGAGAAAAATGAAATCAGGAGCATCGGATTTGGAGTTAAAAGAAGTATAAAGAGGAATGGGAACAGGAGAAGATGGGTTATAATTGCGCAGATATGACTCGATTTTATCAGCAACTTCCTTATCACCAAGCTCTAGGGCTTGCATCATTTGATTAAAAAGAAAAGCACGTTGAGGAAGATCCATGGAAACTCACCAGAGATAAATGTTCTTGAAGAAGAGGAGAAAAATGGGTAACAGAACCGCGCTTCAAAGGAAAACCATCGGAAACTTGAACACGTCTGTGAATCGGAGACTTGGAAGATTTTTTTCTCAAAGAATCTTTTCTGAAAAAAATAACAGCAAAAAGAAATGAAGAAAGTGAAACGGAGTAGAGCAGTTTCGTTTTTAAAGGGGGAAACGCGAAATTCAAGGAAAAAATAATAATTGAAAACGGCTGTGATAAAGCGTTGCCGCCTGTGAGTAAAGGCTGGGATGAAAGTATCCATCAAACGAAGGACGCGTGGCGTTATGGGGACTCCCAACAGATGCGAAATCATTGCAGGCGTGGTTTGCAGGCGTGGTGCGCAGGCGTGACATCAGTTGCAGCGCGTCACATCAATACACTCCATTTGAAATTCTGTGGCCGAAAATGAAAGCTTGCCGTGGAAGATTTAATATCAGAAGGAACACGTGGCAAAAATGAAAAAGAGAGGGAAAAAACATCTGCAAAAATTTCAGAAAACGAAGAAAGTCAGGAAATACAAGTAAATCATATAAACACTGCTCGCAGAACCAAATAGACCAGCCTACATTGGATCAGCTCGAAGTATTTATGGGGGTATTGTTATATGTGCAAATTTGGCAACAAGACACGTCAGCAAAAAAGCAATAAAGACATAGACACGTCACCCATTGACTCGTCAACAGAAGGAAATCAGTCAAAAGGAGTGCCAATAGGCACGCTCGCCGATTCAAAGAAAAGGAGTGTTCGCCACAACTGTTTGTCCAGTAGAGAGGCGAAATGCGCTCGCCAATCTAAGGCGTTCGCCAAAGATATACAGCTGGAAAGGGTGATCCAATTATCCAATTCCAAGTATATTCCCACGACAAAACGAGGGTTTAATCAGATACAAGACTCAAGGATTAAATCCTATTCCGAACAGAATATAATCTTCTTCAAACAAGGAAGAGTCCAAACAGGAAACAAACCCTAAAGAAGTTATCTCTAGACTCCTTATACAACACAAAATAGGGACTCCCCTACCAACACGGCATGGGCATGGGAAACCCTAGAAAAACCAATATAAATAGAACCTTAACACCCATGAAAAAGGGTTCGAGATCAGAGAGAATAATCAAGCTTTTGTATGAGAGATTTAGATTTGAGTGTGTAAACTATAAGCAATTCATAGTGATTTCTCTCGCCCTCAAGGGGCACCGTGGTTTTTTCCCATTCAAGGGTTTTCCACGTAAAATCCATCTTGCATGTGTTGATTGATTTTCTTTGTTTATTCGTTTTTTATTAACATAATATTGTTGACCGAATCAATCCAAAAATCACCGTCAACACTAGGTGATGACAAAATTTTGCTCTGAACTTATTGTAAAATATGCGTTTGAGTATGCCTTCTTAAACAACCGGAAGAAAGAGACAGCCGTGCACAAAGCCAGCATTATGAAACTTGCTGATGTTTTGGTTTTGGAATCTTGCCAGGAAGTTGCTACAAAATATCTCAGTATCAAGTACAATGAGATCATTGTTGACAATTGCTGTATGCAAATGGTTTCAAAGCCCAAGCAATTTGAGGTTATGTTATGTGTTACGTTCAAAGATTGATCTAGTTTGGCGTAGCTTATCTGTTGGCATGTTTGCATTGCTTTACTTGTCTGTTCCATTGTTCTGCAATGGCTTTTTTTATGACTACAGGTAACGTGGGAGCTGAACATGTGGTCTTTGAGCAGGGTGCTTCTGCAGGAAATGTGGGGAACAATGAGATAATGGAACAAAAGAAGGCAAACCCGGTAGCTTTGCTCCTTTCATCAGCCATGATGCTAAGACACTTGCAGTTCCCTTCGTTTGCTGATCTACTTGAGTGTCTTGAAACGCGTAATATCAGAGGGAAAGTACCGGACCAAGGATCTTGGCAGAGACGACACTACACAAGAGGTCGTTGATGCTGTGATCACTAATCTGGATTAATCGAAAAGACCTGTAATATTATCTTTCAAGTACAGGAACATTATTTCACATTTTTTACAATTAAAAACAATATTGAGGCTATCATTTTTTTATTCTTGAAATTAAATTTAGTTGATCCCAGTCTCCCGGAAATGTACTAAGAAAAATCCTATCTGAGTGTACTCGTTGCAATTGTTTAGTTTAATCACAGCTTATAGTAAGGTGCTCTTAATTCTTTTTGTTGTGGTTTTGTTTGATCTTTTGAGCATCGGTAAAAGGTTATGTATTTGAAACTAAAACTGATACTGGTTTATGAAGCTTCTGATTCGCTTTTACGCTTCAGTATCTGATTATGTTTTGTTTCATATCGATAGGTTCGACCACTCTGTATGATTATGTTATATTAGAGGTGTTTTGGATGCTAATGGTACCTAGAATACAATTTGAATGTTCATATTATACATTCACAGTTGGGGAGAGGAGAGAATAGAAGATAATTTAAATGGACAACTCTTTGTAATTCAACACGATAATCATATATAAAGAAGTATTATTATAAAGGCTTAATGGTACGGATATCTCTTGAATATACGCGTGTTGCTCATTTCCCCCCTGAATTGTCTGAAATTGTCAACAAGTGATGGAATTTAGACGGAAATCACTTTCTATTCCACCTATAAATTGCCTCATGTGACTTTCATGTGCGACTGTAATAAAGGGTAAAATGGGAATATTAAATAATCTGATATATTGACCAAAGCTTCAACTTCAACTTAGAAATTCTTCATATGCTTCTCCAATTTTTTTATTCTTTTTTTTCTAGGGCAGAAATGAGTGATGGAATCTTGGATGTTGGGGATTTTTACCCAAGGTGTTTATGTGGAAGAAGACCTAGGTGTGGCACATCTTGGACAAATTCGAACCTGGGAAGATGTTTCTAGGACTGCATAAATTTTTGGGTTTATGGGTGTTTAAATGGGTTATTTATTCTTCCATAATATCTTATCAGTAAATGAGTCTTTGTGTTTTTTGTTTTTGTTTTGTGATTGTTAGGGTAATGTGAAATATGGATTCTTTAGTAGGTATGACCCTCCTATTTGTGCAAGGTCCAAGAAGATTATTTCTGGATTGCTTAGAAGAATAAGGGAGCTGGAGATGAGATTGGGGGAAGATAATGGTTTTGAAGGCATTGGTACAGGCTTTACATATGTCAGTACAGTAGGTGTAGTTGACGAAATTAGTTTTGCAAGAAAGAGAAGAAAGCAAAATGGTGACTGTAGAAGGAGAAAGTCGTTTGGTGTTTTGGTTTTAGCAATATGGATATTGTTTGTTGTGTCAAAAAGTCTCTGAAATTTGTAACTTGTTAATGGAAAAAATGTCATAGGGGTGAATTTCTAATTAACAACTTTAAAACTGCGACCTTGGTAGGTCACAGTTGGAGAAGTATTACATTTGATATCGATACGTTTCCAGCAAAGATGAGATAAATACAAAATTGATCAGAGATGAGGATAGACAAGTATATGTATCAAAAAGGCATGAAAACGGATCTTTTTATTGATAAATAACGCATAGTTGAATGATACAATGGCGATTTGAGGAGGTTTAGGTATTGTGTTTGAAAGTATACAAACGTAGTTAAATCATTTAAAGCATACCTAGGGGGGGGGGGGGGGGGACGCGGTGGTGAATAGGTTTTTTACGTCTTTTTCAATCCCTTGAACAAACTCACATTTGTCCCTCAAAGTAGCTTTACATACAACACATAATGTAAGATCCTTTATTTGTATTGGCTTGATTCCATTGCAAAACTCTCTTTATTTGTATTAGTTGTTGCTTAGGTGATTCTTAGAAGAAAGAAGCCTCAAAGGTGAAGAAGCAACATCTTGTGCAAATCTCGTCTTCAAGGGGAACATCGCATATTTGGATGCTAAGGTATCAAGATTCTTCTTCCTCTTGCAAGGCTTTAGCGCACACACACACAATTCATATATGTGTGTCTCTGTGTCATAGTTCAAACATGTGGTATAACACTTTCACACATATTTAGTATGCACATGCATTTATCTCATTGTTGACAATCTTGTAGAATTGCATGATTTCTCACTATCGCTTAGATATGGCATGCTTGTGTTGCATAGTGTTTATTTGTTTGTATTTCTTGTGTTTTGGACTTGAACATGATCTTATTTGATTCCTTATTGAGTTCCGGTCATTTCGGTTACTCATTCGTTTAGTTTCGAGTCCAAACGATGTAGCTACGCTACTTTTCGTTCTCATTCGTTGAGTTGTGTTCGTCGTCATTTTCCAAGATGAATTCTCAACCATTTGTCAAAGTTTCATAGTCTTCATTTTGCATGAGGGAGTCACGATTTGTAATCTGAAAACGGATTCGAAATCAGAGTTCGGATGCCCGAATACGGCTGAAGAACGTGAGAGGTGCGCAGGAGAAGCACCATGACCACCACGTCTGGAGGCCGTGTGCCACATGGCCCAACATGCCCTCTGGTCCCGTGTGGCACACGTGCCCCACACAGGGACAAGGCTGAAATGGTCTCTTTTATTTGGACAAAATTGCCCTCCTTCTCCTTCCTTTAAATGCCTTCTCTTCCCTCCATTTCTAATAACTTGAAGAAATTTCTGCAGAATTCTTCAACATTTTCGTTTTCTTATTTTGATCATAACTCTCTCATACAAACTCAAAATTGAATGATCCAAAAGTCAAAATTGTTGGTCTTGAAGAGAGCTACAAACCCTAAGTATTTTTAGAGCCATTTTACTTCTTCAGTTTTCCCAGCACACTGATTTCAGTCCGAGGTTCTTTGGTTGTATGTGAAACTTCTTCTCTTTCAATTTCTCTTGATCATCTCTATGATTCTTTCTAATTGATTGTTGAAATATGTTGAGAAGTATGTTAGATCATATGCTAGGGTTGTTTGATTGATTTTTTAATTGAGTTTAGCTTTGTGATCTCTCTTGAACATATTTTTGCTAGACTTGATTTTGCTTGAAATTGCTTCTAGAAATTGATTGTATGATGTGCTTCATGTTATCTTCTAGATTCAATTTCATGATATAAGAACTAAGGTTTTTTGTGACATATATTGAATATCCTAATCTTGTTGTTATTGTTTTGGCATGCTTTGATTTCTAGATAGATTTGTGATTGTGTGTTGATAGTATATTCTAGATTATCATTAAGTATGTTCATAGAGTATGTTTGATCTACTTACTCTATTTGTGTGTGTTTGCATCATTTGTATCACCTAGATCATTGCCTTGTAATAGGTTGAAGTCTCTTGTCAAGGTAAGTGAAGCCTTTGACTTGAGCAAGAAGACTAGGCTAGGAAAGGTTTCCGGATAGCCAAGCAAGAAGCCTTAGTTAGAATCAAGGTGATTCAGATAACTAAGCAAGAAGTCTTCGCAAGGAGTTTGATACTCCGACTGGTTGAGCTAGGAGAGCTTAACTAGGATCTCTTGATCTAAATTGCTAAGCAAAGAAATCTTCCTAGAGGCTTTTTAGTCTTGGATAGGAAGTTGCTCTTTAGAGGTATAGGACACACCTTGGATAGAGAGTAGGTTTTGTGAATCACTAGCCTGAGGGTTGTTTAGGATTTGATAGCTTGAAGTGGATATCATAGTGTTGATAGCTTTGAGTGTGTAAGTCCTTTTCATATAGCGGATTTGCTTTGCCGGTGGTTGTGGGTTTAACCCGTGGATGTTTCCTCTTTGAGGTTTTACCATGTAAAAACATTGTGTCTCATTTTCGCTTTATATTTCCTTATCTTCCATATGTTATTCTTTTGTATATTGATGCTTACATGAATTGATTCATATTATACAATTGTTATATCATTTCAAGTATTCATTTCATTCTTATATTCCGCAATTTTTGAATATTGGAAAAATTTGGGACTATACCTATTCACCCCCCCTCTAGGTATAAAACACTATTGCTTTAAGGGAATTTCACATAAACTAAACATTTATACATAGACAAGATAAACATTTTATCATTTAGGCATTGTCCATATATATCAATTAGTTGCATGAGGTATAATATCACAAAAACTCAATATCAAAGAATACTTATATTTCAATATTGTTCAATGTATTACAAGAATAAACAAATATAGCTATACACAAAGATAACTATATACGAAAGAATTATTATTACAAATATGATCAAAGTGAATTATCTTACAAATCACACTTTACAAATTCTTGTTCAAATATACATCACAAGTGAATGATATCCAACAAGATTAAAACATACATATATACAAAAATAAGAGATAGAGATAGAGACAATTGACACAAAGATTTTTACGTGGTAAACCTCCGAAGAGGAAACATCCACAGGTTGAATCCACAACCACCGGTAAAGCAATCCACTATATGAAAAATGACTTACACACTCAAGGCTATCAACACAATGATATCCACCTTAAATTATCACATCCTAATCTACCCTCGGGCTAGTGAACCACTTAGCCTACTCCCTATCCAAGATGTGTCCTACACCTTTAGGAAGCAACTTCCTATCCAAGGCTCTCAAGCCTTTAGGAAGATTTCCTTGCTTAACAATCTAGATCGTAAAGATCCTAGTTAAGCTTCCCTAGCTCAACCATCCGGAGTACCAAACTCCTTGCTAAGACTTTTGCTTGGCTATCCGGAACACATTCCTAGCCAAGTTTTCTTGCTCAAATTAAAGCTTCACTCACTTTAACAAGAGACTTCAACATTTTCACAAGGCAATGATCTAGGTGATGCAAATGATGTAAATCACAATCAATACAACATAAAATATGTGATTAATATATTCCATGGAACAACTAGACCTAAACATGTGAGAACACAAGTAATAAAAGTCTAGATGCAAAAACATGAATTAAACCTAGAGCATGTGAAAAACACCTAACACAAAAGCTCCTATTTTCATTTATACAAATAACACTTAATAAATCATAAACATGAAGCACATATTCAAGATGCTATAAACATATACATAAATGCTAGAGACATAAAATGTATTCAATGAATATTCTAGCCAAAGATTTAGAGCAAGGATATAATGATAAATCAATTAAATCCTAGATGTCTCTAAAAACACATACATAAGCACTAATCCTAGATATTATCAATTAAAGGATCAAAACACATTTTAAGGATTATTAATCATAAAATGATTCATCAAGTCACAAATAATCCCAGATATCAAATTAATCATAATACAACTCTCATTCATGGGAAAAACCTAGAATCTAAGAAACTAGTTCACATATGTCTCTAATTAGACTTATGATTAGGTTTGATTGTGAAGCTATCTTTCTTAATAGTATTCACCATACATATACATACATATAGAAGAAGAAACCCTAAGCAAATTGAAGGTTTTAAAAGAAGAAATCTCAAAGATATGACCAATACCTCAAGATCACGAGCTGGTTCATATTTCTGGATAGAACCACTAGAAAATTCAATCAAACAGCTGGAAGACCAATTGGAAAAAGTAGAGGACTTGATTACGAACAATCTCCAACTTGAATCAACCAATTCCAACTTTGTATGAGAAAGTTATGGTGTTTGGAAGGTGAGAAAAAGTTGAGAGGAAATTCTAGTGTGAGAAATTCTAAATTTTCTTCTTGGAATGAAATGGGAATGAATTAAGAACTTTTAAAAGAATTCAAGAGAGGGAAAATGAGAGCCAATCATAGCATGCCATGTCACCATCATGTGTGGGGTGCGTGTGGCACACATGGGTAGAGGGGCTGCCTGGCTGTGTGCCACACGTGGTCCACATGTGGCCACCAAGCTTGGCTGTTGGCCATGCTTGCTCATCTCGTGCTCCGCTCACGTTCTTTGACCATATTCGGGCCTCCAAACTCTAATTTTGAATCTATCTTTTGATTATGAATCATGACTCCCACATGCATAACGACGACTATGAAACTCAGACAAAAGATTGAGAATTCATTACGGAATATGACGACGAAAACAACTCAATGAATGAGAACGAAAAGTAGCGTAACTACATCGTTTGGACTCGAAACCTAAAGAATGAGTAACCAAAATGACCAGAACTCAATAAGGAATCATAATAGAACATGTTCAAGTAAAAAAAAAAATGTAAATAAATAAACACAATGTCACACACGTATGCCGTTTCCTAGACATAGTCCTAAAACATGCAATTAACAATGTTTATCAATATAAATCTAATGCATGTGCATACATTACTAAGTGTGTGAAAGTGTTATATAAATGTTGTACAACCATGCAAGGACACATATGAATGCCATGTGTGTGTGTGCCTAAGCATTGTAAGAGGAATGAGGTCTATTTTACCTTTATTGTGCAATGTAGCACATTCCTCTTCGAAGACACCTTCTTGCATGATTTTGTGGCCACGTCTTTCTTTAAAGCTTTGAATCATCAATTTTAAGACCACTAATCAAATATAAGAAAAACAACATTTTGATATGGAATATATGCCAAGACAAACCAAAAACCTAACAGTGTTTTTGACAGAATAGGCGATGGCGAACTCGTGCCAATCGATCAGTAGAAAAACTCTGATCCCTTCTCTTTTGAGAGTCTTGTAATATTTATAGGTCCCCTTTTCTTGCCATCCACTCAGTTAATTTAGTCAATCAATTTAGCAATCAAAGGACATTGATGGTGGCTTCATTTAGGCGAGGGAATAATCCCACAATTCGAGTGATTTGTTTCCCTTTTTGATAAGATTGACAGAGTTGACTATTCCCATTTAAAATGGAGTTTATGAATGGCGGGAAAAGGTTAACTGTCCTTGTATTTACTGTAGGCTGCTCTTCTTATAGTGTGGTCATGGCCCGTTGGTGTACCAGTCCTCCCTTCCTTGATAGCTTTCTCCTTTGACGTATTGAGATCTTCCTTATCGTCACAACCTCTATTGCTTGGTGGATCGGTCCTAGGAGTAGTCCTGACACGGTTCTGATTCGGTTTCATCGGTTTTGGTTTCGATTCCAAGGTTTGGTTCTAAATATAATCACGGTTAAATTGGCTTAAGCTTACCTAGAGAGAGAGAGAGAGAGAGAGAGAGAGAGAGAGAGAGAGAGAGAGGGTGAATAGGTTTTAATGCCTTTTTCAAACCCTTGAAACAAACAAAAGTTTGTCCCTTTAGATAGCTTATAAAACACCACTATAAACACAAATGTGCATGCATAGACTACTAACAAGCATATTCAATATATATTTCAAACATAGCCTATGGATAGCATATGGAGGATATACCAAAAATGACAAATCACCAAATACTTGTATTCATTATAGATGTTTCAATAGTACAAGTACATATAAAAGATATAAGAATAATCAAAGATCTAGTCTCACAAGAATGTAATCTATTACAATGCTCTCAAGATCAATTTGATTAAATCAAACACATTACTAGGGATAAGGAATGAGAAACATAACACATGATATTTTTTAACGTGGTAAACCTCTAAAGAGGAAATATCTACGGGTTGAATTCACATCCACCGGCAAAATGTTTTTCACTAGTTAAATAAGAATACGTCCTCAAATGTGACCAACTCTCATGTATCACAATCTATTGGATTTCTCCCTATTTATTCCCACTAGAGAAGAACTTGCCTATTCTCTAACCGAGACACATCGCTTGCCTCTAGAGAATACCCATGCTCGAACCTATGGGAGCCTCACACCCCTTGCCAAGACTTCCCTTGCTTTATGTTGAAGAATCACTCAACAACAAGAGACTTTTCTTGCTCGGACCTATAGGAGCCTCACACCCCTTGCCTAGACTTCCATGCTTGTCTAACTGGAGCCTTACACCCCTAGACAAGACTTCGCTTAGATTTACTTAGAGGCCTCGCACCTTTTAGCCAAGACTTCCACGCTTGGACTTACTTGAAGCCTCAAACTCTTAGCCAAGTCTTCCACCTTTTATAAGGCAATGATCTATGTGATGAAAATGATGCAAGAACATTCAACATAGGACATATGATCAATATGAGCTATGGAAACTAGAATTAGACAATGAGCACACAATGTATGATATTCTAGTTTAACAATCCAAGTGATGCAATCACTCAAGATGATGCATGAACATATGAGATGTATGGATTAGGTACAAATCTTGTAGACATAGACTTGATCATTTGAGCACACAAGTTAAATATTGTCTAGTCATAAAAACAATGAATCGAAACCTAAAATTTGTGAAACACCTAACACATGTAATTTCTAGTTTCATTCACAAAACTAATACTTGAATAAATCATATTCATGAAACACAAATTCAAGAAATTAGAAACATATACCAAAAATGCTAGAATCACAAAATATGATCAATGAATGTTCTAGCAAGGTTATTGATCTTAGAATAAGTCAATCAAGTCATAAATAACTCTAGATATCAAGCTAAGCACAATACAACTCTTAAACATGTGATGTACTAGAATCATAGAAAACTAGTTCACATTTGTCTCTAATTAGACTTGATTAGCTTTGATATGAAGCTATCTTTCTCAATACCTTTCAATATACATACACATACATATAGAAGAAGAAAACCCAAGGCAATTTAGAATCATAAAAGTTAAAATCACAAAGTTTGACTCAATACCTTGAAATCCCGAGCTGGTTTGGTTTTGACAGAATCAAACATCTTCAAAATATTTTGGAAAGGGTAGGGGACTTGATTATGAAGAATCTCCAACTTGAATCACTCAATTCGGAGTCCGAATAAGAAAGTTATGGTGTTTGGAAGATGAGAAAGTTGGAGAGAAATTTTCTGCACATTTTCTTCTTTGACAATGAACAAGTGAGAGAGAGAGAGAGAGAGATATTTAAAAGAGATTGGGAGGAAAACCAAATTGAAGTGGGACCCACTTGGGAGGCCAGCTCTTAGCTATCCCTGTCTCCTTCCCGTGGTGGCCATGCGCCTCCACAGGAATCCTCCCACGTGAGCTTTTCTCACTTTAGCTCTTCTTCTTGCGAACCCCTCGTGTTCTTTGATCGTCCGTTGGCCTCCGAACTCGGAATTTAAATCTGTTTCCAGATTACAAATCTTGACTCACTTACACATGAGGAAGACTATAAAACTTTGACAATAGGATGTGAACTCGACTCGATATATGAAGACGAAGACAACGCATTGTTAAGGAACGTAAAGTTGTGTAACTTCCTCGTTTGAACTCGAAATCAAATGAGTGAGTATCCAAAATGACCGAAGCTTAACAAAGAATCATTTAAGAACATATTCAAGTCCAATTCACTTACACTCAAACAAAAAAACACATGGCCATATAAGTATGCATTTTCCTAGATATAGTCCTAATATATGCAGTTCTACAATGTATGACAACATGAGAACAATGCATGAGCATATTTAAACATGTGAATGTGTTATACAAAATTGGCACAACTATGCAGGGACACTTATGAATGAATTGTGTGTGTGTGCGCCTAAGCCTTGTAAGAGGAAAGAGGTCTTATTATCTTTGTAGACAATTAACACTTTCCTCGAACGAAGGCAACACTTTGCTTGAAATGTTGTCCGGTTTCCTTAAGGCTTGATAAACCATGTAACTAAGAACAACAACATAATACAAAGCAAATACCATTTTTATAACAGACTATACCCTAAATCCATAAATCCGAAGGATGATGAGAGCTGAGATATATTTTGTATTCGTGTAACATCTAAGTTTAGTGAAGATCCATAAACTGTAACATTTTCATCATATAAATCATACAATAATTTCTTAACTCTATCACAACACACATCAACATCATATTCTATTTTTAAACCTTGTCAGGAATAATAACCATTTAGATAATAAGATAAATTTTCTAATTTACAACGTGGATCAAAACTCATGGCAATCAAATAAATATTTGGAAAATCCTTTTAATATTCTAACGGTTTTACCTTCATAGCATTAATGGACTCCACTAATTCTATGTTGGATTCACAATGAGCAAAGGCACCAATGATATTAAGACTCTTAATAGTAAATAAATGAGTTGTAGGATAATAAACACTAGATAAATTGTGAGTAGCATTGTTAGGTTTTTAGTTTGTGTTGGCATATATTCCACATCAAAATGATATTTTTCTTGTATTTTATTAATGGTCATAGGTTGATGATTTGAAGCTTCAAAGAAGGATGTGGCCAAAAGATCAAGCAAGAAGGAGCATTTGAAGGGGAATGGACTACATTGCACAATTAAGGTAATATAGACCTCATTCTTCTTCAAGGCAATAGGCACACACACACAAATCATTTATATGTGTCCTTGCATCATTGTGTAACATTTATATAGCACATTCACAAGTTTTTACATGCTCATGCAATGAACTCAAATTCTCATACATTGTAGAATTGCATGTTCTAAGACTATGTCTAGGAAACGGCATACATGTGTGACATTGTGCTTATATGTTTACATTTTATTACTTTTGGACTTGAACAAGATCTCCTATGATTCCTTATTGAGTCCCGTTCATTTCGGCTACTCATACATTTGATTTCGAGTCCAAACGATGTAGCTATGCTACTTTTCGTTCTCATTCGTTGAGTTGTGTTCGTCTTCATTTTCCGAGATGAATTCTCAACCTTTTAATAAAAGTTTCATAGTCATCATTGTGTGTGAGGGAGTCACAATTTGTAATCCAAAAAAAGATTCGAAATCGGAGTTCGGAGGCCCGGATACGGCCAAAGAACGTGAGTGGAGCGCGAGAGGATCAAGATTGCATGGCCAAAGGCCATGCTTGGGAGGCCACGTGTGCCACACGCACCCTACATGTGGAGGCTGAAGTGGCTGCTCCTCATTGGTCGGTTCCTTCCCTTTCTCTCTTCCTTTTAAATATTCCCATTCCCTCCCATTCATTTCAAGTAAGAAGAAAAGAAAGAAACTCACCAGAAATTTTCTCCCAATTTTCTAACTTTCCAAACACCATAACTTTCTCATACGAAGTCGGATTTGAGTGATTAAAATTGGAGATTATTCGTAATTGAGTCATTTACCTTTTCCAAGTGATCTTGTAGTCATTTGATTGAGTTTTCAAGGTGTTCTACCTAGAAAAACGTAACAGCCCGTGATTTGGAGGTATTGGTCTTATCTTTGTGATTTCTTCTTTTATAACCTTCATTGCTTGGGTTTTCTTTTTCTATATCTATGTATATGTTTGGTGAATGCTATTGAGAAAGATAGCTTCATAATCAATCTTAATCAAAAGTCTAATTAGAGACATACGTGAACTAGAATTTTTGATTCTATGATTTTCACATGTTTAAGAGTTGTATTGTGATTAGATTGACATATAGGATTATTTGAGACTTGATTGAATTATTTTATGATTGATAATCCTTGAAATGTGTTTTGATCCTTTGATTGATGAAATCTAGGATTAAGGCTCTTGTATGTGTTTTTAAAGACATCTATGATTTAATTGATTTATCAATATATCCATCCTCTAAATATTTGGCTAGAATACTCATTGAATACATTCTATGTTTCTACCATTTATTTGTATGTTTATAGCATCTTGAATTTGTGCTTCATGATTATGATATATTCAAGTGTATCCATGCTCTAAATCTTTGGCTAGAATACTCATTGAATACATTCTATGTTTCTAGCATTTATTTGTATGTTTATAGCATCTTGAATTTGTGCTTCATGATTATGATATATTCAAGTGTTATTTGTGTGAATGGAGCTATGAGCTATTGTGTTAGGTGTTTTCACATGCTCTAGGTTTAATTCATGTTTTTGCATCTAGACTTTTATTCTTGTGTTCTCACATGTTTAGGTCTAGTTGTTCCATAGAATATATTGATCACATGTTCTATGTTGTGTTGATTGTGATTTGCATCATTTGCATCACTTAGATCATTTGCCTTGAGGAAAGGTTGATGTCTCTTTCAAAGTGAGTAAAGCTTTGTATTGAGCAAGAAGACTTGGCTAGGAATGAGTTCCGGATAGCCAAGCGAAAGTCTTAGCAAGGAGTTGTGTACTCCAGATAGTTGAGCTAGGGTAGCTTGACTAGGATCCTAGTGATCTAGATTGCTAAGTAAGAGAATCTTCCTAGAGGCTTGAGAGCCTTGGATAGGAAGTTGCTTCCTAGAGGTGTAGGACACACCTTGGATAGGAAGTAGGCTTAGTGATTCACTAGCCCGAGGGTAGACTAGGATTTGATAACTTGAGATGGATATCATAGAGTTGATAGCCTTAAGTGTGTATGTCCTTTTCATATAGTGGATTTGCTTTGCTGGTGGTTGTGGATTCAACCCGTGGATGTTTTCTCTTCGGAGGTTTACCACGTACAAATCTTGTGTCCATCGTCTCTTTCTCTATCTTTTTTATATTGTATATGTGTATGTGTTATTTTGTTGAATATCATTCTCTTGTATTGTATATTTGATCAAGTACTTGTAAAGAGTGATTTGTATAACAATCCTCTTTAGATCAATTTTGTATTCGTAATCTTTCATATTTTGTTATCTTTGTGTATAGATATATTTGTTCACTCTTGTAATAACATTGAACAATATTGATATACAAAATATTCTTTGATATAGTATTTTAGTGATATTATATCTCATCCAACAACTT